>VZRQ01003875.1:2327374-2443464 GCA_013397975.1 Machaerirhynchus nigripectus | reverse complement strand
GGGAAGCCGCCCGCGTGCTCTCGGCAGCACTCGACCCCGGGAGGGACGTACCCAGGCTTTCTGTCCTTCGTTTTCTCCGGGTTGGTCTTTTTTCCCTCCTGGTAGGCGCCCAGGTCCCGCCACCGGAACAGCGACCAAAACGCACGCGTTGCTGCTTTGTGTCTTGCCTCTCGCACGCCTTGGGCAGCCGCGCTGTCGCTCGTAGCCGGACCCCTTCGCCGTGGGGTCAGGTGTGTGGCCTGATGCCGAGGCCAGGGACTATTCTGGCGTCAGAAGTGTGCCTGTGAGAACAAACTGACACCACATTACATCAGAAAAGCAGCGGGGAGAGAGACACCCAACATTTAAAACCAGCAAAGCTGTCCTTTTTTTTTTTTTTTTTAAGTAAAAACATGGGAATTGTGAGATTTCGAAGTTGCCAATATTGAACTGGAAGTAATGGCCGGCGCTATTCATTGCAGGAGCCAGGGCCGAGCAGGGAGGTGGCGGCAGGGGAAGGCAGCTCTGACCCGTCGTGGGTTTCAGCGCTTCCCTGACACCGACTCTGTGCCGGACGCGGGAGCTCCGCTACGGGGCCACGCTCGTCACCGAGGCCCACGTTTGCTCAGTGCGGAACAGGGCACGTCTTCCCAGGCGCCGCCTGAAATAGCTGAAGACAACTTTGCTGTTAATGTAAATTTCAGGAGTCCTGGGCGGGTTCTTAAACAGGCAGATACAACGATGTCTTTGTGTATCTTGGTTCCCTTGCTGTCAAATTAGAAAAGGCAAACCCCGTAATCAAACGAAAGCGTTTTGGAAAGTATTTGGAAAGTATGAAGTTCCTTCGTGAAACGCTGCTGGCAGCTTATGAGGAAATACCTTTGATATTTCATGCTTTTCAGCAAAGTCTTGAACCACAACTTGAAATAAAGGGATTAAACACTAAATGTTCACTGAACTGTGCAAAGAGACAGAGACTATGTCTGCCTAATTAGTGAATGTTTACTAAGACACTTTAATTCTTGTTTTAAAAATACCCTAAAATTCATTAGGAGCCACGGGCAATGGGCCTTAGTTGCCAGAAGCTTTGCTGCGGGGGTCTCTGGCGCGGAGCCGCCGGCAGAGGGAGATGGGATGCGCCTGTCCTGGAGCCTTGGACGCTCGCTGATGGCTGAGGACGCTTCAGTAAGTGAAAATAAACAGTTTCCGTAGTATTAAAATAACAACTGACTGTGGTACGAGATCCCCAGGCTGCTTTTCTTTCCGACCCTGTGTAGGCTGTCCCTGCCCTACTGCTCTTTGCCGTGGCTCGGCTGTGCGCCTCTGAGGAGCCCGGGGTTCCTTTGCTGTGCTGCCCTCCCCACGGACTGCCGCGGGCTGAGAGCTGCTCACCTCCAGGTGCTGCAGGGGGCAGGCTGGCGCTCCTTGTGGTGCAGGTGCTTCTCATCTGGCGTCAAATCTACAGCTCTTCCCATCTCTGTGTCTTTTACGGTTCCTTTCCAGCGTCCTTACTGCTCCTGTATCTTTTGATTACCTTCAGGTACAAAAGACTCATGACAAGTGACTATTACAATGTAGATTTTCTACTCTGTCTTTTGTACATCAGTGAGAAGTGTAGCTAGTTTGTTTTCTGACTTTATATATAGCTGATAGCATATGGCTTCCACTGGCTTTGCCCTTGTTTCCAAGTACCACATGTTGTGCTAGAGGCCTGCAGGTTTTCTGAATAGAATAAGTACCTACAACCCGTATAATGCCTGAATTTTTGATATGTCTGTATTTAAATTCAGATGATATGCTTGCGAGGCAGTAACAAAATAAAACTCATCAAGGATCATAATTTTAGACAATACACATCAGGGATGATAAATAAAGGACAGCTGATCAAAGTAAGTATAAAATTGATGCATTGTAGGCTTGAATACTAAGGCTGTTGTCTGAATCATACTAATTTTTCAAAGTTTTACTGTGCTCTTGGATTCTTTATTTCTGTTTGAGAGAAATATCACAAGATGCTTTAATTGGATTTTTTTCTTATTATAGCTTTTTATTAGCTCATTAATCAAGCTTAAGAAGGCATATTTTTAGATTCCTTGCTGGCAGTGCTTATCTTTCTGTGCTTTATATTTGAAGCATCAATCTGTAAGGAAAAGGTATTCATTGTCCTTCACTCAGAAAAATATGCATTGCATTTAACAGTTATTTGGAGGTTTAATCATCAAAAGGACCCCTGCTAAAACAAAGTAGGAGACTGTTCTACGATCACTTTCAGCTGCCCTCCCCACCCTCTACCTCAGTTGTCCCTAATTTCTATTGAAAGGGCCCAGTAAGCAAATGCATCTTCAGGGCACCTTCCCACCCATGCTGAGTCCCAAGGGGCTCAGCAGCACCTCTCCCCTGCAGTATTTAGCAAAAAGAGCATTTTACAGACTCAGGAATTTCGTGCTCATTTTCTGCTGTAGGACCAGAGATGACTTTAAATCGTTGAATAATTGTTTTATTCAAGGATATTGCAGATAGTGTAAATACAGAGCTACGCTTAACAAAGGGGATTTACAGGTTTCTCTCGTACTTTTATTTCAGAAGTGCATTGCTACAGATCTTAGTTTTTCTTCATTTCCATGTGTGCATATTCACAGGCTCCATGCTTCCTGGGCACCAGGGATTTACACATCTTACTGCAGATATCCTTCCCTGAATTCTGTGGAATGAGATCTTGGCCATAATTAAGAGTCAATATATTAGCTGTTGTTATGCCATGAATATTGTTGCCCTACTTATTTAAAGAAATAGGTATTGCACTGAAACAATACTCGACAATACTTAGCTAAATAAATTTTAACATTTTGTAAAATACGGTGTTTTCTAAATGCCTATGCAATTTTCATGAAATACTCAAGCTTTCCGGGCCCTCCTGCTCAGGAACACTAAGTAGAATATTCTCATATGCCAGGGTTGAGCTGCAATCACCTCCAAATTTTATTTATTCACTTAAGCCTAAAAAGCTATTTTGTATTACAAAAATGTCAATATTATTCCTACTTGCGTTTTCTCTTTTTCTGTGGTAAGAGTGTTGATCCTAGCTAGTAATCCCTTCCAGAGTTGCTTTTCCTTGAACAAATTAAATTTACAAACACCGAAGCAGAACCAAGCTATTCCTTTGCTCTTATGTGCAGGCTGCCTGTGATCCCTTTAGGCCACAATACCACTTTGAATACTTAATGTTGACTTGTCAAGTTTCACCAACTGCACAGTGATATGGACAGGATTAAATCTTGTTTCATTTCACCATCTCCCTAGCCAGGCAGCAGCGGGGTGTGGAGGGCTCATGGTGTCTTACTCTGTTCCACCACTGCAGTGCAAATAAGCGTATTAGCGAATCTGCTGACATTCAGCACCTTGACGCAAATGAGAACGTTTTTCTAGGTCTGAAATGGATTGTCAAGTAGCATTCTTGTCAGGGTTGTGTAGTGCATAAGCAGAAGTCATTATGTTTACACCCAGAAGATATTTTGATGGTGAATTAAGGGCTGACCTTCATATCATACCATTTATTAAAGCAAGCTTTTTAGTAAGCTCCATTTAATGGCTCAGAATAAGGTTAACTATTTATGTTCCATGCCTGAACTCGCAAGGAAGTTGGAACATTAAAACTGTCTACATTGTGAGCTGATCAGCTTTTCAGCTGCCTCTTGTTTTGTGGTTGAAAGGTGATTGTTAAGTTCTTGTGTTATTTTTGTTGTTGTTGTTGTTAATTTAAGTTTGGAAGATTCTTTAATTGGAATATTGTAAAATGATTTATCTGTCAGATGGTGAATATCCTGCAAGCTTATTTTTCTCAGAGACTATCAGACTGTTGTTCCTTTCTGACTGCCCAAAGGAAATTACAATGTAGTGTACTCATAATCATGTTATCTCTTTTATAGCTGCAGATCATTTTTATGGCATTGCAGCTGTACAAAGCCCTGATCGATATCTGGAGGTGTGCTATCCTTTTAAGTTATGTGACTGCCAAATTTTAGACATGAAAATATTCCAGGTGAAGCAATATTTGGTTCCATGTATTTTACAATATCTAAAAACAGTTCCCCAGCTTCATTAGATGTGAAAGCATTGATTTTTTTTTTGGGGGGGGGGTAATACTTTGCCTTGGTGTCAAATAGAGTCTATCTGTTCTAATCTAGCATTGTCTTTTCTGCTGGAGAAATGGTTTCATGTTTTCAAATAAATGTTTCTGTTCTTGTTTTTTGGTGAACTTAGCAATCTGTACTGTATGGCGTGAAATACTAGAGTATCTCCTAGTCAGAAAGTATGCAAAAAATATTCATATAAACATACATATAAAGGCTTATTGAATTAATTTGATACATGAATCGGAGTTCTCTCTATTTTTAATTTTTCTAATGCCTAGTTTGGAACTCTAGGTAAAGAGAAACAGATTAATACTGGACCTCAGTTATCCTGTTTGTCAATGACCAGGTGTGGTCTTCTTTGTTAAATAAATGAAAAAAAATGACAGTGGTTGATATGAAAGGTATTTCTTTACAGGTGTCTGTTTATAATCCATTTAAATTGAAGAATTCTGTATTTCAGCTGGTACAGTGTAATGGCTCTGAAAGTGCTGTGCAAACTGATGATCATTTTTTGATCTTTTAAACAAAGGTTTTGCCACTATTTCAAGGTTAATTAGCCTTTAAAGAATTGCTTTGTAAGGATTTAGCAAGCTTTAATGTTCACACATGCTTTCAGTGACCCTGAAAGGTTTTTAGTAGGTGAGCCTAAGTAGGTTTGTAGTAGGTGAGCGCTTAAACCAATACAGAAGACACATCGTGGTTGAATCAACACTCCATATTCATGATGTTTTAATAGACTTATTTTTTAAATAGCAGATTTGTGTACCTTTTGCCTTAGTTTATTATTAACAGGATGAATATTAAGAAAGTTTTATATAAGAGGTTTTTTTTTAGTCCTCAAATTCACATCTGAACTATTGACATAAAATTTGTATCTACATGCGATCTAATTAACACCTTAATACTAATTGATAGAAAGTGACATGTATATAGGTATTCATAAAACACATGGAAAATTCGTACTACAGCTACACTGTTAGAGAATGTGTCACTTTTAGCTGAGCTCTTCCATAAAACTCTTTATAATACGAATTGTAAAGGACAGTGATTCAAGGTCATTCTTGCTAAAAGCTTCCACTTTTTCTTCTACAGAGATCAGAAAATTAAAAAAAAACCCCATCATCATAATGCAGAAATAAAAGTATGGTCATGTTTCGTAGATTATGACCCAGAGGAAAGAATGTGAACAGTGTGGCTGCAGAGAGGAATTTTAAGTGATGTATGTGAAACTGCCAAAATGAGAATTGCAGCTGAAGGAGGTGAGCCAGCAGTGTAACTACAATCAATATCCAGGTTAAGTAAACAGTTACAGTCTGCCAGAGCTGGAGGAAAATCCACGCAGCCTGACAGGGAACCTGAAGTGTCTTCAGGTATAAATTCTGAATTTACTTCATGGATAGCTTTCTTTTCATTTGCACAGACTGTAACTGATATTTATTTTTGTAATCTATAAGGCAAAACTGTTCTCAGTGTATGAAGAGCTGTTAAGTCCTTGCAAACAAAGGATGCATTTCAGTTAATAGGTGGAGGTTGTTTTAAAAATCTGGAAACTGGTGAGACTCAGGAGTGACCAAAGAGCAATGTATGTTATCAGACAATCTGATTGGTCGAGGAAGCAGGCTTATGAATAATTTAAAGATACAAAGGAGTAATGTTGAGGTCCTTTGTGAGCACTGAGCTTGCCCAACATAGAAGATGTCAAGCCTAAAATGGAAACAGCTGTGTTTACAATATTTTAGGATATTTTCCTTATCAAATATTAATCTGTGGAAAAGCCCGTGTGTGAAAACTTGGCAGTCGGTTTAACAGAAGATTCTTCCTCTCCTTGACATCCTCTTCCTCTCCTAACTTTATTTGTTATAAAGTTGCTAAATAGCTCAAAATAGTTTCAACACCATTACAAGAGATGCCTAAATCTCTAAAAGACCTGAGATAGATTTATAGAAGAATGATTTTTTTTTTACACTGTGGTTTGATCTCTTACCCCTTAGGCAAAACATCTCAGGAAACCTCAAAATTTTCCTGCCAGCGTACACACATATAAAACTGGTAGTATACCAGACAACTGTTGTACTAGTGTGCCCTAATTGTATATTACACCCCCCAAATGTATTCATGTTGTAAAAATATCGGTTGCTTCTGGTGGACAGTAAAGTGACAGAGTATTTATTTCCCTAAGCTCAGAACACATAAAAGGCAACAAACCAGTTACTGTCTGTTCTCTCACCACGGCATGACATGCTTGGGATTAGCTAAGGCATGTGATGTATCTGGTGGGAATGCTATACAGCAAATGTGTGAGTGAGGTGTGGCACAAGTACACAGGGGAGTAGACCAGTAATTTTTTAGATTGGGGTTTGTTTTTTTTTTAATTTCCTTTTAGCATGTCTTAGTATGTTTGCACTGTGTACAATTTTGGAGGCTTTGTGTCTTGAAAAGTGAGAAGTATTTGTCTCCAAATACTGAGAACCACCATTGCCAAATTCTAGAAAAGGGGAAACAATATAAATTTCAAGACCTTATGCCATGATGTAATCCAAGAACAGAGTGACTTTGGACAGTGTGGTCAGACTGCAGCTGCAAGAGCTTTCGATCAGATGGGAAGGAAGTGTTCCAGCAGATGTGATTTACAGTGGCAACACAAGCAGTCATTTGCTTCCTGCAGTTTTCTCTTTTGTGAGAAAATGAAAAAGACCAGATTGGTCTGTGTCTTAGAGGGGAAACAATGGGATTAATTAGGTCATTATTATATCCAACTGATTTTTCACTTAGGGATGATGTGATAGCAATGCACTGATGATGTTGACCCTGTGGATTTGCAAGAGAACTTCTGTTTAAAATGAGGCTTGTGGATAGACTGTGGCATTGAAATACTGTGTTGTGGTGAGTTGCAGTGAGCTCTGTAATTAGATGGCATTGGTACTTTACCACTGAGAGAAACAGAAAAGCTGTTAGGCAAGTTGAAACTGCAGGGGAGAGTAGGTGTACTTCTACAGCTCCTAGGAATTAAATCCCTGTCATATGAAATGAAAGCTGAAATACATTAAATTTCTCCTATTTATTCATCTTACTGATAAGCACTTGCTAGAAGGGTGCTGTAGACTTTTAAAAGGAAGAATATAGGAAGGAATATAGGAGAACTTAAAAGGCATGTAGTACAATATTTACACTTAACCTACTCCATACTCTGAAAAGGTTTAGAAATCAGAGAGGTCAGTTCCTTCTACCTTAAGTATATAACTGTGCTTTTCTTATCTGTGACACAAAGTTGCATGCTATTTCTGGCTTTGTTGAGTTTCTGAAGCATTAACAGAATAATTTTTTTCTATATGCCGTATCACTTAAGACAGCAAATGACCATCTGCTAGATTGCATTTCTCAGCCTGTGGCCACATATACTATAATAGGTGTTTTGGTGTTCTGTAACAATTTCTCTTTAAACTGACTTGATGATTTATACTACCAAATTGTTCACATTTCTAAACTGTATATGAGGCTATTGAAACAGATTAGAATTTTACATTTTTCTTGTTCTCATGTGATACACATGAGGAAAAAAGAAATGAACAGAGCACGACTATAGGAAAGGGTACATTTTCCATGTGCAACATCTCTGAAAGCACCTTTGGTTTTGCTCAAGAGAAACTCCAGTTTAACCATTCTAGCACCTTTGAGACTATCTCTTAGATGGGCAAACTCTGCTGAGGCCAGACTCAATAGCTGAGTGGAGGGGGAAGGTTCTCTGTGGTAAACTCAGTGGTTTTGAACCAGCTGGGAATTATTCCACCTCTTTAGCAGGTTGGAATACTTTAGGAGTGCCTTTATGTGAAATTGCATCTCTGTTTCAGAAAGCCCTTCAAGGAATAAGGAGGAATGGAAGACTTGGAAGACTTATATTTGGTTCCCACTCTGCCAAAATATCTCATAAAATTTCCTATAAGCTGTATGGATTCTGTTTGAAGCCCTATGCTGATAAGGCAACACAGAAGTATTTTGGATATAGTACTGCAGCACAGAAGGCCATTCTTGCCTTCAGCTATTCCCTCTGCTAAAAAAGTCAGTGAGTAGATTGGAGGAAATCTCCTTTGATACCTGTGTGCCTTTTGAGGGCTTTGGGAGCATACCCCAAGAAGATTCCTAATTCCCGTGCTTTAGCAGAACCAATTCAGGTTATTCACAAGACAGCAAATGAGCTGAAGGTTCCCATGAAAATATGCTACTGGTTTTAGGATGCTTTTTTAATTTGAAGTTTGCATGCACACTGGAACAAAGAAACATGCCTGATAGGAGTAAGAGGAGGAGGTGAAAGGAAACAATAAAAACAAACATGGTAGTTCTGAACTTAAACCCAGAAGAAAAAAGGTTTCAACAATCCTCTGGTTATGCAATATATTTAGAAGTATGATCTAGTTAATAAAGCATTTTTTGCTCATTATTTTTATAGTACAAAAAACCCAAGCAATGTGGTAACATGCCGATCAGTATGGAAGCTGGAGGAATGAGTCTCCAGTAAAAGTATGGCCTGAAATGAAATTATTTTTAAACAAAATTATGTCTATTTAAAAAGTGAATCAGTCAATTTTTAGGTAACCACAATGCAGAGAGGAATGGATACAAATTATCTTGTAGTTGATCAAAAAGTAAATAATGGTTATGTACTGCTGCATACTGAAGAAGCTGGAAATAGGAAATAGCTTTGGTAATCTGCCTCTGGGGGCTGAGGTTGGCATGACGGGCAAATGAGTCTGAAGCCAAGAAACAGGGTAAGACAGATTTGTGACTGCCAACCTGTGTTCTGTTAGCAGAAAAAGTGAGTTCGTTTTCCAATGATGATGGAGGTGACAGTGAGCAGAAACATAGTTCAAAAAGTGAGGGGATGTGACACTGAGGCTTTAGTGGGCAGAGTGCATTAGGTCAAAGGTTGGACTTGATGATCTTGGAGGTTTTTTCCAACTTAATGATTCTGGATTACAAGCATGTAGTGAAAAAAAAGGTGAGAAATCTGATGTGGTAATCACAAAAGGTAGAACTGCATATTAATTTATGAGGCAGATAAAAGAAATTAATAGCTTTAGTGTAGCTATGTTGTTTGAATCAAAAACACTTCAAAATCAGACAACGATAGAAAAATTGTATTAGTTTTGTGAGTCTGTAGGATATTGTAGGGTTGAATTTGCTTACTAAAAGGGATCTTTTAAAAGCATTTTATGTTTTAACATTCTGTGCGTGGTTGAAGCTTTTAAGTACTACCAGGAGTTGTGACCATATGGGTGGGCAGCCCTGCATATGGAAGTATTTAACTTCTTCAGAATAGCTTGGAGAACAAATGCTGATAGTACTGGTTATTTCTGCTGGTAATAGCTCACAGTTTTTTCACTTCATCAATAAGGTTTCATTAAGCAATGAAGATATTCTAGATGAGTTGATTGAAGAATGTATGATGTGTGATTCAGATAAAATTAAATGACAAGAGTAAAAGAAATCGGTATGTAACTGAGGATTTCAAAGCTTAATACTCTACAGATGTGAATGATTAAATCAATCTACCAAAGAAGCCTGGAAACTTAAATGTGGAAAAGGTCTGGAACTTCATTATTCAAAAGTTTTAACACTCTCTGGCATTAATATCCAGAACAAAGAAAGAAGCATTGTAAAAATAACATAACTGGACGAATAGCCACATAATTAAAAGTAAATTAGTAGAATGTAAAAAGATTCCAGAAAGGACTGGCAGGCATAGAAACGTATGCAAAAGAGTTAAACAAGGATAGGAGTAAGGTGATTTGAAGTCAAGCAGAGCTAGACCTTGCAATGGATATTAAACATGATAAAATTACTCAGCCTTAAGCTAGCAGTTTCAGAAACAAACTGCTAAGAACATGTGGTCACTGTTCAGAGGTTAAATGTATCACCCCAAAAATAATGAAATGTGTTATTCTGTCTTCATTCGAGACATAGCTGCTGATAGTGGTGAAAAATGGAGGTTGCTTGGTAGGAATAAGTCTTCAGGCTTAATAACAATCATTGCAACTGAGATACAAGAAGTTTGATGTCGTGAAGGATGGTGATCAACAGTTCCTTGGCCAGAAAGATACTGGCTCATGAAGTCTCGTGTCTGACTGTATGACAGCAAATACACAGTGATTAGGGAGAAGGAAAAATGATCCAAGTGGTTATAGGTGCATTGGGCCTACCTTGAGGCTTGAGAACAACTTTTGAGGGAAATCCTTCCTGTACCTGCAAATAAATGCTTGACTGATTCCAGCGTTGGTTATAAGCATCGGCTGTCACAGGACTGCCGGTGTTGGCAGCGTGCTGCAGGCAGCGCACACACACCCCCCGCAGAGACCACGTGTTCTTAGGGGCCAGTTTACCCCACCTTTGGGCTGGAACTCTTCTGTCCAGTTTGTACCTTTAGGTAGTATTAAACTTTTTTTTTTTTAAGTGTCTGATCATGGCTCAGTCTAGAAATTCTTCTTAATTCCTTGCCTTTAACTTAATTTTCATACATACTGGGCAGCTCAAGATTTGCACAAATGTGAATTTCAGTTGTCGGCTAAAACATACCAAAACTTAAGTTCAGAAACAGAGATTATGGAGTTTCTGTGAGACTCCTCTCCACTGACTCATGAATGCAGCTAACTGTGAAGTGATCTTTACTTTCTTCTTGAGGATGAGAGAGAGAGATTGTGAAGAACACACTTGAGCCTACAAAGATTTTCCCATAAGAATCAAGTCCACTGGATGAATTTCAAATTTTGTCCAGGAAGGTAAGTGCTTTAGACCTCTTACTAGCACTAGGCATAAATTAAGTTGTGAATTGAAGTCTGTTTATAAAAATTAAATTTATTTCTAAATTGTATTTAAGTGGTGATATTGTGAATGAGGTGAAAAAACCACAAAAGATCTTTTCCCAATAGGTTTCCCGACAAAGGAATTTTCTTCTTGACCATCAGAACCAACAGCTTGACAAAAAGCATCATAAATACCACATTCTTTCTACCATATCTACAGGGACTGTAAGGAAAATAGGCTTAGCCCAAATATCAGAGAGCAAGTCACTTATATTTTGTGACCTGTGGTCTTCCCCACAGTTTAGGACTGTCTGTTGAAATGATGTTTGAGAAGTTCTTTCCAGAACTGAGCTGAGGTGGTGGTGGGCATTTTTACAACATAGGTCATTTTAGTATTAAAATTATTGCTTAGAGTGCTTATACTCTATAAAGAGTGCTGGAAGAGGACTGTGCGATGAATAATAAGCTTAGGCAATGCTGATAAATTAAAATTAAAACCTGGCTTTAGAATTTGCTCAGAGGAGCTTGTTAATCTTTACAATTTCCCAAAATTAAATATCAAATTATTGATAATGCCTGGCATCCTTTGTAGGAATGTAATTAAGATACACTCAGCAAAAGAACTCACATCATTAGCGGGGTGATTGTGTCATCTTCCATAGAAATATTCCACACCATTGGTGTTTCTTGGCAGACTGACCTGTTTTCACTTGACATTGCTGTAACCTCTGGGAAAGAAAGCCCAACTTTTCGTGAATAATTCATTAGTGAGCCATCACACTGAAGTATTCCCTTCTTTTGAGGGAGGAGGGGAGGTATACCAAAGCTACTTACTTTTGGTTTTGGTGGGTTTTTTTTACCTTTTTTTAATTCTACCTTGCAGTCTTAACCCGTCCTAAGTATTCTTCCATAGGAACCTTCTCTCCTAACATAGAACTAACTCTCAGTTCTGATCCTTTGGTTTGTAAATTAATCCATATAATTTTTCCAAAGGGTTCTGGATCAGAGCAGTGGAAAGCTGCTGATGCAGTGTAACCTTTCTGATAGTGCTGGGTTGTCTGGAACTGGACAAAAAATGCTGGTAAATCAAACTGTCAGAAATCCAGCTAAGAAGCATGGCTGGCTGTTTAGTAAAATGTGCTAAAATATGTTTTATAATGTCCATGTAGACTTACATTGCTAGGAGTGAGCAGTGAGGACACCTAGTAGACTCCTGGCAGAACCAGGAAAGGTGACCTTTCATATTTGACCAGAGAATGGAGAGCTCAGCGTTCACAGGTGTTTCACACTGGTGAAAATATTTACATGGAGTTGGTTTGTCTGACTTTTGAAGTGTAAAAGGTCTTTATCTTCCCTTTACCTGGATAAATGTTCCTATTGCTAGTAATGATTTTAAGGAACGAGTTGAAACAGAGGACCCAGTACAGCTTTTTTAAAAATTTATTTTAGGTAAGCCTTTTCTTAGGTATCCTGTTTGAAGGCTCTACCAATGACTTTTTTTCCTAAAATTGTATCAGTAGCAGATGTTCACTTTATTCTTTACTTTTTCCAATTCTAATATGTATGTTTTCATCTCTGCTAGAAAAGCTTGAATCTCAGTTTAAAGCATGTTCTTGATAACAGGCAAGGGCTGGATGAGCCGTTCCTCTATTCTTATGTGCAATATCTTGGGTATTTGAAGGGCTCTTTAGTGATCCCTTCCTCTAAGAAGCTCAAATAATTCCTGGTCTTTTATTAATCTGTCAGAGCAGGGGTTGCTTCTGAATTTATCTTAGTATTTCTGTCTGAAACAGCTGCGCAGCCTATGCTTCAAATTGCCAGCATTAAATCAACATAGTTTTCCTCCTCATTCTTCATCAATTTGTCATATAGATAAGCCCACTACCTGCACTAGCAATCTTCCATTATCCACTGTTCTTGCTGGTTTCTTCCATATACTCCCATCAACACCCACAAAGGCTTTTTACCCTCAGATATATTCTGTCTTTCTTTAGGTTTTTTAACTCCACTGCATAAGACGATGTCTACAGATAGCTAATGACTCTAAAAATTGAGCATGACATATGACTTATTTTGCCAGTGATATAGCTAGGTGATTTGGACTTTAATATCTTGAGATTGCATAAAGGAAATTAAAAAATTATAAAGCAGATAAAAAGAAAAAAAATCACAAGAAAAAGGCATCTTGATGATTTTTGTTATTTGTGTAAACTCTTAACATCCAAATTTCTTTTCTAGTTACTGAAACTGTACACACTGAAAATGTACACATTTGAGGAATATAAATGAGTACAGTGTACCCTCCATTATGCACTGTGCAGAAAGTGTCCTTCATGATCAGAGTTCTACCCCATGAAATTTAATCTTCATTCAGATTCTTCTGGGTTTTTTCAAAAATTTGCCTGTCTTTAAATGTGCTTTTGTGACATCTGTATATGTAACCTCCATAACTAAGATGTGCTTATTTGCATTGTAAAAGAGTAAAGCATTTCCAGTGCCAGTGTTATCATGAATACTGTATTTAAAAGATCATGCCTCATTTTTCTATGTGCCGTGTCGGCAGCAGTGTTGTAGTCTGTCCTGATATTTCACTGTATAAATTAGACAGCTAAGGAAGGGAGAAGGAGAACAGCAGATATAGATTAAGTGACCTGTTCCATATCACAACACACAACTTTGACAGCATGAGAAGTAGAATTCTAGCCCAACCTACTAAATAAGGAAACTAAATAATCAGAAACGTGGTCCTGATTTTTAGGAAGAGGTGAGGAGTTCAGAATTGTCTTGAATTTTATTTTTGTCCTTTTTTTTCCCTCTACAGAAATAATTATAACTATATATGGAGGCTGTTGTAAACCTCTTTGAAATGGTTTCAGAAACTCCTGGTTCCAGTTGTCATTTCAGAATGCTTTTCTAAAAGGGAAAAAAATTAGAACTGAATTTTTTGCATAGGAAGAAAGACATTTCAAAGGGCTGCTGGTTCTCCTCCATTAGAGCTCAAGAACAAGTTGAAAAGGGGCATACGTTTTTCAGTGTGTAACTTCCATGTATGCCCATACTGCATGCTAAAAAAAGAACTGATGGACTTTTTGGAATGGAATAGATATATTTGCGTTGAAAAGATTAGCAAAATAATAAAAAAAAAAAAAAAGAAGAAAAAATAATTAAGAATAGAAGAAATGGAGACTCTCTAAAAATGTTGTGCAAGGTGTTTGCAAGTAAATACTTTCAAGGAGATGAATCTTATTTCAAATCAGAATGAAGCTGCTGGTTCCCTTTGCTTCCCTGTCGCTGCTGCGGGTGCCCCAGGCTTTTTCCTCTAGAGCAGCTGTGCTCCACTGAAACAAATGGCACTTCCTGGGGACTACATCTTTAGTTACTGGTACAAGAGTCACCGTAATATGCAATGGAATATTTCAGTAATGCCTTCAAAAGGCTGTTAAAACACAACACTGCACAATCAAATCACAACTGCGTGCTTGCAGATACAGCTTCCAGTGACACAGCTACCAGTGACACAGCTACCTGTATATTATTCCCTTCAAAGAGGAGCTACTAGAAAAATTGTAGGGCAGCAAGGAAAGGTGTGAAAAAAACAGATCTGTGGTGTAGTCTTACTGCTGTGTGTCTTCCCATCTCGCTCCCAATTTTCTATTTCAGCTTACGATCTCCAAAATACTGAGTTTTCATAGCTCAACTAATTTTTTTGCCTCACATCATGGGGAATGCCTAACAATGTAAATTATGGAAAAGCTGATTCAAAGTATGGCTATGTCTTCAAGAAGATCCCAGTTTTTACCTGTACAAAGGAAACATTTTGCTTGGGAGAGTGCAATATGATGTGCATTAACAGAATGCTTTGCCTTTTCCATAACAAAGGTCTCTTAATTTAGAACTTATGCATTAAAGCAGAGGTAAACCCAAATGATGATTGTAAACATCACAGCCTGTTCTGCAGGATAGAAATTAATAGGATAAAGAAAACAGTTGAACAATGTTGAAGAATTGTAGCACAATGTTCCTTTCTCTTCCCTAGTATCCCATAGTAAATATTTCAAAAGGATCACATTTAAATTGACTCTGGTGCAGCACGTGTTCCTGGCTTCCCAGGACCTCATCCGGGACATGCAGAATTTATCTGGCAAGGATTTTGCAACTGTAGAGGTTGTTGATCTCAAAAGGAAGGATTGTTCACTTAACTCCAAGGACTTGTGTTTCAGGGTAGGATGCTATTGTGTGAAGCTGTTGAGATACCCAGTAAAGAGTAATGTACACCTCTTGGGCCAAGTAAACAGGGACTTAAAAGTTCTTCTGGGTGCTTAGAAAGTGATCCCCACAACAGCCAGAGGTATCTGGTCCTAGGCTTTTTATTTTCATAGATTTGTGCTTTTGGTCGTTAGCTTATTCTGCCCTTAAATACAGCTTGCAGCTTGTCACATTTTTAATTTGAGGAGTTAAGCCTCTCATCCTGGATCCATGAAGTTGTATCTGTAATACGAACAGGAGAATCGTAACACTTCAAACACCAGCATGTATTTCGGGCAGACCCTGTATACTCATAAAATGTTAGAATTTAGGATCTTTCCAATGACAGCCATGACTGCTTTGTTTAATGTCAGGCTTCTGAAAGATCCTTTCCTAGCCAATATACTTATTTATCTGTCCCTTAAAGAGAAAGGAGACACAGATCTTGCCTTTGAGTCACTCCCTCTCCAGCTGGAAACATTGTGTAGTGTATTCTTTATTGTATTTATTACAGAGTATGTGGTACCTGCTTGAGTATACCAAGACCACATACTTGTATTGCTTTGTTTTTATGGTTCATGACATTTGCCAATGATTTACACTCAAATCTTACTTTTGCAACAGAATTTCAGTCTCATCTTGCATTCTCTACTATTTATTTTGTCATCAGAACCATTAAAATTCATAATAAGTGATTTGGCGCTCTGCCTATTTGTTAGCCAGTTTATTTGGGAACCATTATGGTTATCCTAGATGTTTCCATCATATTTTTCTGAAACACAGCATTTGGCTCTACAGTATTTGAAAAAATCAGTGATTGAAATCTGAACTGTATGCTACTCTGATAGAAAGTATATCCTGGTTTTGTTTTCTGCTTGGGGAGGAATCAGGTTTCATCTAGAATGGTCATGGTTGTCCCTCTGTATTTTGGTTCTGGTAGGTTGTTCTACAAGGCTGCAGAGTAATGATACAGAATAAAAGCCTCCTGAATACATCCTAAGTGTTTTGGCATGTATATGTTTTATAGATAGGTAGATTTGCCAGCATAGAGTATTTGTAATTTCAAGGTTTTTAGTTTCCTTATAGTTTGGATAGGATTTCTGTGTCAGAAAAGAAATGTCTGTCTTTATCTTCAGCTGATTCTTTGCAACAGTGTAAGGAAATTATACTCATAAATATGTCTGGGAAAAATACTTTGAATTCTTTAGTGGCTTGAAGGTGTTGCTTAAATTCATCAGTTTCTTTATATATGTATGTGAATTCAATGACTGAAGATCAATGTATTTGGGGAAGTTAAGAGCTGCTGGAAAGGGGGCAGTGGATGGTTATTCAGATTCAGCATAAGTGAGACTAGAGATGCAAACAACTGCATTTAATATTGAGAGCTGTACCTAATTTTCTCCTGATGATTTGTGTCATTTCAAAAACGTGATTTTGAAGGTGAAGCTTTCTATGGAGCTGTCAAAATTTTACAGTTCACCTTTCTGAAATAACCAAATTAAATCTTCTTATACATAACTAGAGAGACTGAGGTGCTTTTCACATGCAGTATTGCGCTTAGCACAAAAACAAATGCTAATGTGACTATCAGTACAGGACCAAACTTTATCTGAGATCTGGGGTGTTGCCATGGCAATTCCAATTGTTGGAAAAAAATTCTCTTTTGTGCTTCATTCTGACATTATATTGCAAAATGATGATTATGAAGAAACATACAACCCAAAAGGCAGGGGGGCGGGGGGGGAATCTCTTTTTGAAGATGTAAAACATACTTTCTATCACATTTACTTTTTCTGAAGCACTGAGTTTGTGCCCACACTGTTATGAGCTGTATTTTTTGCAGATTCAGATATATCGTTATTTCTCAAGCTGCCATAATAATACTCAATGTTATTTCTCCCAAATGTAATAATCAACATAATAAGGAACACAGAGACATATATCCCATTTCCTATGCAAAATATCAGTTTCTAGTGTATGTTATACTGCTGATGTGGCCCTTTTGCTTTTAAAACTACTGCCTATGTTTGTTGAAGAATATCTAAAATACGTATCTTGCTTAAGTTATTTACATTATATCAGCTCTATAATCTATGTGTAATAGAATAGCTCATACTAGCCAATAGATCAGTCATTTCTGTTTAGTTATAAAATTGTTTTTCTACCAGTACATCTCACTGTGAGAAAATTGATATGGCTATTACCTGTTCCTTGCTAAATCAATACACAACAAGCTTTAAATAAATAAATAATAACACACTGCTAGGCCCCCCCGCCAAAACCCAACAGCCGAACAACAAAACCACACAATACTTCCCAAAAAGAAACAAACGAAGGAGTACACTTAAAATGAATTGCACTCCAATTCATGCTGAAGTTTATTGTGCATTCTTTTATGTAGGTAATGTGTAAAATGGGAAATGTTTCCAGAAGAGGACTAATTCTTGCAGTGCTGCATTGCTGCTTTATAAATAAATCATTGTCCTTTCTGTATTGATCACTGGAACAATCCAGTCGAAGAATGCTGACTTAGTGCAGCCCTTCTCAGGATAGCTGGATTGAGAGAAAAAGCCGGGTAAGGGGGACCCAGGAGCAGGGAATTGGGAAAATCCCAGACTGGTTAGAGATCAGGTTTGGTGCATGAAATCCTTGACTTGCCTTTTACCTCCAAAAAAACTTAACAAAGCAGCTAATTTCTACAAGATTTTCTGTCTTTCTGTAATGTCATTGATCAGGAAAAATTGAATGTAAGACAGTACTAGTTGTAATTAGTTGATGCTGAAAATCTATGTTTAATATATAGTGATTTTTTTTTTTGACAACACACAAAGACCTTCCAAATTTAATTAATGATCTCAATTATGTTATTTATTTGTCAAGAAATAAGGGCTCAAGTCTTTCAGGAATATGTTTGAATTGGTTAACTCTCGGAAATAGTACTGCATTCCTGTGAATTGAGGAGAAATCTGCATTTTATTTGGTTATCACAGATAACCATGAACACATCTTGCCAATCTGACAGTTTGATGATGTCTGATTTGTCAGGACTTCTGCTATCAAGCCCTAAGGCTTTTCTGGGAATAGGAGTAGCCTGTTACAGTGACGAGCTGATAAATACTATTTGGGTTTGCATGTCTGACCATTAAGGTCAGTACTGGATCTCAGAGGCATATACTTTTTAAAACATGGCTTTCACTGGAGACTGTGGTAGGCATCTATAGCAAGAGTGTGTACTCACAATGTTGTTATCCAGAACTTCCAGCTAGTTCTAGAATATAAAGTTCTTACTTTTCATAAAATAAGATCTGCTGGTAGATGCAGTGCTTGCTCAGCTGATGGCGGGTTATTCAGGGCCATGGTGATGCATTGCTTTTAGGGTATGTTGTCATCACATCATTTTTATCTGTTTCTCATTAATTACAAATACTTCCAGGATGCAGGTCTGTAAAATGTAATTATTTATTCCACTGGGTGTTTTATCTCTAGCGCTGCAAACAGAGGCAGCACATGCTGCTGTATTCTCACCAGTGTGCCATCGGGTGGCCAGCAGGAAGCAAAGAGGCTTGCAGAAGACTTTGCTGACTGCAGCTGAGGCGTAGGGCATGGAGCAGAGCAGCTCGATGTGAGGAGTCGTGGACTGGAATGCACGACTGGCTCTGGGTTGCCTCGGTTGCGCTGGGGGCTCCTGGGGACTCCTGTTCCCAGTGCTGCCCGCAAGGTCTGGCTGTGGGGCCGCCAGGGCTGTGCGTCAGCCTGGCCCCACCAGATCAGCTCCCTGCTCAACACCCAGTTGATAGCGAAAATTCTCCCAGCTTGAGTGATACACCTGGACCAAAAGGACTACAGGGGACAAATCTGGAGGTACAGAAAGAGACTAGATGTGTCGACGTCGCTACCATGGCAGAAAGCACCTGGCACAGCCCTAGTTTCCTTTGGACTGGCAGCAGATAGGCTTTCCCTTCCCTCTCCCAGTGCCCAAGTATCAATCGGTTCGTGCCTTCTGCTAGGATGCTGAAAGGCCTGTAATTAACATGAGCATAATAATCCATGAAGTATTTTGTTATCTGAAATAATGCAATCTATTAAACAAACAAGAATCCGGTGGTGTTTGTTACTACTCCTGCGTTGGACCATCTCAGTCTTCCAGCTGGAGCAGAGCCTGGCCGCTGGCCACTAGATGCCACTGTTGTATAAGGACGTGTTGGGCATAATGACTTAGACAATAAGTAATTTACTTAGAGAACATGTATGTGTATAATTAGGAGTCATCAATGTCTTTCTTTTAAAGTAAAATAAGTTTACCATATCTAATTAGATATTTCTTATAAGATGGATTTCATTCTAATTGGGTAAAGCTATGCTACTGGTTTAAAATACAGCAAAGGATGTATTTGTATTCACAGTTTCCATATTTTTTAGTCCTTGCAATAAATGGATCTGATTACACCTTTTAAATCGATGTTCTCTCAAACTGGTATGACATAAATGATTGTTCTGTCATTGTGATTTTACTGCCATTGTTTTCAGCGTGTGAGGTTTTTTAGTGATATCTCTCTTAATCTCATTCTGTCTTTCCCTATCCTCCTGATTGTGATCTTGAATCTGCATGTTCTTTCCATCCAAACTGAAGTAATCTATTTAAAGAGCCAACAGCGGCCACCACACATGAGTCTGGCTTGACCATGACAGCAAAGGCTTTCCAGCAGCAGTGAGCTCAGTAATCCACAGCTAATGAACCAGAACTCCATAATGTCTGTTGTGCAAGGGGCTTCTTTAAAAGCTCAGATTTTCTATAGCTGAGTGTTGCCAATGGAAATCTAGATTTTGCAGATGTTAGACTGTATCCAGCCTTGGTAAAATTCAAATTCAGTGGGTTTTTGGCAGGGAAAATGAATGCCTTTAAGGTTCAGTATGAATTCAGAAGGCACTGGCTAGTCATTGTCAGACCCAGCGTGGACAAAGCATACATCCCTTCCCAAAGCAATTTCATTAGTGCCTGAATTCTCTTCACTGACCTCAGTTCTGGATTTTACCCCCAAAATGCTGTGTCGCATGCTAACCTAAGAACTGTGCTCATTTTACAGTTCTTTCAGATCTGTGGGAGTTTTGGTATGGGTGATATTCCTCAAATCAGCTCTGGTGACACGAGGCTGCAACACCAGCCACTTCCACCTTATGAGTGTTCTCATCAGGCCATTTCTGCCTCTGTCCAACACGTGAGCCCCTCCTGTGTTTCCCAATTATGACTAGAACTTGTCTATTCAATCTTGATGGCATCTTTCAAATTACTTTAAATTATCTCCTGAAAGAAGGTGCTCCTGCAATAAAACAATAGCGAAGTGATTTTAGAGTAATTTTCAGATTGTGGTTTATAACTGCATTGTACCTCAGAAACAGCTTGTCCCAGTGGGCATGGCTTTCTCTGCTCTCCCTATCTCTCATATATCAAATTATGGATTATTATACAAAAGTTGTATCTCTGTCTTATTTATTGAAGTGTTGGTTCACTAAATAAAGGATCTCAACAATGATTTGAGCTGGCTGAAAACCTGCTTGAAAATTACATATTTCAGCGAAAGGTTTTCAACAAGCTCTATTTCTGAAGCTAAAGTACTTCAATTCCCAATGACCAAATTCATTAAAATATAAATTAGCCTAAAGAAATATATGAATCACAATGGTATATTTGCATATCATCTATTTGGTGTGCCTATAACACTTTCTTCATGTAGACTAACAGCTACTGCAATCTTCACAACTGCAGAGTTGAATAAATGACTGTGGGGCGAATGAGAAAGCAAAGAGGACAAGGATGAAAATTATTTCTGCTGAATGGGAAACAATACTGTAGAATTCTGCAATTGAAATTAAAACCTGTGTTAAGCCAGTTTCCTTCACTAAGACATGTCCTAGCTAATCAATTAGCATTGACTGTCTCAGTATTCTAATAATAGGAAAGGATTTAAGGAAATGTCATGTTTCGTTTGTATTTTCAGCACTGTAGATAATTACTGATTATTGCACAAGAGTGAATATTGTCTAAGAAGTAAAGGTGAAGAGGATGGAGCAAGAATGTCTTATCTCAGGGGAGTTAAATGATCCACCTGTGGTAAGACCTTTGCATCCTCAAAAGGCAGCAACAGAAATTTCTCATAAAGTTTGACCTGTTGTTCTGTAAGTAATATATCCGAGACTCCAATACAGAGTATCTTGTCAATTCCTTTTAATAAATGAAGCTGAACTGATACAGCAGCTTGGGTAGCTTCTCTGATCTGTACCAGTTCTCCCCTCTGTGCCTTCATGTGTACTTCCGTGAATTGTTGATACACTTGGCCAGTGAGTTTTCTGTGACTTCAAAGCTAAGCCTTTCACTTTGCCTTGTGTAAAACATGCCAAGAAGCTGGATTCTGAAGAAAATAAGTAGAGAGAAAAATATTGATTTTAGATGTTAGGATAATCTAAGAAAAATGGTTCAAAAATGAAAGGGGAGGAGGAACCTTTTTTCCTTTTTTTTTTTTTTTTAGATTTGTCATTTGTTGCAGATACTTCCCAGAAAATTCTTTTGTAGTGAAGCAATTAGCTCCATATAAATGCAAACAATGACTGCAAATATTGCATTTGTGACATCCAGAAGGTGCCATGACATTCTTCCTAAGAGATGTTCTGCATCTCTTCTTCATCTTTCCAGGGGAAAGGCGTAAGAACGGGTTGGTTACTCTTCAAGAATGATGGGCATCAGGTTCATTGCTGGATTTTCTGAGAAGGCTTGTGTTTGATATCCTGGAGCACAAACTTGATTAGCTCTAATGTAATTTGTTAGCTTTTGTGATGCAACTCGGTGTATGTCACTGTGCATCGCTCTGATGAAGTAATGTTAGGGAGACAGTCAAAAGAGCCAAATAGTCACAGATTTATGCCCTTTCTAGAAGTTACTAGGACATTTTGAATCCTAAAGGACAATAGACCTTTATACTTCTAAATCACCTAGGATATCTTTGAAAATATGACCTTTAATGTAGTCCCATCTTTCTAA
Organism: Machaerirhynchus nigripectus; assembly: GCA_013397975.1. Classification (NCBI taxonomy): domain Eukaryota; kingdom Metazoa; phylum Chordata; class Aves; order Passeriformes; family Dicruridae; genus Machaerirhynchus; species Machaerirhynchus nigripectus. The sequence continues at coordinate 2,421,280 of VZRQ01003875.1, read as the reverse complement.
ACAGCTTCAGGGGTCATCCCAGCGTTTCCAGATAAATTTGGAGACAAATAAAATGAGGAACTGCTGAGTTCTCTTCAAACTGAGAAAGAATAAATGAAAGATGTGAAAAAAAGTTCCGTGACTAAAGCTTTTCAAACAATGCAATTTTACTGTACTATGATATCTCACATTCTTCAGTCATATGAGAACATGAAACATGTAAGTAACCTAAATATGACTATTGCTACTCTTCAAGAAAATGATTCAATAACTCATCGACCTCCCATTGCTTAAGTTTACTGTCTAAATTATATTCCTCCTTTTTCTTGATATCTTCAAGTTTTTCATAAGTGGAAGAATTTTTAATATTCAACTTGGTAGCATTTGCAATAAGCCTGAAATAGATAATTTTATGAGAGTTTTTCAAACTTCGTTTAAACTGAATCCAAGGAAATGGGGAAGAAAGTATTGCAGATGAGTAATTTTTAAGGAATTGGGAGGAAGAGACACCATTATGTAAAAGAATGTTTAGTATCAAAGCATATAAATAGCTTTAGCTGACAGCAGAACAATAACTTCAAAAGTTAACAAATCATTCTCAAATTTTGATAGAAAAGGAAGCTAGAAAAAGAAAGCTAGATTTATTCCATTCTGAAGATAAGAAAGGCTGGTTTAATTGTGATTTTTAAGGATTTTTCAGACATGCTCAGCTTTTGATTTCAGTGTTTTTAATCTTGATTTGCACTAATAAAAACTAGGTGCAAATGAGAGCTGATGAGTCTGTATGGAAGTTAAACAAATAGTTGAAAATGTCTATGAATATTCATTTAAATTCAGAAATTAACTCCAAATTGATCATGCCTATGACTTTGTGAATTTGCTCTCTATGAGCATACATGCACTTGAAATTAACTTTCATGAATATTTGCAAAAGCAAATTTTCAATTAGATATTTCATATCCTTGCAGAAAGTAATTTTTCAGTGATATATTTAATTGTGAGATTTGGATTTTCCATCATGCTGCCTGATATTTGTGATCTGTTCTGTGGGACTGCATATTTGAAGTCCTCCAGGAAGGTTTTAGCTGGATGGAACGCTTTGGAAAACCTTTACCTTGTGAATTGCAGGATTCATCCAGAAGCAGAAACAAATTAGAATATACAAGAAATGAGAAACTGTGCAGGTTTCAAATTTCCATTTGAGGAATTTTTTAAAATATATTGAACAGTTTACTTCAGCACTAAGTGAATCTTAGAGGCCAATTTCTCTTCATTTGTGTTGTCAGGACATGACCATGGGCAAGTTCAGTGACTATGTCCAAGCAGAATAGTTTTAAGTGGTTTTTTTAAGTGGTTTTTTAATTTTTGTTTGTATTTTTAACCATTGGAGACAAGAATCGTGATAGATTGCAATGGCTGGTAGTTTGGGGTAGCTTAGAAAAAGGGTTATACATGCAGTGACTCTCACTGGAGCCTCAAAATGGAATGTCTGGTTTCAATTAGCAGCTGACTTCACATAAGAAGTCCTAGATCTAATAAGAAGTTTGTATAAAACTGTTCTCATGGGGTATGCAGTTTAAACATAATCTAGAGCCTGCTGTGACTTGCAGGAAGAACTGAAGCTGAAAACAATATTCTAACTAAGGAACACAATAGAAATGACAGTTTGGCAAGTCTTCCATACCAGGAGAAGAAACCAACACCAGCAGGTGGGTTGGAAGGACAGGGTGTGGGCCTGCTTGGCACAGGTACTTTTGTGTTCCTAGAAACAAGGAGAAGCAGGAAGGATGCTTGACCCCTCCATAGATGCAGTGGGATCAGTTCTGGCCAGAGCTGCGATGCGTGGGGAGGCTCAGAGGAGAAGCCGCTGGCAATGGAGGTGACCACAGGGGCCCATAGGCCAGCCCAGGCAGGTGAGCTCACCCACCTGGAACGAGGGAAAGGGGCTGCTCAGGGGAACAGCCTGAGCAAGGTTTGCACCTGGACTTGGCAGCCCCCTGTGCTGCTGATCTTTCAGGAGAGGAGAGGTCCTTATGGATAACTGCAGTCTAGGAATGCACTTTTTAATTTTAGTTTAGTTTTTATTTTGGGAGTTCATCCATTGTTGTGCACAAGAGTGGAACCACTTATTTTGCTGGGCTAAATGTGTCCTGATTTCATGTTTTACCTTGGCAACTGAAAGGCATATTCCCTATGGCTAGTTCAGGGCAGCTTCTTACTGGTGGAGCAAGGAAATATCCACACACAGGTATTCCCTTGGAGCAGGGGAGTGGTTTCCCACCTAGTTACTAGAGCCACCTTGAGGGTAGGTAACAGGCAGTGCTGGGTCCGTCTCCCTCAGCAGGCACAGCCAGTGCCTCTAACAAGCAGCAGGGAGGGGAGATTGTTTATGATGCATAAGGTACCATAAAAGGGTAATACAACTCAAAAAAACTGAATCAGGTTCTGAAACTGAGGCAACCAAATTTTTCAGCAGGACCAGCCTTGGCTTGCAAAGGTATTGAGTACCTTGAATCCCATGTTCCAATATTTTGCAAGCTAAAATACTGTTTATTGAAAGAAATTTGTGAGTAATTTAAAGCCAGTGATTATTGGGAAGTTTTCTGAGTGATTTTTAGATAATTTAAAAACAAGAAATGAAGGATGAATAAATTATTTTGTTATGTATTTCTTCTTCATCTCTAGATTGGATAGTGAGAGAATCTGGCCCCTGTGCCTGGAAGTCATACTCAAGGGTTGGATTTCCTGTGTAAAAGCTATACAGTTTGATAACACAGTTGTACTGCATATTCAGTTTTGATATGTAACCTTTTAAATAAATTGGAATACTCTTTGTGCCTATACTGGCACACACAGAGAAGATCATAAACAATAATTTTGTAAAGGTCACTTCCTCACTAAGTGCTTGAGCTCATGGCAAGAGCGGCATAGGGCTATTAAAGGACCTTTATCCTTCTATTTTTTGGTGTCTGCTAATATTTTTGCAGCTTTGAATCTCTGTTTAATATAAAGGCTGTGTAGTGTCCCATGCCATGGGTCTGTTTGTGCAGCCCTGTGCCATGAGACCTTGGGCTGCCTCTCTGTGCATCTTAATAGCAAGTGCCTGCTGGCCATAGGATCTGGGGTTACTTGGCAGCGTGGAGCAGCATGCCGGAGGCTGGCAGCATCCTTCCTGCTGTGAATGAGGGCAACACAGCAAGATCCAAAATGGTGGAGGCTTTTGTGTCAGTAGCATCTCAAGACAACCAGGTATCAGGAACCTGGGCAGCACACGAGTACCAACAGTGGCTGAGGGATCTGCACAAGATGAGAGGTACCAGGTGCTTGCCAAGCTCAGTTCACCTGCACAGCATATTGCTCAGATTTTCCTGCTGCTGCCCTTCTAAGGTGCTAATGAAGTTGTTGGTTGAATAATTTTTTTTTGGTCCAGTGGAAAGCTTGTCCTCTTGGTGTTGCTTGTCTCCAGCAAAATACTTTGTCTCAGAGGAAATGCTTGGAAGTTTATAGTCCATCCAACCAGCACTAAAACCACATATATCTGCTGGTCTTCAGAAAGAAAAGCACATTTTGTTACAAATTCCGTTTACGATATACCCGTTGGACTGTTCTTTCCTGTGATTGACAAGATAGCCTAAATCAATATCTTTTTATTTTCAGATCTCTATTATTTTGAAGAAATCCACATCTGTCTTGCTGACAGTGTAGGGGGAAGTTATTCACCACTGTAGTGGCATCAGAGGATACCCTCAGCAGGGTAAGTGGAGTCTATCTGGTGTCATTAAAATAGCCCCTAGTCTTGATGTGTGTGGTATTTGCTGGGGGCCAGTTGAGCAGGAGGCTGAGATGGTGCATTTTAACTCTGAGATGTTTTCTCTCCACTGCTGGTGTAAAGCCACCGTGGCTCACAGAAGGAATGGGATGTTTGTAAGGATATTGGCCATGCACAGAAGTGTCGCTGATGCCATGATGATTTTTGTCTTTTCTTTTATACCCCTGTTATACCTTTTTGCAACTTCTGTATTCTTGGTGCTTTTGCCTACATTCTTGGACTTGTTTGTTAAGCTAAGAGACTAAACATTTTAGAGGCTTTGTAGTTAGGGTGCCAGTGTGCCCAGGCCCCAAGGTCCTCTCCAGAACACATTTTGTAAACTAAGATAGAACCATCCAGGGGAGAGTTCCTTAGAGAGGGGGGCTCATTCGAGCCTCTCATTGGGGAATTTTTGATAGATATGCTAATTAGTAAGACCTAGAATGTAAGACCAGATATAGAGGAGGGGAATTGCAGTGGCCATTGCGGGGGTGCATGGAGGTGTAATCGACCTGGTCGTGGTGCACCTAAGGATCCTTACAATAAATACCAAGGTAATACCCTTTTCCCCTTATAACCGTGTTCGCCTCTTGATTTTAAGACCAGGAAAAGGCATCATCGCAACTAGGAAACACCATAGCGTGCCTGGAGAAACGATGCTTGACGTTGCAGGCGTGGCCTCTCTAGTGGGCAGAGGTTGGTGCTACCTGCCACAAGAGGTGGCTCATCCATCTTCTTGTGGGGACACTGCCACGCCTGCTCTGCCACAGCTGGAATTGCCCTGATCCCAGACACAGCACTATGCAAAGCCAGGGCCAGAGCTGGGGAACAGCCCACGTACCCCCCAGCTTCTGCTGCTGCCATCCATGCTGCTGTGGTGTTTATTCAATACCTAGAATTTTGTTTAAAATTATTTCACTTCTTTCTCAGTGAGAAGCCCTTGAATGTATGATTCAAAGCTTTGATTTTCTCTTCTGTGGAAGACCTGTGCCTAGCACCTATCTGTGATCTCAGGGAAGTTATATGCACTCAACAACAGAGATACGTCAGCCTGAAAGTTTAAATTACTCAGGTGTCTCTTATCCTGGAAAATCTCTTCACTCTTTCTGAGGGCAAGCTGGTAAAAATCCGTATTTCCCAGACTTAAAGTATTGGTGCCAGTTTGTTGCTAGCTCCTTCTGCATTAATAGATTGTCTATTTTATGGGATTCTTAATAACTCACCTTAATGTTAACACACTTGCATGACAGAATTTTAAGGAAGGTCATAGCATTATAAAAGTATGTGTTTGTACTTGTTCCACATCACTCCGCAAACTGTAACTGTTTTTTTCTCAAGCTGATCATTGTAGCTAGTCATTTTACTCCTTTGGCAGCATTTGTCTGACCTTCCCTACTTTCCCCTGTTCCCTGAATCGAAAAGAATTTTTGGTAAGATACTACATAATCTTCCCAAAAACGGGATAGAACTTAAATCTTATAATAAGGAATAAAAGATGTAATTTCCCTTGTTATTGATAAGCATAATTTGTAAATGAACCTGCTTTATGGAATGGTGAAAAATGGTTGGAGCAGTTACAAAATGAATTGAATATGGAGAAAATAGATTCCCCATAAGAAAGAATATAAATTTGTAAATGCGGAATACAAAATTATTTATAGATGTTAAATGAACAAATTAATTTGGCTGACATTACCTTCAATTTACATAGAAACCATCTTTCACATTTTCCGTGTAGACCATTTTCTATGTTCTGCTGTGACTGAGGGAAAAACAAAGCACATGAGTCCTTTAAGGCAAGAGGAAAACATCCCGAAAGTCATTTTAACTGATTCCAAGAGTTGTGCAGCGGGCAGAGATTCAGGGAATGACAAAGGCACATGCAGAGAGGGAGGCAGCGGTGCCAGGGAAACAGCTGGTGTCTGAAAAGCCCAGTTTGCTGTTCCCATTACTGCTCTGTGTGGAGGCTGGGGTGGAGCCGTTTGCTGATCAGGCCAGGCTCTAGCAGGGATACTGCTGGGGAGATGCTGGTCTGAAGCTCATGGCTTGGGTGGCCCCAAGCAGCTGGGATGGAGTACAGCAAGACCAGGTCCTAACTCCACAGTGCCATGGAGAGTTGTAAAACCAGTTTCTTGCTTGGCCACATGGACGCAGTGGGAGTGACTGTACCAAGGAAAGGTCTCTGGGGTGGGCTTGTTTCAGTTCTGCTTGCACAGTGGACATTGCACCTAGACTACATGGACACACGTGGGCCTGTCTGGGTACTTCTGGTTCTTCCATCACAAGACTCTGAAGCAAATTTTTAATCTGTGGTCCTTTGTTTCTCTAATTCTTTCTGAACACCACAAAGCTGAACATCTGGTGAAGGCCAAAGGTATGTGTTTAAGGTGCTGCAAACAAACCACAGCATGGTTATGTTATGTCACAGCAGCATCCAGCACGTTTCTTGTGCAGGAGGACCTAGGTGAACATCTCAGTAGATGCAGCTAAATTGCACAAGCAGAGTCCAGCTCCTGAGCCCCACTGAATGTCTGGGAACAACCACAGGCTGGTTTAGAGGCCAGGGATGGTGACTGTCTAATTCCTCCTCTTCCCTCTGCATCCTTCCGCAACTTCTTGGTGAGGAGTGTAAGAAACACCCATTTATTCTTCCTAGATCAAACTGCAGCTAATCCGTAATGAGACATGCTGGTATCTTTTCTTGCTATTCAGGCGCATAAAACACTCAGCAGGTTCTTCCAGGCTTAAAAACTCACTGAGTTGAGCCTTGCATGATGACACTATGTGACCAAAAGCAAAGTGCAAAAATGCCTAAAATTCAGGACCTCAATTTAGCTCACTATTGTTGGGACATTTCAGACAGAGGATAGAGAAGGACACAGGAATCCAAAGACAAATATTATATAAAAGAAGTCTAATAAAAGTTTCTGATTTCTTCCACAGACATTTAAAAAAAAAAAATTAACAACTCTGCTGTCCTGTTCTGTTTCAACATTGAAACTCAGTAGCAAACTATTTGAAATCAGCCATTCACATTAACTGTGGCCAGGGGAAGGAAATGATAGTGTCAAGGTATTAGGAAGAGAGAAGCAAAAAAATAGGTTGCCCATTCTCCTTTCTTTCATCTCTTGCACAGTTTGGCAGAGAGTTCGGGAAGGGGCTTTTCGCCTCTTCAGGGAGAGACATAAATTTGGACCACACATTCTCAAACACTGCCAGCTTGTCATTCAGCTCATGCATTCAAGATGTTGCATATTAATAGCACTCCCTGATGACTGGTGGATAGGGGTCTCTCTACCTATACAAAATAAGCCTCTTGGCACAACAAAGTACAAAAGAGGCCCATACAGGGAGGAAAATGCACTTGAGAACTGGTTTGAAGAAACTCTGCACAGATGCTCATGTGCAGATGCATATTTCAGATGGTTTTTTCCTGATTAGCATGCAGCAAACTCACCTGTTTTGCTGCCTAGAGGAGTCACAGCAGACATGGAGAAACACCTGCGTGAGTTCAGTTCTGTCTCCCTGTGAATATGATTTCCACCCTTATTCCTTTGCTGCTCTGTGTAGCCACCGAGACCCTTTTCAATCCCCCTCTTGAACATGCCTCAGCCAGCAAACACAGAACAGTACTTTGGGACGGAGGCAAAGCATGAACAGCGCAGGGTGCTGCATGTTGAGAAGGGAAGCAGGGAGTGTGTGGGTGGATTGGTCACACAGGTGCGTTGGGGGTGTGTTGGGGAGGCTCAGGCCGGATGGGTTCTGGCGTGGCTGAGACAGGAGGATGAGCTCCCAGGGCCTGCGCAAGAACCTCGCGTTTGTCATCTGCAAATGATCTGACACTCAGCACATACGTTGCTTTACCTCAGGTGTGGTCATGGGATTCAAGAAAACGAACCAGGCTGTTTCCCCCCTCGCCTGCAGTGTGCTGGTTACACGTGTCTGCCGTTAAATCTCACACTGAGCTCTACAGGCAGATTCTACACACGCATGGGGAATAAATTTCCTTTGTGCTCTGCTCCATTGTAGTTTACTCCAATGGCAGAAAGCACAGCTTAGTTCTAACCATGTGCTTTGTAAAAATGAGCCTCAGGAGGAGAAAGTGGGGTTGCTTATACATGTGTCGGTATCTGATGCAATCCTCAGTGTGAGCCACGTTTTTCTGGATATTTCAGCATACACTGAGAATGACACATGAGTAGTCCAAGCTATTTTCAGAACTGACAGTTTTCCTTTTCACTCCAACAATTGCTTCTTCAATACACTAGAGTATGCAAAGAGCTTCAATAAACTTTTAATTGGGAGTAGGAGTAACAGTGAAACTAAGGGAAAACTTTAGGCAAAACTAGAGCTGACCTCAGCTCATACCTGTTTTGCAGGTTTGTTGTTAACTTTTTGAAAGAAGCTGCACATCTTGGCATTTGTTGGTTTCTGGCAAGGCTTTTCAGAAGTCTTTTCAGGTGTCCTCAAACAGCCTATGAATGATTGGTTTTATGATGTTCTTGACCCAGGAAAGACTCAGAAACCTGCTCTGATGGGAGCCATGGGCTAAAGCTGTCTGGATATATTTTGATCTAAGCTCTTAGGTATATCTGTAAAGCAAAATATTCAAAATGTTAGAGATTTTCAAAAAATCTTCTCAGACCCTTAAAATAGAGAGCAGATTACAAGCAAAACTCTCCAGATAAATGTGAGATGAATTTTGCTGTAGTGGCTCTTCCATACTCTTTGCCTGAAGTTTACTGACTGACACCAAGAATGCAAATATGCCAGGGAAGGGGTCTCTACTTTTTCTTAAGCTGTCCAAATTAATTAGAGATCTGAGGTGTGGTGCTATATTTCCTAGGAACTTAATTTCTTTCTATTAGCCTTCTGACAGAAGTAACCAATCTCTTTGGAGCTTGCAAAGTAAGGTGCATCCCACAGAGCTAATGCTGTGTGCACTACTTGTAGAAAGGTATGTTTAGCAAAAGCTGCATTCTGGATGCACTCCAAATATCATTACTATTGTTTAATTTCAGCTGCAGTTCGGCATCTGTTTAAGATACTTTCAAAGATAATAATCTCACCAGACAGATACAAAATACAAAACTGAAATTACGTTGCTCAATTATTTTGTTTACTAGTGCTGTTAAACTACTGTTTTTGTCTGAACCACGCAGAAGAGCTGTGATTTTTTACCTTTAAGCTCCTCTGAAAATACAGCCGTTTAGCATCAGTACCTATTTCTTTCCAGATTACGTTACATGAATGAGTTTGATAGGAGTCACCATGGTGAGGAAAGGATAATGGAATTTCAGGTAAGAGTTCTCCATAATGAATTCATTCCTTACAGCATGTTAACACCCACCCATGGAATTAGGGACCTTTGTAATACAATGCAACAATTTACTAGACATCACAAAACACCAATTATAGAATTGGACTGAAACGAGCTGCCAAATCCTCTGTCCCTGATAAAAGAAGGATAGGTATAGTCATGCCAGCACATTTTAACTCCTTCCTAAAAATTCACTTGGGTCCGTTGTGAATGTCCTCAGTGATAAAGTAGATTGACTGCAGTGCTATGTGTATGACATGAAAGTAAAATAAAATAAAAATGAATAGGTCATGAACAGCAGTGAATATGAACTCAATTTAGATCATATTTATTTAAATAATTACAGCAGACTGTTAACTTTGAGAATCTCCTGATTTATGCAAGGCAAAATGAAAGAGAGTTGGCTCCTATATTGTATATTTAGCTTGTTAAAAGGAAGCCAGTCTGCATGGAAGAAGTGTGCAATTGAAGTTCCTCAGCTGATATTTTATAAAAGCACAATTAAATGTCAGTACTTTACAAAGAACTCTTAAATCCTAAGACTGAATCTCGTCTGTTTTTACTGGTAGCAGACTACCAAACTGTAAGCAGAACTGAGCAGGATCTGACTTTCCATCACAGACAGTTAATAATTAAATCAAACATTATATTCAACAATAGAACATATGCATCAGCTTCTTTCAAATTGCATTTCCTTCCTGTTAGATCCATTAGTGTAAACCAGACTGCCTTTAGAAAACCCCTTATTGCTGCTGTCTTTCAGCACAGTTCCTGAAATGGATAATGTGGTGCATATTATGGGCAATTACACAGAACTCCCTAGTGACAGGGTTTTAGAGTTTCAGAATAAAACAGCTGGAACTACAGGGCTGTAAACTAATCGGAAAAAGAGACAATAGTAACACATTTAATGCACATTGTTAGAACATGGACAAAGACTAGATGTGAAATACTACGTATCACTATACCTCCTGTATTGCACTGCATCTTCGCTGCTTAACCCTTGAAAGACAAGGCAGTCAAAAGCCAAAGATTTCGTCACGTACAAATGCATGCACAGCTCTATAACCTGAGCTAATTGGAAACATTAAGGGAAGAAGCTTTGATCCAGGGCCCTGGTTTTCTCTTAATGTCAGTGTAGTTTGAATCAAATCCAGAACTCTATTCAAAAATGATAATTTATTAATAATGCATATGAATCTATACCTAGATATGCTAAAAAACTATGTCTCATTCCCTCTTTTACTGTTTCAGTACACTGAGAATTTAGCATTTGGCTTGCAAAAATTGCATTTTCTCTTGGATATATCTTGGATACTGCCACAATGCATAGTGTTTGATCCTCCATCAGTTTAAATTGACAGCAAAGCTCCCATTAATTTTAGTAATACAGCAGTGAATTTTTAGAATAGCACATGCATCATTTAAAAGCACAATGACCGTGATTACATGTGTAATCACAGTAATTGTGCACACAATTACTGGTTGGGTATCTAACTGCCTTTCAAAAATCAGTTGCTCTACTTGCATGTATACTCACAGCAGTCACTTGTGCAAATGCAGTGCAGCCCAGAGCATCCCCACCTCCGTGCTTGCCCCTGGAATACTACAGGGGAGGGCTTGTCTGCGGCAGTAGGGATGTTGGATAGAGAAGTATATGTTTACATTGCAGTGGTTTGAACAATAAATAAGAAAGGAAGAGAAATGGCTGCAGTGTCTCTTTGGGAAAGTAAAAATGTGAAATTACTTCAACTAATTTTTCAAAAGGACAGAGACTGATTTGCACCAGCTCCTGTCTTGTGGGCCTCCTTATCAGCAGTGTCCAGCAGGCATGGGCACGTTAATGTTTTGTAATGGTATGGCAAAATGATCAAATAATATATCAAATAACAGCACCGTACTAGAATAAAACAGAACAAAAAAAATATTAAACCGAACAAAACAATATTGAGTAAAATATTGCAGCTTTAAAAATTCAGAAAACAATTAAAGTTTCAGCATAGTGCGGTGAGTTTCTTAGAATGCAGGACGCAAGAACCAGTTGCTGTGGCTCACTCTTGTTTAAAAGGTGACTCCTTTTGCTCAGTGGGTTGATTTCTATAGCTGCAGAGGCATAGAAAAGCACATCCTTCCTAGACAGGGATAAGACTTCTGGACCCATCCTTTTTCTCATTAAAATGGTAGCTGGAGAAAATTTTACACAAACCGTTTTATTGAGTTGTCCCCACAGTCCTGGCTTCCCTCCTCCCCTGGGACATGGCGAGTGTGCTTTGCTTTCCCGGTAACAGCTTCACGACCCCACAGTCGAGGGGAGGGATAGAGGGGCTGGGCAGCCTGGGCCTGGCAGCCCGGCCCGTGCTTCTCCCAAGGGAAGCCTGGGCCACGAGTCCGCATGAGGGAAAGCAGATGTCAGTTAACAGCCAGAAAACACCCTCTTCCTGGGGAGAAATGGGCCCTGTTCCAGGGGATGGGAGCACTGGAGCTGTGTTAGAATGAGAAGCAGCACAGCCTCTCCAGGAGCCATCCTTGCTGTGCGGTGACAGCCAACAGTGCTCACTCCAAGGGACTGGGGCAGGACAGGACCACGCGGCTCATGAGAACAGGCTCCCCAGCAGCCGTGAGCCTATGGGAAATGCAACTGTCTTTTCATACAGAAGAATCAAAAATTGGCAGTGAATGAAAAATGAACTTTTTCTGAGGCTGCCTGTGGCTGGAGGAGGGCAGCTGGACTGGGAGGCCTTCAGCAGACTACATGCTGTATGTTTACCAAGGAAGAAACCTTTTAAAATGTGCTGGGGCAGATGTGAGGGTTACAAATCACACGTGCTGCCTAAATAAGGTCTGAATATCAAATGTTGTAATGTTTGACAATACCTGGGTCTCGACTTCCCTTGTTTTAGAGGTGGAAATTTTGAGGCTCACCCCCATATGCGGGACTTTAGTCCCATCAGGGTTTGGGAAGTTTGGTCCTGGACTCTGGTGTGCTGAGAAGACAACAAATGTACAGTCTCTGTCAGGCAGAAGAGGGAACAGTGTTCAGATGCTTGAAAAATGTTTGTTCTGCTACTGGAAAACTTCAGCACCTTTCCCTTCAAAAGCATCAGCTTGTGGCTGAGCTCAGGGCCGGGGAGCACCTCACTGCACGCATGGCTGTGCTCCCTGGTTTCTCAGAGCCCATGGCCACAGTGACTTGACATGTTTTCAAAATAGCTTTATGTAAGTTAATCCAGATGTCATGTCCTGTTCCCTCTGTACAAATAACTGCAAAATACTTTTTTAAAACTTTATTGTAGCACATTATTCCCTTCTTGATTCTCTACAACCATCCTGCTGATCATTGTAGCAGATTCTATTCTTAATTTCATTACAGTAAATCTGAAGTAACCTCATCGACATCCAATCAGAGGGAATTTCAGCTCTCTACATTGCCTTGGGTCTGCAATCTTGTACACAGGAGCTTTTCATGTAGACTAAATTCAGTACAGAGCATTAAACGCTGTCACTTTTGTAATTAACGTCAGAGAGCTGTATGAAGCCTTGAAGCTACAAAATCCCGTAAGTCCTGTAGAAAACATTTCTTTATACAGATCTGAAGTGGTATGCAAAGGAATTCACCCTAAAAGATGGAGAATTGCTGGGACATGAAGAACATAAATCTCTAAGACTGTATATTGGAGAAAAGTTCCCTCAGAAGTGTGCATTCAGTCACCTTTGGTGACACATGCTGCCTTGCCTGCCACCTCTGCAAGCGTGGCCTCACTTTCACTGTTATTGCAACATGTGTCAAACGAAATGAAAACAGAGATTTGGGAAAGGATATAATTAACCTACTTGTAAACATTAACCTTAAATATCTTGCTAATTATCTCACTAATTTAATCACTGCAGATCTCAAACTTGTTTGTTAAATATTTAATTCTGCAAATTGTTTTTGATACAGAGGTGTGGGGAGCTTTCTGTGAATGCAAGTTACTCTGTAAAACTCTGTAAAACCATTGTTATGTTCACACTTCATTGAACAAACCCTGCTGTCAACAAGATTTTTAATGGAAATCACAAGAAACCGTGCCCTGAGGCTAAGAGATATAGTGCCCTATTATTTTAAAATCTAACAAACACGTTGTGTAGAGTGCAGAGCAGAGTAAATTTCGTCCTGCACATCTTCAGGTTTGACTCCGTGGGAGTCTAGACTGGAAAGCTCTGGATTTCCTTGTTTCTTTGGTTGCAGTGAAGCAGTACAGTTATTTCTTACCTAGTCACCTCTTTGTTACTTGAGTAACTCAGCAAAATTACGTCGTTGATTTTCAGCCCTTTTCATCAAGTCACTACCTTGTGCTACAAGGAACCTAAAAGGTGTTTAGATGCTCCAGTTACAATGCCACCCGAAGTGCCTCTAATTATTCCTGAGAGGAAGATCTTGAATAGTGTTTGTGGAGAAGTTGAAAGCTGTTTGTTCCTTTCTCCCTGTTGGGAAGGGGGCCTTGCTCGTGCTGCCTCCTGCAAACACCCACGGCACAGCCAAGCACTGCAAGGCAGGGCCATGGGGACACCCCCACCCTGAGGCTGGGAGAGGAAACAGGCAGGCTGTGGGTGCTGGGGAACATCCCAGATGGAGCGGGTGGCTCAGCTGGGACAAGCTCTGGGGGCTGGAAGCACCTGTACTCTCTGTCCCAGGAGAGGGCAGGGGCCCTCAGCTGTGCAGTGCCTCCCCTCAGACAGGAGCTTCAGCCAGCCCTGTGTTTCAGGCTGTGCCCACATGGCAGTTCTTTGTCAGTGCTGTTTTCTCCATTTTTGTTACATTTGTCTTCTTACTTGAGGAAGAAGGTGAAAGATCAGGACTCAAGTTGTGTTTCTGCACTGTAATTCTTACTATCAGAGGAAGGTGCAAAGGAATGCTAAATCCAGGTGATGGCTCACAGCAGACCTGTGACAAGAGCCATTTGATTAGTTAGGTGTCCATATAAATACCTACTTGGGACTATATTACTGCCTTATCATGTATTATTTAGAATTTCATCCTGATTGTCTGTGGTTATTTATTACTCACATACTGGTTAGCTCAATAAAAAACACATTTCTGTGAATTTAGCTGAATAAAGGTCTGTTTGTTCTTGTTAGTTATATGAAGTCTTGTTCTTTCGATGCATTATCTCAATTTCTGGGCTTTTTTCCCCTTCATTTACTCCAAAAATTACTTCAATACTAATGAATACTGAAAGACAGCCAAGACAGGATGAACTTTTGGACAATTTATGCAAACACGACAGATGATAATAGATTTACTATAAACATGTCAGGCACAAAAGATTTGACTGCTTTTCAAATACAGTGATACTGGAAGAGATTTATGGATATTTTCAAGTGTTCATTAAAGAGAAAAATATTTTGAAACTATAGGCACTATCCTTTTATCCATTTTTGCCTTCCAGGCTGAGTTGCAAACCTTTGATGTTTTCTTCACCAAAAAATAAAAGTAGTTATGAATTTATTTCTTCCAATTACTTTCATTTTTGTGTCAATTTACAGTTTTTATTACATTCTTGGCAGTCGAAATTATGGTGTTTAGAGAGCACCTAGAGTCCACAGCTCTATTTTCTGAAAATAAGGACTAAGTTCACTTAATGATGCTTTCTGGCTCCTGTCGTTTTTCTTCTCCTTTAGTAATAAAAGGTTAATAAAAATCTCTGAATACTTTACCTGCCTGTTAGACCAACCAAGCAATTAAAGGTTATTCTATTCTAAATGACTGGAAGCCACTAGAATTGGTGAAAGTTAACACGAAATAGCTAGTACCTGTTGGATCGGGTTAATAAAAAGCAAAGTCTTAGACATGAAAATCATGTGTAAATATGGTTCCTGTAGTTGACCCAGGCATCAATTCTTACAGCCAGACAGGCATATTCTTAACTGTTTATTCTCAGAGTCTGCTCCTGTGCCCTTACAAATCAATAGTAAGCCTTGCTTTCAAGTTCAGTGCAACTGATGTTGTTGGCAGTCAATGATTCTGCAAGATCAGTTCAAGATACTGGAATAGTTTCATGGAATTATTGGATTCTTTCTTTCTAAAATAGTGTTAAACTCCTAAGTAGGAATTTAAGGCATTTAAACGTGAAAATATATGCTCTTGCACTGCTTCTTAAAACCAGTGTATCTTGCCAAATCTCCTGTCAAGTCAAAGCAGTGCACCAAAATGATAGCAGGAAGGATTGTGCAGTGCTCGAACATCTAATCCTGCATACTCACAGTGCTGAGCATGCCCTCATTTCTTGAAAAGATGGAGAAAGATGGAGAAAGAGCAGATTTGGGTGGAAAATAACAGTTTTCATTGCAACCTTAGAGGGATATTGGCAATTTTGTAACAGAATGATTTGAGCATTCTGAGACCCTTCAAAATAAGTCAGGAAGCTTAATAAAGGCTTCATTTTGGAAAAACTGATAGCTGAAAGTAGTATTTTACTAATTCTTATTGGAGTTGCATTTCCAGCTTTTGAAAATTAATTTACGTGCCACAAACCAACACACATTTATGAATAACATAATGCTGTCGGAAATAATGCAAATGTCTTTATAAAAAACATAGTATAGCTTAAATCATTATTTTTAATGCCTCTTTTTTTTTCCCCTATATGAACAGGTCTGTGCTGGTCTGCATTAATTAAATGTAGGTAGGTTTGTAAGGCCAGATCATCATTACTTCTGTGTCCCTGATTTAAATCTGCAGTAAAACATTTCTATATTTAGTTTGGTGCTTTTGTGTCGTATTTCATACACTAGTTGTCTCTTAATTAAACCCATGATGGCCCACCAACACAGACTATTAAAATAACTATACTTTGCACTTGACATATTTATGAGACAGATTCATAAGAGTATAGACTGATACTTGAACTACTCACTGAGAAATGCTAATAAGAGTATGATGAAGGTAAGATTAGAACATTTGTCTCCTTTTCGCTTCTCTCTTCTTTATAGAAATT
This sequence comes from Machaerirhynchus nigripectus, assembly GCA_013397975.1. Lineage (NCBI taxonomy): Eukaryota > Metazoa > Chordata > Aves > Passeriformes > Dicruridae > Machaerirhynchus > Machaerirhynchus nigripectus. Next base: position 2,405,196 of record VZRQ01003875.1, on the reverse strand, counting down.
TATTTTTATAACTGCAATTCACTATTTCTATTCCAGGCTCTTTGATGTTGTTGTATATACCAACAGTTCTTTCCGTGTGGATTTATTGTGGCAATGAAGAGTGGGAAACTGCTAATTTATATCACACCAGCAAAGTGCATAACTGTTGTGTTCCTTGAAGTATGAATGTTTGCAGTCTGTAAACCTTCGCACGGGATTGACATGTTCGAGATAATACCTTTGGAATTGGGTGATGAAAAATACGGATGATGGCGAAGTGCCACATTGTTTTACCTTTATTGCCTTACTCTTTCAACGCTCCTGTTGGTGTAGAGCCAGCTGAGTCTGCACCTGGAGGAGGAAGGAGACAGCGGCGTTGTGCTTGTGACCCCTCAGCGCACATTTCTGTGCCTGTGACCCCGCAGTGCTCATGGTTGTGCCTATGACCCTCTGTGCATGTTTCTGTGCCCGTGACCCCTTAGTGCATGTTTTTGTGCCTGTGACCCTGCAGTGCATGTTTCTGTGACAGGCAGGCCATGGCCTTGCCCATCCTGCAGCTGTGGCACAGCACAGTGGAGTGTCCTGGGCTGTGTTGCTGCTCTGGGCAGTTTGGCTGTCACTGCAGTGCTGGAAATGGCCTGGGTGTATGGCCTCAGTCGCTAAGGAAAACAAATCAAGCAAATCCACAAGTCATATCACTTGAAAGGTTGTTAGATATATATGCTAAGATTTGATCATTCACCTGTATGGATATCTTGGAATAGCCTTCTTAGCATCATTTACTGACAAGAGTTGCTGATATAATTTTTTTGTTAATTTTCCTAGTAATTTGGATGTGGCAAGTTCAAGGAACTCCATGTTTGAGAAAAACATTGCTAGAGGCGAAAGAGCTGCTAAATGAAAATCATCAAGGATTTCTATCATTTTTCAGGACCATGATGTTCCCATCTTAGGGAGCTTTCCTCTCTCTGTTTTTCCGTCATTCACATTCTTTCATGGAAGAGCTTCCACTCATCATTGTGTCGGGGTCCAGGTGTGGGTACAAATGGAAAGGGCTCTAAATACATGCAGCTTGAAAAGAATTTATTTTACAAGTGGAGTCTATAGAAAGCCACATCTACATGATGTTCAGATTTTCTGGAGGATAATACATTGCTGTGCTTCATCCTGGTATTCTCTGTGAACGCAATAAAAGCATCAAATGCTGGGATTTCATTTCGAAATAAATACAATATTAGAAAGTAAGAATAATAAAGATATATTAAATATTTCATCCTCTACAGAAATAAACCAGCTACAGTTCAGGGAGCTTCACTAAACATATTAAGTCTAATAAAATCGCCTACACGTACTCCTGACACTAGTAGTAATTAAAATAACTTGTTTCAAAAAACTGGTCCTATACATGAATACTTATTGGCAATTATTTCTAAGTTCTTCAAACCAAAGATAAAGTAATTTGATTCACACACAATGTTCTTGTAAACGTGGTTCATACTGGGTTTTATATGCAGCTTAGGACTGTTAATTGCCATTTTGAGCCTCACAGTAAAATAGAGTTCAATATGTCGCTTTTTCTGAAGTATTGAGAAATGTTTGAGAAATGCTTGTCTTAGTCTAATCAACTGTGAATAATTTATTTCTGAGTCCTACTTTTCAGTATAAATGGATCTGACTTTTCTCAGAGCTTCTCAAGTCTAATCAACTCGTTACATTCATTTAATTAAGGAAATCTGTAACGAACTGTGAAGTGTATGTACCAACAGGCTTTTTTTGTTGTGCAAAATTGGTGTATTTTCTTAGTGAATGCGATTGTGATTGTTTGTACTGACAGGTAGCCTCTACTAAAGAAATAATTTTTTTTTTCTACACATATCAATATGAATAGCATAGAAACTGTTTTCTGAACCTCCTCTCTCCTGGTGGACCCACTACCCAGCTTCCCAAATTCACACAGCTGTAGCTTTCAGGCAATTCTCATTTCTGGAAGGGTTATGAATACATAAGTGTTCTTCCATGCCTCAAAGGGGAGGAAGATATGATAGAGGTATAACATACAAGAGTGGGGATAAAGGACTGACTTTTTAATCACAGCCTGAAAAAGATCATCACAGGAGATTAAAACACTGGCATAAGCTTATGGTCAGGATCTGCATGCCACAGACTTACCCACAAAGGGGTGAGCTCAGGTGCTGATTCAAAGTCCTGTCTGTGTCCAGCCTGACATTATTTGGTCTCATTTCTCTGAGAAATCAGCATCCTAGGAAGGAAGTAGCTGGTACAATAAAGGGCTTTTACATCATATATGCATTTGCTTTTAAAAAGGCCCTACGTTTATTGTTAATAAATGTTCAGAAGTCCATCATTTCTCCTGTATTTATGTGATAGGAGGAATATTTTTTTATTAGAAATCTAGAGACATGCTGTGGAGATTGACATATTATTTTTTTCTCCTTATCCTCAGACAAACTCTTCAGACTCAGAGAAAAAGTCCTCAACCCTGGTCTAAAATACTGTCCAGTGCTTATGGGTTATAATATGAAAATCATCAAAACTGTCCTTGACAGGATGTTTCTTTCCATTAGTTGATTAAAATGGTTTATTGTTGCCTACAGCATCATTACTTTAAATGTATTTTTTTTACAAAGAGCAGATGTGGCCATGTCTTGCGCTGTTTCTCTTTGTGTGGTTTCTGATACAGAAGTGAATCACTACCTTGGCAGATCCTCCTGTGGAGAGGGAGGGGGAAAGGTGAGGGGCTCAGCGATGGGCTGGGGTGTCAGCTGGGAGGGGGAGGGGGGCTGTGAAACAGCACTGCAGAGAGTTGGAGGCAAAACATGCAAACCTGCAAGCAGCAAGTGCTTAGAGCAGAAAAAAAAGCACCAAAATCTGGAATGATCTTCTTGCCAGTGCTGTATGTTTGCTCTGACAAAGCAAGAAGTAGGTTTTGGCATTTTTTCAGACTGACAACTCTGATGTTTCAGATAGAGCATGGAAGTGGAGAGTAGCTGATCCTAAAACATTAAACACAGTTGCACCCCCATGAAATCTCATCTATCCACTGCTGTTACAAAGAGAAGTGAAAAAGTCCAAGTTTTTGAGATGTATATTAAATTTTTTTGTTTCTTGTCCAATCCACGTTTGATGGGGGAGCTGAAATCTCAATAGAAGTCCTATTTCCAAATCTAGGGGTCATTTCAAGCAACAGTTATAGAACAAGTACCTTTCAGTTCCCTGGCACAATTTTTCTAAGGCATGCTGTCATCTAATGATAATAGGGTCTTTCATTAGCGAATCTCAAATTGTTGGCCATGTGATCTTATGTTCAATAAATATTTATTTGAGAATCATAGGCTAATTAGTTTCCATTGTTTCTGTTTTAATTCCATACATGCTTATACTATACAATTATAAAAAACACAGCCACAAGTAAACGTTGCTCATACAAAATGTTTCTATTACCCTTTACTTTTAAAACCATTAATAGATTATTAGGAGATATAAACATTGGAGACCATGGATCATATTTGCATGTTAATGAAATCCATGAATTATACATTATTTGCTATGGAGAGTACTAGAAACAATATTCCTCCTTTCTAATAGCTATAAAAGCTGGAGGTTTCCTGGAGCACACATCACATACCCTCTGCAATACCTTCTAATAGAAAGAAAGAAATCCAGCTTTTCAAAGCAATCTCTCACTAAATGAAATAGATTTGTTTGTGTTGCTTTGCAACACACAACTGTGACAGTTCATTTTAAACAAAATAGTTTTAATAATGTCATTACTAATATCTATTTGGTCATCTCTCTGAAAAATGGTGTTTTAATAGGAATGTTTCATTTTAATAAATGGCAGAAGAGGCAAGCTGCCCTGAGTCAGCAGGAAGTGGATATACACCAGAGAACAGGCTGATTGTGTTAGATTCATCCAGAACATTGAACAGCACACAGACAGTCCAAGAAAAAGCAACTGGCTGTATTTAAATGATTAGTCTTACTGCTATGCTGTAGCACAGATTCACACATTCTTCTATTATTCCTTGACCTTCTGCCAAAAACTCCCACTTCAAGCAATAATTAGAATTAGTGTTTCCAGTGCATGCTTCCATCTTCCTAACAAACAGTAATGAAATGTGGCTTTTACAAAATATGCAGTTAATTAAACTTTTTTTTTGAACATTGTTTGATTAATACAGTTCCCCTGTGCTAGCCCCTCATTATGCCTGACTATCCCTACCTGGGATTGGTGAATCGGAAGAAAAGCACTAGCAATAGGATGAGTGAAACCTCAGACTTTTTCATTTTAAAATTGCTTGTGGGTTTTTTTCTTTTCTTTCTTTTTGTTTTGTTTCTGTCTTGTAATAAACTGAAAAGACAGCCTTTATCTGTAATCCTGTTTTTTTAAGGCGAGGACAGTATGTGTATTATGTAACAACTCCACAAATACCCTCAGCATGAATTTGAAGAACACATATATCAAGTGCTACAACATAATAAGTGGATTTCTAGGCAAGCTTTTTGAAAAGGTGTCTCAGCACTGTATTGCTTAATAACACTATGCAAATAGATATTCTGATTTCATTTTTAAAATATTATATTTATACAATATATATTAATTAAGATATTAACATATATTTAAAATATATTAATATAAGTAATATATTATTCCAATATCTATTAATATAATAAATATTATTTCATTCTTTTTTACTGTCTGCCTTAATCACCCAAATGCTGAACAAGTATAGTCTTTTGATTGATGAGAGTTCCACCCCTTTACCCACACCCCTGCAGATATGAGGCTCCACAGTTTAGTACCATAAATCACTGTGATTGTATAACTTAACTACTGTATGATCAGAGATCACATGCAGTGGTAGCCTAGATATGCATTCATCCTTCGTTATGAATGTTTTAGGGCTAAATTTATTCTGGATGTTTGGAGAAATATCAGTTTCTTCAGTTAAGAAAGCAATGCATTTTAAATAAGCAATTCTTGCAACAACTGGAAATAATCACAAAAGTCTTCTATTTGCAATCTTCATTAATGTGAGTTATTTCATCACTTTAGGAGAAATCTTTTCAGAGGAAAACAACAATTAAACCCCTCCCCCCAGGCTCTGACAGCTAAGGATCTATGGATCAGCCATTTTAGTAATTAACCACAATTCCTCTGATTTGTGAATTTCCAGATGATGAGGCAGGAAGCAAGTTACATCTTGGAGAAATTGCCCTCGGGAGAGAAGAAAAACTATTGCGAGGTTGACAGCACAACCTTGTACCGGCACAGTTTCCCTTCCCCAGTGGTTCAAGGAGTTCCAAGCACCCTCCTGTAAATCATCAGCTCACATCTATTTATTATCTTCCAGCCCAGTGCACAACACTATCTGTTACACACGGATACCAGCAATATTGCAAGGTGGACTCAGGGGATGAAAGACAGCAAACCCTGCACACCTCCTATGCCTGAGTCACACCCACTATAAAGTCAGGCTCTGTTCATAAAGCGCATGCTGTTGTCAGAAATGAAACAATATGAACTGTTGTGGTTCAGAGTTGGGTTTTTTAGTGTTTCTCCAATATGCTTGATCTTATCATCCTGATATCTTTGTGTTAGTATACAGAGACAAAATTTATCTGCATAGTAATGGACAAAATGTCTACGAAAATATTGCTATTCATTCAATGATTGTTATGTTTGGAGTAGGCACCAGCCTCACTCTGTGATGCTTGTCCTGGAATATCAATAAATAAATCATAAAAGCCAATGCTTCAAATATTGAAAAATTCACACTTCAAACTGTGTTTTGAACTATACTGAGAGCAATGCCTCAGATTGTCCTTTTGCTTTATATGAACAGAGGAAATTCAAAGTAGGAGGAAGAATCTCCCGGGATTTGGCATAGGGGAGTGCCACAAACCATCAGCCTTCCTGTCTCTGCTGTGCCAGCAAAGCCTCTCCTGGGATGTACCACGAGAAGCAGACAGTGTGTCTGGGGAGTTAATGTGGTTTCAGATGAAATTATCTCCTGCAGAATCCATCTTGCCTGTTGTTTGTGTGCATGCAAAGAGGCCAGGCAGTGGTGAGGAGCCAGGCCCCAGCAGGGCAGGTGAAGGCTCAGAGAAAAGTAGAAGCATCTTCCTATGACTCTGTTAAGTGACGTTCCTTGCACCACAGACTTACGGTGCTGGTGAAAATAGGACATCATGCCTCTTTTTCACCTTCTGTCTGGAGCCCAAATTTGGTAAGAACAACTCACTGAAGTCCCCATCACTCTGTTTCCCATTTCACTCCTCACTAGTAACAGATATCTAAATTATATGGTGTGATTGACAGCACTAAAAGGAGAGATGAGGGCAAATGTCCTTCTGAAAAGTACACTCTAGTTCAAGCACAAGTGTTTGGGCTGATGCCCAAGTTGCAGAATGACTTTCCATGGTTTGCATTGTGCGGGGGACCACTAGGCAATCCTAATGGTTCTTTTGCTTTAAAAGCACTGAAATTAGCTGAAAGCTAAAAGTAGGAATGGTGTTTTGTAGTAATTGAAAATGCAAAGCTAGATGAGCACTGGAAGTCACTCAGGTACATCTATTCAAAGGCCAAAAGAAAAAGCACTGCAGGTATTCAGTGCTTTATCTGATTAGAAAACAGCCTGGCACAGATGTGATTTCTGCTCCATATATCAAGCTATGGCAGGCTTTAGCTGCTTCATTATGAAAGCATCTGAAGTAAAATAGGTTTTGGAACATAAAAAATGACAAATTTGGAAAAATATCTATATGCCAGATGGGTGTAGGAAGAATCCTTGTGACAAATATATTATTAAGGGAATATGCATAAGGAAAGAAACTGTGCCCAGTTCTTCCAGGGATGGACAGGCAGGAAGGTAGCGTCTCACTGTGTCTAATGTATTCTCATCTAATCTAAATCTAATTAATTATGTTGCATCGCTGACATAAACTCTAGGCACTGCACACAACAATGGAAGGCTGCACCGGGGCTTCGGGAGGGCTGGCGCTTGCTTCGCCCTCCCTGCTTTTGTTCGCTGTCCTCGGGGGCTGCAGGTCGGGGTGAGGCCATCTCCGCCGCGGGGAGGCAAACGCGGCCAGCCGGGCAGGGTGAGCTCATCCCGGCCCCGCGCGGCCGCTGCGCTGGCCTGCCCGAGGCTGCTCCCGGAGGGGTGTAACGCAGCCCGGGAGCGCTCCAGCACAGCTTCTCCTTGTGTTTCGTGAAGAGACGGGAGCGTTTTGGCAGTGGCTGTCTTACTCCACTCGTGCTTTTGGAGCCGAGTTGAGTGTCTCCGGGCTGGGCCCTGCAGCGCCCGGGAAGCCAGCTCCGTGCACAGCTCCCGGCTGCCAGTGTAGGAAGGGTTGCTGTTCTCTGGAGCTCGCCCACCTGAGCTCCCCGGCTCAGAGCACATGGCGCTGTGTGGGACAGCTCAGCAGTGCAAGGGCTGGGGATACACGGTGCAGAGAAAAGAGCTGAGCTCTGGTGCCAGGAGGCTCCTGGACAGGCGGCAGCGCTGGGGCCATGCAACAACCCAGTCATGGGGCAGGACTGACGAAGGGGGACCCTGGAAACTTCAGCTTTGAAATACGGAGCCAGTAGGATCCTTCAGCCCAGCCTGGTGGGGCCAGGCACCATCCTGTAGACCCCTGAGGAAACATCACTGCCTCTCCTCGGAAGCAGGCAAGTCAGTATTTCAGCTTTAGTGTAAATAACCCAAAAGGACACGCACACCCCTGGCCAGGCCTCCCTCTGGATGGCTGACCAGATCTGAGGAGCTCTCAGCAGCAGCCGGAGGAGCTGCAAGGAGATATTACACACACCTGAAAGGGGTCTCAGCCTTTGGTTATTCCCAAAGATGGGATAGCATACCTGGTTTGGATTCAAGGTGCAAGTGATCTAGCCATGATTAATGTGTTCAGAACTGAAACAGAAATGGAGGTAGGGAGGGTGGTACGGCAGTCGTATCATTTGGCTTCACATAATTTGATTTTACTGATGCCTCATCCACTATCTGATTACTCTTTTCCTATTTAAACCCAGCCAAACCAGGAGGCTTTTGCTCACGGGCTTTTAGTACTATTTTATTTGGCAGTTATGGAATAAAAGAATTTTAGTATTGCCTTAGAATTTCTCCTGACATCTATCACAACCAATCCAGCTCATATGTGGGTGAACTGTGTTTTGATCCAATTATAAAATTCTATTGGAGTCTTGTTACATTCTTATCCCATGTGCATGTTGAAAAATTCAAAAGCAAAAGAAAATTCTACAAAATGTTTCTCATTTACTGTAGGCTTGGAGACACAAAACTGCATCACAGTCATTTGTGGAGGCTAATAACAAACTAAAACAACAACACATTCTTCAGGAAAAAACCCACCCTGTTAATCAGCAGCAAGACTTAGAGGGAGAATAGTACAATCTGCGTATAGATGTTACGGACAATCATCTTTTGGAGACACAGCCTTACTTTTGTTAATTGTAGCAATGAGAACTTTTGTTGACATTCATCCCAGAAGTTATGATGAAAAAGGATCTGCCAGTCTGAGGACATTTTGGAGAGTGCATAAAAATGACAAATTTGGAAGAATCCGGACACAAAATGACCAAGGTAACACATAGCTAATGTCTCAATGGATTGCAATGACTATAAGACTTAAAAATGAAGATACTTTACACACTCTTAGCATCTCTTTATAACAAAAATGCATTATTAAATCAACAAGCCATGCACTGTCTGATTACCATGATGGAGAAGTTGATCTAGGATATTTGTGTCTCAACACTTCCACTGTCTTCAGGCTACAAAATATAATAAAAGGAATTAGGTGTCTTCCTTGCTCATGGGCTATAGAAAGCCTTGCAGAGGCATAGCTGCACAGACAGAGTGCTGCTCCCAGGAGAAGAAATATATTTACTCCAAAGCTTTCTGGCTCCATTCTGGTGGAGTCTCTCATGCACTTACGATCAGAATACCCATCCTAGGACTGTCTAACCAGGGAGGTACCGGGACCAAGCCAGCAGCCCTGGGCAAGAGCCAAGCAACAGTGGCAGGGCCAGGGCCAAGTCTGGAGCGCAGACTTCAGTTGGGAGCTGCTCAGCCACATGGAAAAGCCAACAGCTCTGTGACTTTCCCAAATACTAGCAGTCCAGCCCTTTCAGGTCTGTAGGGATCCTGTGGCTGCCCCCAAGAGCAGATGCTGGGTGGCACTGCTGGGATGGACCTCTCTGCCTTGCCCAGCTGGGCTCTGCCCTCCATATGAACCCCAGGCCACTGTGCTGCAAGCCAGCAGCATGGCCGTGCTGGGGGTGGGCAGGACACAAGTAGCCCCACGAGGGTAGCTAGCCACAGGCACCCTGCACTGCTGGGCTGGCTCAGCCTGCCCATGGTGGTGCTGTGAAATGTGCAGGGAGAGGCTGGGAGGGGAACACCCAGCAGTGGTCACCAAAGCTGAGCAACCCCACTCCATGCAAGGATGTGAGGTGCATGTGTGCTCACAAACCGTGTTAGGTCATTCCCAAGGCTGTCTGCTCTTGGTTACATCCGTTTTGCCTCTCTGTGATTCCAGTAGCTTGACAGTTAGTCCCGTTTTCCTTATTTTTAGGGTACAGACAGGTTGTTGGTCCCCAGTTCTGGAATGCTGTCTATGTTTCTGCGCCCTGTGGGCGGCTAATAAATGTGGCACCTCTCCCCATGGCTTCCCCTGGTCACTCTGAGCCCCGTCATTAAGCTCTGACACAAAAATCTGTTTAGTCACAGAAGCAGATTGCTTCCATGAAGCGCAGAAATGTAATTTGCCAGTACTTAAGCTACAATATTAAATACTAACACGAAGCTCCTTCCCCTTTTCAGTTCTTTTTAGCAAAAAATACTTGGTGTGAAATCTTGTTTCTACAAGGGTCAGTGATAAAATCTGCATCAGTGACAGAGCAGCTTCTGCCCTTCCTATGGTGAGTGGTTTTATTGGTTTTGCATTTAAAGCTGTTCCAATGCATCAGTGCTTTCATTGCCAGCCCAGAGCACTCCTACACTCGCAAAGCTGGCGAGGAGGTCATCTCCATATTCCCCTTGCCCCGGTCGTGTCCCCTGCAGCAGGACAGCCCTGCAGGGGTTTATTCTCCAGTGGCGATGGCCGGTGTTTCAGCTCTGAGGCAGAGCGCACTCCAAGAGCAGCCGTAAGCCAACATGCCTCACCCCAGGCTCCAGCCCACTGTAGTTAATCATTAAATAATTCTCCTGGTGATGTTATCCAGTGCTGATAAATTACAGATTTCATTGTTTTGCCTGGAGCAGCTTTAAATTGTGTTAATTTCATTGAAGATTGACACTGGCTTTTATTTCCTTTTGCTACTGTTTTGTCCTGTAAAGCGACACACACTACAGACTTCAGACTGCTCATATAATTGGTACAATAGAATTTTTTTTCTCATATTTGGAGAAAATTTTGATCAGAGCCTTTGAAATACCAAGAACTTTGAGATCAATAAAATACTGATGATAGTGTATTAGAAAAGGAATATTACCACAAATCAAATATCTTTTAAAACAACCTTATTGTTGACCATGTTTGTTTTACATGTGATCTCAGAATGATTTCTAATTTTATACAGCAGTGAATTTATTCCACCTACAATACACGTTTCTGACACAGGGTTTTCTCAAAACCTGAAGATAAAATACATTATACATCTTCCTGATGAGCCAAACTCTCATCGGTCTGATTCTCTCCTTTGGCAAAGGAAAAAAAATATCCCCAGGTAGTCTTACTCTTTTCAGGCAGAAGAAAAAGGCTGTTTTAAGTTAGTGGGATCTTGATCTGTTCTTTCATGACAAATTCCACCTATTTTGGAACAAATAATGTAACAGTTCAATGTGTATTGAATAAAGCATATGGAAAGTTTTGGAGCTGTAATTTACAACTACAAAAATGATATAAAATAATTTCTGCACCAGCAACAATGTGACACAATAGAGTAGACTGTTGTGGTAAATAAGCGAAGGTTTTGATTGTGCACTATTGTAGCTCCCCGAGCAGACTCTTGAGTTCAACTAGGAAATACTGAAAAAAACTTCATATCCCCTCTGATATCACAGCTGGTATTTTTAACAGAGCTCTCTCTCAATATTTTCACTAGGGTACCTGGGGTTTGCTTTGGTGGGGTTTTGTATTTTTTTTTTTTTTAAGCACATGGTATAATGCAGTCTAAACCCCCACTTTGCTGTAAATGTGCACAGAAATTAATTGAACAATAAATGAGGTGTCAGGTGCCCTGAGGCACTGATAGGTATTAATGACCCTGACTGGCCTCACCTGGGTCATCCCACCCCCTCCAGGGACTCAGGATTTAAGCTCAACCCTTTACACCTGCCTCTCTCTTAGCAGTGCTGTAGGGCTGCTGGTCTCTAGCTCCTGGTCTGTGCACCCTGCTGATGCGGCCTCTGTGTGGGCCTCCAAGCAGGTGACAGAACTGTCCTGTCACTATGGACCTGGCTGTCAGTTTGTAGAGCATATCTGGTTTTGGCCCTGGTCTTTGGCTTGTCCCCTAAGCTTGGCCCCAGGCCTGTGTCTTTGCTATAAGCGTGCCTGATGTTGGGACTTGTGGCTGAAGCGGCCCTGCTCTGCCCAGCAGCTGTTTTGTGACTGGTCCTGATCCTGCCTCCCTGTCCCACTGGAGGAAGGCGTGGGTTAGTCAAGGTAAGTAAATACTTTAACAGTGTTTATTTAACCTGGAGGAACCTGCCCTGCCCCATGTCTCTCTAACCTATTTCACAGTAGAAAGGCAAGCTTTCCTAGAAGAATAAAAAAGTAGCAGCTAGATTAATATCTTGGAGCAATATTTCTGTGATAACTTTTCCGATCTAGTGTTCCAGACTTTTCCTTAGGAACATGGGGATAGGGGCTGCAGCTCCTCCAGGGATGCATCTGGTGGAAGCTGAGCTGACACAGCTGCGGCTGAAGTTGTGCTCTCCTTTGATCTCCTGTGCAGCCAGAGGGTTTCTGTGGTAATCAGTGCTTGCTCACCTGCCTGATCTTGTGTGCCTATTTCTGTGCACACCCAAGCTATTGTTCAAGAATTTCATAAATCAAAACACGAGCCTCCTGGCATCCATGTGTTTTGTGCAGGCCATGGTAAAAGATTTGGGGTGGTGGCAGTTGGGAGCTGAGAAGAAGCTGGAGGGTTTGTCTCTGGTTTGCTTTTCTTGGCACAGAGTGTTAGACAATGAGTTGATCCAATTTGCATGGATTGTTTCAAGAGAAGGACTACAGTAATTTGTAGCAGTATGGATCAAGTTAAATTTTTCCAAAATACCTCCTCAATAAACATCCAGCTCTTAAGAAAACTGTGGCACTGTTTCATATATTTAGCAGAACAACTTACATGTGTAGGCCATTTAAAGAAATGGGATAAATAAAGCACCCTGTGTTGCATTTCTCCACCATTTAGAAAAAGTATGGAAAACAGTCACTTTAATGGTTTGCCTATATTTTTGTCCAACTCCATACAAGGCTTGATCTAGTCTCCAAGAAGACAGAGGAAAACTACCTACTGGTTTCAAGGCTTACCTTCAGTTAAGCTACTGCTGGGGCAGGTTTTCCAGTTTTCCTCAAAAAATATGAAAAATCTCTATTTATTTTGCCTGATTCTGATAGGGTAAGCTTAAAGGAGAAGCAAGAGTCTGCTTGTCTGGGGTAGGTGCAGGGGTCTCCTTGAGGATATCTACAAGTGTATTTGGATGCATGTCTATTTAAGTGTAGTATTAGTGTGAAGGTAATAGAAGAATATGGGCTTCATCCCACAAAGTTGTAGACAGGAGCACCTGCCAAATCAGATCCTTTACATGTGGGGTGTGATTGGCATAATCTCTGAATGTTTTTTGTTTCCAACTGCTCTACATAGATTAGCCTAGAAGAGTAAAAAACCTGTGGGTCCCTCCAAGTACTCGGGATAATATATTCTCATTTTAAAAGTACAGTTGAATATATTGAGTAAGGGAAAGAAAGTCATGAAATCAAGACTTTAGAAGCAAGGTAAAAAGTCACTATGTTTGTTTCATGATACATCTGAGATCTTACCACTTGCATAGGTTTGAGAAGCAGACCTTCCAAATAAAAACAGCAGAATAATAAAGCAATAATAGTAAAAAGCAGTGGTGAGGTACTTCAAAAATCTACATTTTACAGAAGTGTAATCATGATTTAAAAATACAAAAACACTGTGACTCAAAAGAGGGAGAGTGTGGGTGTTTGCTGGGGATGAGTCAAAAGAGAAGAAATTTCAACTCCAGAAAGCAAATGCAAAAGATGAGGCTCTGTAAGTAGAGCCTGCAAAAAGGCAGACCAAATTTATGCATTTGTTCTGCATCCAGGGTTCACCTCCATGCTATGCAGAAGTCATTGATTAACTGACATTAGATTGAAATGGGGCAATTAGACAGAGTAAAATGTCTGCAGCATAAATTATACAAGAAAAGTGTCTGAAGAGAGCCTCCCCTTTGTCTTTAAGACTTGCCAGCTGTTCCTTTTCTGCCTTGTGATTTTTACCTTTCCAGATAAGCATATTCCCTTCTCTAAATCAATCTGACGGAACAGAGCTAACTGTATATCACAGGCTACAGCTGTACGTCCAGGTACATTTTTAATAGGTCAGCCAGTCCAGTGGCAAGATAGCACTGATTCATGTTAGCAGATGAGGAGGAAAATGATGCTGTGGAAGCACCTACAGCAGATACCACTGCACACTGCCTTGGCTCTGATTACTTGGAACAGTTTGTCACATGCTTAAACTGAAACATGTGCTTTGGTCCCCTTTGTAGTCAGTGAATCAGGTGCTCAGTCTTCTACAGTATTGAAAATTAATTATGGGAGTTGGAAATCCTGCTGTTTTCCAGTGTAAATAAGGGAAGTAAATCACTGATTCATTGAAAAAAGAAAGCTGAGGCAGTTCTGTGGCTATGCTGGCTCAGTGCTCGTTGCTCGTAATAGTGCAAAGTGTGTTTAAATGCTTTTTTTGCAACAGGAAGAGTGAAAACTGGGTGGGTTGTTTTAGAAACAGATTGCTTTAAGACTCCTCTGGTGGTCATGGCTAAGGTAGTGTGATCCAAAAAGCACCTTGGTAGTGAATTCAGGTTGTTTGTAAAGGAAACCTGCACTTTGCCGTGGTCCTGGGGTTGTGTGAGTCTCCATGCCACTAGCATGCTTTTGCTCTTCCTCTCATCACACTGCCTAAAGAGCTGTGGGCTGTTAATGGGGCTACCTAAACAAACTCTTCTACAGAAGCACAGAGTAGTTTGAGATGTATCCAAGCTGTCATTTTCAGCTGCAGTTTTTACGGCCTGTATCCATTCACCAAATCCAGACCTGACTGAGTATGAATGGACACAGCTATGGCAGCAGAGCCACACTTGTAGCCTTTTCATATCAGCTCTGAATGGGTTTTAGGAGTGGGAGATTTGCACTGGCCCATCTTGTTGGGGACGTTTGATTTGTTCTCAGGGTTGTATTTTGCTCCCTGTAAGGCTGCTCTGAGCCCTGACAGGAGTGGGAAAGGCAGCCTGCCCTGACACACTGGGGACTGAGCTGGGCATCCTTACAGTGCCGTGTGCACTGAAAGCCTCTGAAGGACCACAGCAGGTTTGGCTTTTGTCCAGTATAAGGAAAGCAAGTCTTAACATCCACCTGTTTGAACAACACCAGGAAAGACCACTTGGCTGGGCTGTGCCCTGACATGCCCTGGGCTGTTGTAAGTAAACTGGGCATTAGGCATTTCCTGATCCTCCCTTTACTCACGATAACGAGATTAATGCATGAGGTTTTCCACTGTAGAATAATGTGCAATTCATAGTGTGGCCAAGTGAGATGAAGACTTGATCTTTTGTAAAGCCCCAGTTACTGTTTGCAAAATGGGGAAGGGGGAAATGAGTGTTTAAAATTGCTTTTGGCCTATGCAGAGTACTTCAATAAGTAGTTGGTCTTGTGCTGTATGCAAGATTTGACAGTGAATTGGCCTGAACTGGTGGTACCTACTGGATGACCTCTTCAGCTTTGCATTTAACATTCAACATATTGTCCACGTAATTCAAGTGGTATTTTCATCCATTCCTTTTCAGGCTTTTGTACAGAAAGGCAGACTTGCTACTTCTGTGTGGTTCTAGAATGGCACTGGTTCAGAGCCACACAAATCTGATGGTATCTCCCTGCTTACCTGCAGCTGTCAATACCTGACTCCAATTTTTTCAGGACTGCCTCAAGCATAGGGATTCCACAAAAATCAGATGTTTATCCTATTTGTTCAAGTTTAATGCACCCAGCCAAGCAAAAAGGAAATCAGGTGAACATTTGGCTAAATGGCATTTACATTATTTTTGTGCTGGGCTTTATCTGACATGTCAGACACCCACTTTGTATTTTAGACATGCCTCCCAGCCTTCAAAAGCATGGATTTATGATTTTGAAAATATTTTACCTAAGCTGAGAGCATTTACCTTTTCATAATTGGGTTGAAGGGTTGTACATATCTCACGCAGTCCAATCTGAAGAAAAAGTGAAGTCTTTCAATTTTTCATGTATGGACCATGAAAAGGTGAAGGTTGACTCTAATGATAATATATAAAACGTGAGAGCAATGTAAACCAAGCTAGTCTCATATGTGCTTGTTCGGTAATTTCTTGGTGGTAAGGAGTGTTTGTACAGCACTGAAGTTAAAATATCTGAATATCACAAAGACAGCATGATGATTTTGTACAGTGAACTTTTACAACTCATTTGAAATGAACCTGTCAGTCATCATTAATGGTCTGTGAAACCCTATCCCAAGCTGGTGCCAAGTCTTTCCCACAGAAACATTGTGATAAGCTCTGCTGTGTTCACAGTAAATCAGAGAGTTTCACAATGAGTTACATGATAAGCTTTGCAGGATTGCACAGTAAATCATTGTGTTGAACAATTACACAGTAAGCCTCCTTAGTTTTTTCTTTATGGGAGCATCTGTCAGTAATGGATAAAAGTCAATATTCATATTTTTATGCCATTTCTACTACCTATCTCAAGTACAATTTATGGACACTTCTTAAGGCTGGTGTAAGACCACTTACTGGTGGTGTATGCCTGCACATATGTGATGTAGTTAATAAAGTACTGGGGACAGTGCACAAGGAGCCTGGAGAAGTCTAAAGGCATCACTGAGGCTGACTCAGTGATGGGAAAGGTATCCTTGCCTCTCAGTGGAGCTGTGCCACTTTACACTAGCTGAGTTGGCTTTTGTCTTGGCTCTCCAAGATATGTACTAGGACTTCCAGTTTATGCAGGGATTTGTATTTACTTTGCTTTACCTTGGTTTTAATTGTCCTATTCAAACTTTTTCAGTCAGCACTGGTATAAGCAGCATCTTTCCTCCTAAATTCTATTTTATTGATTCTTGTGGTTTACAGGACTATTTGTCTCCCTACCAGCTTCTCTTGTGTGATTTAACCTCTGCATCTATCTGATAGCTCCTATCTCAGTTTATTTTTTACCCCCAAATTTCAGCTCTTCAGCTGTCTCCAGGACATCTCCCGTTGATGTTTCCTTGTCCTTCAACACTGCAGACTGGAACGTAGCTTCTTGCCTTTCCTCCCAGGCTAATGCCTGCTGCCCCTCCCCGCCTGTCTCCGGGGCTCAGACTTGTCTTGTTTGCTTTGGTTTCATCTCTTCCTCCCTCCCCATGTCTCGCTGCTTCCTAGAGACTTGCAGGGCCTATTGCCAAGTGCTCCAAACATGCAGTTCGCATTCTTCTTCCTTGGCAGAGCCTCTTAGACTCCCACTACTCCACCCTTTGTGTGCCACTTCAAAAATGCACGCCTTCTAATCTTCCAATCTTGACAAGATGAAACAAAAATAAACAAATTTCCTGGTGCCCTTTCAGCATGGTGCCTTCAGGTGTATAAATTGTTGGTGTCAGATTGTGGGAGATGTCTGCCTTTCAAAGAGCAAGGAGTTGTTAATGCTGCCTCCATAAAGCAGCATGTACTGAAAAGGGCTATCATGTACACCAGGGCTGCAGGAGCCAAATCCCCACCTGCAGCACAGCACAAAAGCTCTGGTGACATCAGGGGCTGTAGCTGAGGTTTGTGCTGGCTGAAGGGCTGGCCTTGAGTGGGGGCTGTGGAGGGCAAGCCAGGAGATAGTTACTGAGCCCCTTTTATCTCTTTTGGAAACCCCCTGCAGACACAGGAAAAAAAAAAACCACAGGAGAGGATCTCACTGAAAAATAATACGAAATCTGGACACAATGCTTTGTGTTTTTAGAATGGCCCTTCATATTTGTTTTATTGAGGAATGTATTGTTAGAAAGATAAAATATTTTGGTTCATGAGCTTAGAGCTGCTGCTGTCTTCTAAAATCCTGGCATGAGGCATTACCCTGTAAGTATACGTGAGATTTGCTAGTGGTAGTCTGTCCTGTGTGGTGGAGAAGTGAGGAAGAAGCTCAAGCCTCTGCCAGCCAAGGTTTGCTGCAATCACTGAGAGTAAAGTTTGTGATTTCTTTTATCTGTTTGAAGTCACATTATTGTTTTCTATAGATGTTCAGCTGAGGTGGTTGTGAGGCTAGGAAGAGGGAAGGAGAGGTGAGAAATACGGACCACTTTCTAGTCTGCATGCAAGGCAGATCATGTAGTGTACGTTTCTAGTTTAAAAGCCCTCGAGAGGATGTCACAGGTCTCTGATGTAGTAAGATATGTGCAATATCAACACTTGCTGCCCTTATTTGAAATGTCATAAAATAGGATGTGTATACTTTGTGCAGAAGAAGGCTGTGTAGCCTCAAAGAAGTATGTGTAGGTAGTATATTACAGCTTTTTCTGTCTGGTGTGCATCTGTTATGTGGCCAAAATACAGATTAAATCCTGTCTTGTAGCTAGTGAAAATACTGATACATGCTGTTGTATGAGCAGCCTCCAAACATGGCACAGAACATGGGCCTTCACCTTCTGCAGGGGAGCTGCCTTGTGTTGGGATGCAGGAAGCCTGCAGTTTAGGTTGGTGGTTGGGGTGTGTGTGTTTGTAAAACGTGATGGGAAAGCTGGAATGGGATGAGGCTGTCAGGACAACAGTCAGACCTATATGCGACCCTCATATGTACGAGGGGAATGTATGTATTGACACCAGCTTATTAAAGCAGATATTTAGGAGTCAAGAGATAAATTTACAAAAGGGTTTCCTACTTGGGAGCTGGGCCTTTGAAGCTGTTGTTCCTCTCCTTTATAAAATCGGGAGACATGCTGAAATTGCAAACTGCCTTGTCATCCCTGGAATCAAATCTTCAAATGAAGAGGAAATCTTTTCTTTTTCCTAGAAAAGATGCACTCGCTGGGTCTTTTCAGATGCCATTTCTGTTTGTGACAGGAACTTTTTCAAGGAAATGAGCAGAAGGTAGAACAGCATGCTGCTTCTGATTGTACATTTCTTAATATGCTTTAGAAATATACACACTGGCAACACTTTTACAAGAAAATGCCTCATCTTCCATTAAAGAATGGCTTATAAAAAAAGCCTTGACTTTTGTATGGCTGTGTATTTCATTAGGTATATTTCATACTTCTCTAACAACTCCTAAATGGCAAATAGTCCTGAGTAGTACTGGGAAAGCAATTTGCTTTAAATGGTTCATTTAGGTGAATTTAGCAGCTTTGTTTTGTATATAAACTAAAAAGCTTTTCTTAGCTCAGCTTTTCCACTTGCCAGAATACAGGTGTTTAGTTATTGACAGAGATCATTGAAAATCTCTGCAAGACAGTTTAACAAAAGCAAAAATACTTGCTTTCCAAATATTATTTTTAATTACTCCGGATACACTACTTGGACATTACCATGAGCAGGTAGAGTTAGATTGTTTGACACTAATGGGGAACACATCTGGTTTCATCAGATTTCCTATAAGCTATAGGAAGTGTGTGTGCCAAAAAGCAGCTGAGTGAACACTAACTCCAAGATAGCACCAGAATTAGATAAATGTTTTTCCCAAAAGTCATCTTGTAACTTTGATCCTCCTAACGTGCTACTTCTAGCACAAATTCCTTTGAAGCAGAACAAAAGCACAGAGTAAACAGAAAAGCCAAGCCCAAAAAGATTCACATCAGCAGGCTTTGCAGTGAAATAATAATGTACTCTCAAGCAATGATTTCTCTTACTTCCTCCTTATTACCCTTATTTACCCTTCCTTTACCCTGATGCTTGAATTAAACCAGTACACAAGCGCTTTTCTTTTCTGAATGTCCTTTAATTTGACAGCCTCATGGCCTCAGTGCCCTTCTTTGCGAAATATTGCTTTTTTGTAGACACAAGCTAATTCCTGTCGTATTGTGAGACAGGGCTGTGCACAGTGAAAGCCCAGCTTGCAAACTGCTTCGTTTCTTTCCAGCCCCTGAGGAATTCTGAATGTGTCAGTAAGAGCAGATAAAACTATCAGCATGTTCCTTCTGCTTTCTTCTGAAAATTTTTCTCGGCTGTATCCTAAAACATGGGGTGTTTGTTTCCTTTCTATTTTGCCCACTGCTTGCCCCATCCACTTTTTCCATCTCCCCCCTTTCTGAGCTCCCCTGTAGGAATGCAGTGGCAATATATCTTCACTTAGTCTCCTTGCTGCAATTTGTTTGCATGGCTGGAAGGAAAGTCCACTGTCACTCATGAGCCTTTACACCTGCCAAAGCTAACAAGCTAAGTTTGACCCTCATTCTGATGGATTATTTAGAACTTCATCCTCCTAGGAGAGTTGTAATGTCCCAAAGGAGCATCTGAGGGTTACTACAAATATTTCTATTAGCAAAAGATTTAATATGCTTATATAATATAGATATTATTGAGTAGATCCTATTTGAGATGTAAAATGTGTTTTTTTCCATTGAATATTGTAATTCAAGTTTCAATAGCGGAAAAAAATGGTATTTTTATTGGTAGCTAACACTTTAAAACTTTATATGGACAAATGGAAGTGATGCAGGAACAGCAGTTTTTAGCAAAGATCCTTCTGCCTGGCTTGACCTGGGGCCCTGTTCTTTCTTTTTGGTGTGTGTCTGTCCTCCTTTTATCCCTGATGGCAGTGACTTTACTCCTGAGTGATGGAAACTGAGGTGGGGTCAGAACTGGGTCCTAAAAATCATTGTTTTGGTGACATAACTCAAAATTATGACAAATAGGAAAAGGAGATGGGTAGTTGCTCTAATGACATTAAGTGATGGGTGAACATGATGTTTGTGGTCTGATAAGAAAAGCACTCAGAAGACTAAACACATCTTCCAAAGCTCTTGTCTGGTGGGGAAGGGGGTGGTGCACCCTTGGGACTTTCTCCATGTCCATCTGGATGTGTAGCATGGGGGGGAGTGCTGCCAGTGGCACTCTGCTGAGGTGGGGCAGGTGTCCCCAAAGAGAGGGCAGGCTGGTACTCATTGATTTGTCCTTTTTTTTTAATCTCTGTGGACAGACTTATTTTATGAGGAATTTTCAGATTAAGGTCTAGACAACCTAGAGAGCCTTTCAAAAGATCCACAAACCCTCTGAGTGTGTTGTATTTATTTCTTAAGGAACCTTGTCATTAGGCTCAAATTAAAAATGAGCTGTCAGTTTCTATTAATAATTAATGCCGAAATGTTAGCACTTTGAAAGACTGTTTCAAGTGTAACACATTGCATTTAATGCTGAACAGTTTTATATTTACAGTAATTCCACCTTTCATCCCTTAATGTCAACCTCTAAATCTTTAATGCTTTAATCACACTTCTTATTTTGATATCCCAAGTGAGCTGTTCTAACCTGTGTCCGCTCCCTTTCGATAAGGTGCACATTTTATACTGGAAGGTTAGTCAGCAGCACTTGTTAATTATTAAGGAAAACAAAATGCTAGTGCTGGAAAATTATGTTTGTTCCCAGCTGTATGTGTTACCTTTAATCTGTACTGACAAGAAGCAAGAGGAATCATAAAATAATCAGAGGAGCCAGGAGAGAGGATTGTTTGTGAAGAACATTACCCAGCAGAAATTTAGACAGCCTTGATTTGATTCCATAAATGAACCTAATTACTGGGTAATGTGTTGTTCTGTGGAAATAACGTATCTGTAAAATATGTAGTTAAAAGAAGGCTCTGCGAATTTGAAAGCAGATGATTTTTGCTTTCGAGCTGTGATCCCTATAGCATATTCCTGGACAGCACTAACTCAGTGAGAGCTTTGGTGCTGTGCACAGGTAACACTAAAATTGCCCATCCTGCAGCATGTCTGTGAGCAAAGTTCTTTATTTGCAGCCTTCCAATTATGAATAGGGGAAGATTCTGCAGAGAAACAGGCCACCTAAATGTGTTGTGGAGTTTTCTTTTTAAAGTGCTTGTCTCCTGTAAATATCCAAGATATAATAGAAGAAATACTTGGAATTTTCTTAACTGCAAGGCTAATAATGAATATTCTAGAGAACTAGAAAAGGCACCTAAATGACCTCCAAAGAAAGGAGACCTTTTTGAACTTGTAGTTATAAAATAAATTGCTTCAATTTGTGTTTCCTTTGCTGTTTCAGAATAACTCCTTGAAGTCAGATGTACCTATATGGTTAATGGTATTTTTGATCAAGCTTACATAATATTAATGGGTTATAGAACAATATTAAACTAATAACCTACTGCTTAATTTCTGGAATCAGGAGAATGAGGCTCCACCTTGCGCCTAGCAGATTCATGTGCCATACATAACCAGTTTGTTAGCAATTAGTTATTCAGGCACACATTTTCTGAGATAGTTGCTCAAGACTGTTATCCGTATCTTTTTCCATGAGTGCTGTTGTATGGAGAAGGCAGAAAGGTGTTTCACTGTAACAGAAACCTCAGCTTGCCCCTTCCTTTGCAGAGACTGAAAAGAAGGTCTAGTGCTGGGGAGGGACCTGTTCAGGCTTTTGGGAGCCCTTATGGGTGGGCCCCATAAGGCTGTCCCTGTATGGACTGTGTTTTATTCATGTGTATCTATCCATGGGGAAGGCACCCAGCCTTTTAATTTGAATGCTAACCATTTTTCTTTAATCATCTGTTATTTCTTTTATTCCTCTGCATCATGTGCTCCTTTTCCTTCATCTTGTTCATAGGCATGTTTCTCATGGGCATACTTGAAAGTCTCTCCATTGGCTTTGCACTGATAGCTAAGAATTCAAACACACTGTGCAACTCACAGCAAGTACTACCTCACTGCATGACTATCCATTTGAAATCAGGGGACTGTTAGACTGAGACTCCAAAAAAATCCCCATCCTGTCTGGCCTGGCCATTCCCACCCAGGCAAACAGAGTGCTGTGCAATCAGGTAGAGCTTTGCACCCATTTCGCTTAGGTGCTAGTGAAAGCATGATGTGCAAAGTGAAGATTCAATACTGTATTATGATCAATTCTAGCAGCATTTCCACCACAGGTGCATGTATTTCAGTGAGACTAAACCTGAGTAAAAGAAGGTAGGATTTTCTCAGCCTGTGAACTTACGCTTGTATTATCAGCTCCCAGCAATATTATCTGCTTCTTTTATCAGGCTCTCATTGTCTGGGCTTTTCCATAATTATATGAAGAGTGGATGAAGTTCTATTAAGTTGTCTGTGACTAGAAGAAGAATTACTGCACTGATACTTTCAATCTTTGCTGGCATGTAAAAACAGCATTCAGAGTTTACTGAACCTCCACCTCACACATCAAAAAAGAAATAGAAAAATTCCTGCTGGTACATTATCATGCAGGCATCCAATTCTGTCTTTCCTTGCTGTGGAGACATGCACAACATACAGGAAAGACTTAATATTTATAAGATGCCCAACAGGACTAAACAAATGGACATGTGTAGAATACGTACGTTATTCATTACAAACATGATTAGTGTTTCTATATAATAGATGTGTTGTTAAAGCACAGTGGATTCTTCGAAGTTTACAAGTTTGTTATGAATTGATTTATTCATGAAATGCTTTGTTTCTATGACAACTTTATTGGTTTGCCTGTGGTCTAAATACATATAGGCATGGCAGGAATTCTACAGTACAAAACAAATTACATGCTCCCACCTGGATGGCTTGATGCCTTTAGGGAATGTACAGAAATAGTCCACAATGAGGGCTGAAATCGCCATAGACTGTGCCAGTATGAGAGGGCTTACTTAATAAAGAAAACTGCTTAAAGGTCCTCCACAGCTTCCAACTCCACAATAAAAGCAAAAGATGGAAATGAAGAAAGGAATCTGGTAGGAAAACATAAAAGGGACCCAAAACCCAATTGCAGAGATGGTAGTGTGTTCAAGAAAAAGCCACAGATCAAAGTCCAGCACTCTCCCACAAATAGAGCTTGCAAGAAGCTATTAATATTCATAACAGATCTGGACCTACAAAAGAAACTGGAGAGCTATTGTTTAGTAAAAAATTAGTGTGACAGTATAGGACATTAGTTGATAAAAGGATAGGAAGGCTTGCTAGGCCAACACAAAATGGGATCAGAGAAAAAAGTCAATAAGTGGATCAAATAACAGAAATGAAAATAGAAGAGCAATAATTAGGACAGGGACTTGGAAGAGAGGTCGGAGACCTAAACAGAGTAACAGTTTTCAAAGCATGCAAGAAAAAAGTTATGTAGCAGTGCTTCTATGACTGACCCCATGACATGTGGGTCTCTCCAAGACAGGATTGTAAACAATGGTAAAATTATGGTGCTTTGGCTGCTTCTGTCCTCTGTGATGCAAAGGCTTTTGGGAAATGATGAGCAAGAACAGGGGAAACTGAAACAGGCTCTCCATTCCATCACCCATAATCTATCTACTTTTCAAAGCAGAAGAAGCAGAGAGTGCACTTCCATGCAAAAGCAAGTTTTCCAGCAATGTTTTTTAATCTAAACAAAGCTGCATAGTATTCTGGATCATTTTTAGAAAATTGGTATGAGAATTTCAAAGGGAAGAAGGGGCACTGAGAATCCTCTGCCTAGCCTGAAAGCCAGCATGAAAATGCCTTAAATTAGAGCAAACCAGTGCAAATGCAAATTCTGGATTGGTAAACCTCAGACTGCCCCTGCAGCTCTTCTGCCTCTCTCAGGAACCTGTGCAGTGGTTTAGGTATTTCCACGCTCACTTGGCTCAGACCAGGTTTTTGCCTTGTCATTTGGCTATTGGGCTGTCATTCATTGAAGCATATGACTGATTTTGCCTCTTCTCATAAAACGTTCAGAGCATGGGCAGATTTTGCATGGACTTAAGGATGCACTGCAGTGAAGCCAGGCTGTAAAGCCAATGGGGTTCAGTAACCAAGATTTGGCTCAGTGAGTGTCAGATGGTGCCTTAGTCACATAACTGTTTTACATTTGTGAATCAGGTCATCTGCTTTGCAAGGTGGCTGGGCTGATGCAGAGAGGCACTGCACGAGAGGCAGAGTCCTGAGGCCAGAAAGCAGAGAAAAGAAAACACAGGTAGTGAGATGGGAAGCTGCACATGGCTTTGTGCTGGGCAGGCACACAGCATTCGTAGCTCACCCACTCAGTAAGTGCCTGAGACATTTGACTAATTTGACATGGAAGCACTAATAAAATAAAAAGCTTCTCCAATTAGTGCATACTCTCTATTATTTCTGACTTGTCTTCTGACCCAGTCCCTTCCATATTCCTAATTGCCTGTGCTGCACTAAGTGATATCGCCTTCCACACACTTTTATGAGCTGTGGTCTCCTGCAGGAGGAGAGATTTGGGAGTAACAGCCTCCACGATTGACTTGAAATGACACTGTTACTTCAGCTGGCCAAACTGAG
This sequence comes from Machaerirhynchus nigripectus, assembly GCA_013397975.1. NCBI lineage: Eukaryota > Metazoa > Chordata > Aves > Passeriformes > Dicruridae > Machaerirhynchus > Machaerirhynchus nigripectus. The sequence goes on along the minus strand of VZRQ01003875.1, from coordinate 2,380,430 downwards.
TATTTAAAAACTATGGAATATCTACGGAGACAGACTTAGAGGGAGGGAGTGATCACCTCCTGGGGCAGTGAGCCTTATTCTCAGCTGGTCATCCTTCTGTATTTATCATGCTTGCTTCAAAGCTCTTCAGAGTAACAATGGATTTTGTTTGGGTTTTTGTTTTGGATTTTTTTCAGTCTGGGTATAAGCCTTGGGAGAGAAAGGAATGTTGATATCAACCAAATAGCTCCTTATTCCCTCATGCCTTTTGGACTGAAAAACTGCTGCAGTAGAACGACTGGGTGTGCTGAAAGTAAATGCGGGGGTTTTTTGGTTTCTTTAGTTCTCCATTTCTTGCTACTGAGTCTTCTGTCTCTGGAAGGAGTAGTTGGCCTTTCAGGATGCGTTCTGGATATGAAATATGTAGTGAAGGTCTCTTTTGTTTCTCAAGAAAATAACCACAAAATCTTTCTCCATTAGTATTCCTGTCTTACTGATTTAAACCCTAAATAGTACAAATAATGCATTTTAAATTCAGCTTTTGTTTTAAAGAAGCACATAAGCTTAACAGTGGAACAGGGTATCCCTCAATAAGGCATGGAGCCAAAAGTAGTTCTAAATCTCCCTTAATGGACTGGTGGAGGTTCTGCTTAGCACTCCTGAAATATCTGCTGGCTTTTCAGCCGTATTCCCAAGAGACCTAGCAAAGGGCTTCTGGTGGAACACAGCAGGGCAAGGATGCACTAGGGGTTTGATGGCCAGAACAACCCCAGAACCCAAGGTAGCTGGTCAGAAGGCAGTGGTGCAGGCAGTGCAGAGATGGGCAGCCTGGATGGGCAAATACTGCTCAGCTGTTTTGTTGCAGTTCATTGTGCATCCTCTTTTCGTTTTGAGAAACTGGGAGACGTTTGGAACATGCATCACAGGGAGCTGCATCACGGGGGGAGCTGCATCTCCAGCACCCAAGTAAGGCTGTGGTACACACATGGTACCATCAAATAATGCTGCTTGTAACACAGCAAGCATCAGCACAGCTCCTGCTACGTAGTGCACGTTTCGGTAATGGGTGGCTTTTGACAGACCTGCTTGCCAGTGAATTTAAAAACTATTTTTAAAGTCTCATAAATGCTTTTACAGGCCCTTTTAAATGTTGTCTGAGCTATGTAGGAAAATGTCATAGTTTATCCCATAACTAACCACAATATTTAATTTAATGATGGCTATAAAACAAGTGCAACAAAGAGAAAACTGTTCTGAACTTTCTTGACACTGTATTCGGCAAATACTTGCTCTTTACCTGACATGCCATCATTTATTCCCTCAGCCCTCAGAGAACAGCAAGATAGCTGAACTATCGATACAGTAGGAGAAGCCATAGACAAGGAAAGTAAACTGTGGTATTTTGAAATTAATGATGTAGTTCATTTGATGCAGTGCCTGCCTTATAATAAAAAATCTAGATGGAAGAGCTTAATGAAATTTTGAAAATCCCTGCATTTCAGTCATAGACTGTGTGATGTCATTTGTGTATATATAGGGATATGTCTTACATGATCTGATGTGGAAAGCTTATGCAGACAGTACTTCACACACACATCAAATACTTAACTTAATAGAAATGCCCCTTTTCACTCTGCTCTGGGTTTGGGCTTGTGTATGTTCATGTGTGTGCAAATACATGCATACAGAGGGGCTAGGAACAGGTACCCTTTTTCATTAAGTAAGTGACATTTTCATGCTGGTACAGCATCTATCTGTCTTCTTTCTGGCAAAGCCGTGTGCCTTTCAGTCAGCATCTGACTAAAGATCAATGAGAGAAAGCTTTTTGAAGGTGCTTTCAGGTCCTGCGGCAAGGGAGATGATCAGAAAGCTGCCATAAGCTTCGGACCCACTTGACAAATGAGGAACTATTTTGGTGCTCTGTAAACTGCTGTCACATCAGTTAGAAACACTAATTAGAACTACTTTGCTGTTGAAAGTGTCCAGTGCATTAAATACCACTTCTGCTTATTGCAATTAGCTTATCCATTGACTTACACTTTATACCACAAGACTATCAAAGATGGAAATGCATAAGGGATTGTTTAATAATTTATGAGGGAAATTAGAACTGAATGGCAAATAGCTTTTGCCTGCTACCCTTTGACCTTTCATTCCTCGCAGAGCATGAAACTCACATGTGAAATGTGCTCATCCTTGGTTTTATCTAGCTGGAGAAGAGTCAACAAACCAGGATGCACAAGTAAACAAACATCAGATTATGTCTTTTTCTCAGGGATGTGGAGATTAAATGATGTGGGTACCTTCTGAGAAGCAGTAGGGCATCATGGTACCACACAGTCTGTAAAGAGATAATTTTATACACTTCCTGTATTGTTTTCCAAACTGGTTCTTGTTATTGATAAAGCAGGGAGATTTTGTTCAATAATTTATACCATGTGGAATTGGTGATAATTTTTAATGCTATTTTGTCTTTTAACAGAGCAAATTTTCAAATGAAACAATCTAGTAAAGAAGTGAAGTTGTAAGGATTGAGACAACTTCTTATTTTTGTTTTAAAGTTAAATTGTGAGTCCATAATATTTCAACATGCCTTAGGAATAAGAACAAGGAAGCAAAATTTTCTCATACTGTAAAAGCCAGAAGTAGTCCAGCAATTAAGAATGCCATGACTCTACATCATACAGAGAAGTTTTTAGCAGAGAGGGAAAAAGAAAATATCATTCCAAATAGCTGACTTGCAATCTAGCACACAACATAAAATCACGAGGCTTCATTCCTCATTCTGATTTTTTTACCTTGGTGGAAGCACTTATTCTTTCTACTTGGATTCCCACTGATGATATTGGTTCTTAGTTCTGCTGCCAGGGTGTTAAAGATCAGGATTTGTAATTTGTTATTTTAAATATAAGATGGCAATCTTACCACCACTCGTACTTCTCAAGGGCTGGAATTATTTTCTCCTTAAGTGATTTTTGGGTTTTTGTTCTCAAATATTTTTGTTCTCTGGGACCAGTCCAAAGAGTGCCTGTGTTCTGTTCCTTAAAAATTAGTAAGGTATAACTGTAATGCACAATTTTTTTTTCCCTAAAGTGCTCTTTTAAAGATGCAGACAGAAAACATAAAGCAGCAAGAGGCAGTTCCATCTAAAAGCTCCTAACAAGAGTCACCTTCAATGATCTGATTCCAAATATGTGAAATTCTCCCTGTCTTCAAATTCCTTCATATGCCCATGCAGTGATCAATGCAGAATATCTGCCTGAAGCCCTATATTTCATCAGGCTGCTCCATAGAGGAATAGTTCTGGAAAAGTAATTACTATTTAATTTTCAAAAACTTTAAATTATAGAGGATAAAATACCATTAACAAAGGAATGGGCATACATGCACTTACCAAAATGCAAGTATAAATTACAGTTTAAAATGGTTTGGTTCTTTGAAGCTATTTACAAGTTTGGTTTTTCAGTGTTTTAGGAAAGAAAAGTCTCTGGAAGAGCAGAATAGAATTGGAAGATCTCAAGCCCTAGCTGAGCCTCCTCAGCCTGCTAACACCAGAGACCAAACCAGTGATCTCAATTGTGCCCTTCACTTTTGCTGCCTGTAACTGGGAGAGAATTGGTTTGGTTTTTTTAAATTAGATTAGCTTGAAAACCAAACCCAAAGATGATGCAACAGACCATATCTTAGTGTGACATGCAGAGCTGTCTGAGGCTTGCTTTGCTTTGCTTTGAGGCAGTTCAGCTCTTTGGTCCCTTGTGCAAGCTGCACTTCCTTCAAGTGGCTCTGCTCTTCTGGCCACCATAGCAGGAGCACAATGCAGACATCCTTTTTTTAAAATTTGTTTCCAGGAATTCACTGCAACTTTAGGAGTTTCTGGCCATTAGGGAGGTCCAGATCCATATGGGAGTTGTGGAAAACTTTGGAGGTTCAGTTGTGGATCCACCTTTGCCACTGGCAAAGTTGCTATTGATGCCATTGGAGCCAAGAAGCAATGCCTGGGCAGGAGGAGTGGAGTGTGTGTGTATGTCCCAGCCTGAGGCTTTGCTTTTCATTTCTAATTGTCTGCTGCCTTCTTTTAAGACTGGTAACCTTAGATCAGAGGGAAAAAGAGGATTATTTTTAAGCATGGTGAAATTTAACTTGTAATTGCTGTTTCCACAGCAGCCAATTGAGAGGTAAGAGCATAGCTTTACCAGGCAGCTCCTAATCTCTAGGATTTACAGATGCTGAAAATGAGCAGGAAATCAGGGCAGCAGTGGCCTACCTGCAGTGCAAGAGCAACACACACTCACAGATGTCTGTGCTAAGGACACAACATTCTTAGCAAATTTCGTCTCTCCTGAGCAACTTTGAAAAATCTCATGGTTCAATATTTGTGTCAGGTTTCACTTGGTATTCCTCAGACCCTGCATAGTATTTAAGGTCAGTTTTGGTATCCCTCTGCTTGAGACAGGGTGCCACAATGTATTCTATTGCTAGCAAGTTTGAGCCGGGAAGCAGTAACTTATGCACTGACTGCTCCCCATGAGGTCTCGTGTTCCTGTAAAATCAGTTATTTAGGAAAAAGCACAGTATTAATTTAATTTGCTCTTTCCCATGAAACCGCTAAGACAATCCCTGTAAAAAGAAGCACTTCTTCAGATGTCCAGTGTCTATGGCGTGTGCTACAATGCACATTTTGAGAGCCAGCACTGATCTGCATTTGTCCTTCATTTAAAGCCCCTCTACGGTGGCTGGCTAAATATCTTCAATTCTAAGAAGCAGTTTGTTTTTCCTACACCACACAAAGTAAGTAGAAAGTGTGCTGTCATGCATATGGTACCTATTGAAAGCCTGCCCTCACACGAAATGTGCCATGCTAGAGAGTTGATTCCCTGCACAGCCTTTTGCTCCTTGGAAGCAGCAAGTTCTCCCAGTCCTGAGCATGGGTGCTGGTGCTGCTTTCCCCGAACTTGTTTTCCTGCCTGCTGTTTGCCAGCAATGCAGGTGCAGCACACTGGCTGCTCAAGGCCACATCAGAAATGTGTATGTGTTGGCCAAGACTATTGATTCAGAGTTGCTCTGGCACAGTTGTAAGGTTTTTCTAGAGCACTGGAGATGTTAATCAAATTCACGTGTACTTCCCAGAGCAATCACTGAGCAAATCTTAAAAAGCGCACCACACGTAGAATGATGCTCTGCAGAAAGTGTTTGTTTTGTCATTCTGTTCACCAACAGCTTTTCTGGGTTTGTGTAATCAACAAATATCTAAATGAAGTATTGGCAATCTTTTTTGTGTAATCCCAAAGAAAACATGAAAGAGAAAGTTATAAAAGTAGCTTTAGATAATGTCTCTTTTATGATATCAGGGGAATTTTTTTTTCTTCTTTAGATATGTTTTGTGATTTTGTTTGTTTGTTTGTTGTTTGTTTTGCGTAGAAGACTCCTAGCCCACTAGGGAGAGTTTGGCCTTTTCCCTAGAAAAAAGGTTTATCTGTCAAATATCTTTTTGTTTCCTTCCCCACCTGCTACTAATTTTAACATACCCCTCACCTGAGCAGCAATAAAGCCTCTTCTGTGACTGTCTCTGGGTGTATGTAAGTGTGGCTGTGTCCAAGAGCTGATGCAGGGGCAGGGAGCTTGGCCATTCGGGTTTGTGCCTGATGGGGGTGTCTGGGTGGTCTTTGCCCCTTTTCCCTGCTGGAGGGCAGGGTGTTTTGAGGGGCACTTCTCCAATGCAAGGTCCCCTCCTGACTGTTGCCTGGTGTTCTTCCATGGGGTGCTGCTGGGTTTCCCACTCCTGCTTGTGCCCCCATGGCCAGTCTTATCCAGCTGCTCTTGGTGCTCAGGAAGTGTAATTACACAGTAAGGTTATTTTTCTAATCTGATAAAAATAGTTAATATATTAATTTTGTTTCATTTAACCAGTGTATGTATTAAAACTCCCAACAGAAGCATGCATGTCTAGGACAGCCCAGTTGAATGCAGTTGTCTTGGAAGGAAAAGGCTCTTTGTAAATTAGAACTGGACCAGAGATAAGTCATTTTGTGCTCTGAATTAGTGGGACAGCCAAACTCTTTGTATCAGCTTTCCTCGCCTGAGAAATGCTCATGTGAACTTAGTCCCTTAAAACATCTGTAGATGGAAAATTCCAGTGAGAATTTTAAAATGGTATTTGAAAATAAATATAGGGATACATAAAAATACTGAATAAGCAGCTGAGCAGGAAAGAACTCTAAGAAAAATTGCTATTGTGTAAAGATATATAGTTGCGACAGTGGACTGATATCCAGTAATTTACTACTAAGTTCTAAAAACCAGATGACTGCAAAGTGTTTGCTAAACCATTATTTTTCGTCTGACATGTGGTTGGATTATGTGAACTGACTCACCATTTAAATGGGGCTACTGAGATTGGTGTGTTATTGATTCAGACAATCCTTGACCCCAGGGATAACACTTGCTGTAACAGAGGAAACTGGCTTTTAGAATCCTACATCTCTCTCTGCATCTATGTTATTTGACAATACTGAAAACAAAAAGATTAGGGAAGCAAAGAATGAGTTAATACTGGCAAAGTCAAGCAGCTTGTTTGATGAAATAGTGCTGGTGCTCTCCAGGAGAAAAATTGAGAGGTGCTGAGACTTTAGTCCTTTTGGATTCAAATTCTTTTCAAGAAAGCTGTCAGGGGGCACTTGCCAGGATGCCTTCAGAATCTTTTCTTTGCAGAAAAACCTCAAAATAGCAAATAAGTAATGCAGCAGACTGATAATCACAGTCCTAATTAACTGAAAACTTGCATTTTTTTATTTTAAGAATATCATCCCTAGGCCTGTTTGTAGTCCAGGCACTGTGTCTACCTTCTCAATCTGTCATTCATCAAATTCTGAACAGTTATCAATCTCCAGACATTAAGCAGGTAGCCTGGCACTTGCCCAATAGGCACTGGATGATACTGCAGCTGTTGAACAAGTACTTAATCAAAAATTATTCTTTGGCTTTTTATCAGCTTTTTCAAATCCCAGGTTGCAAATCAGTTGCTTCCTTTTTAGTTACATGCAAGCAAAATGAGATGCACCTGAATACTTTTAAAAATAATTACTTCTAATGCTATTAACCAAGGCAAACATTCATCCATCCTCATGTATTCCTCTGTAGACTATAGCACTCACTCCTTTCTTACTCTTTCATATGCAAACACTATGTCTGTGTTATAATCACTGAGCATAAGTCAGATAAAAGCAAAATCTGATGTATTAACAATGAAAATGTTCTTCTGAATAAAAACATGGATTACCATGGAATTTTTGCTAGGATTATGCTAAGAGCCTCAGAACTTGTCTCTGAAAGACTTACTCTTCTAATCAAAGTGAATTCCATTTTTCAGTGCCTTTTTCCTAGGCAAGCTGACAAATGATCTCTTTATATGTACAGCTTTTTCTAGGCACAAAATTTCACTAAAATCATTTGGGGAAAGGGCAATTGGCAATGTCTTATGGGTGATCTTCATTTAGTCTCTCCGGTGCTATTGAAACAATATGCAGACTGGGTTGGTCTTTGGGAGCCTGAAATCTCCCACTCTGAATGGTGTTGTGAAAACAAATCCCTTTTGGTGTGGGAGTATCTGCACAGAACAGCTGATGTGGGCTCTCCTTGCAGAGCACCGGCTGCCATGTTCACACTACGTGGCTGTAGGTTCTGTGGTGGGAGGGAGTCAAATGTGGATCCTAGTGGGATGTGTGTGTGCTAGGCTTTGGAGATACTTCTCTTGGAGTTTCAGACAGCTCTGAGCCATTTGCTGACCTTTTGAAGGATTCCTGAAGCTGTTAGTCAGAAAGCATTAGTGTTAGATGCTGGCAGTTCTCAATGGGTTACTTACAATTTGTTTCATTTGCTTTTACATGCTTAGATGATGCTTTACTAGTGCCAAGTGATGGCAGACCAAAAATTATCAAAAATAGGTATGAGATGGATGCAAGGAAGTGCTATGTGTGCCGGAATCTTGCTTTCCACTCAGGACACAGGACTACTGTTCAGTGTCACTGAAGTGCCGATGATGTTGTACAACAGGCCTGGCCGTGCCCACAAAATGCAGTGGCAGTGTCATAGTGCCATCTGTGACTCAAGTCAAGGCACAGTCAGACAGCAGCTTCAGTGCATTTTTTCTAGTGGTAACAAAATCCAGTAAAGTCTTCACAATAATTCCTAGGTGGATCAATGTAGCATAAAATAGTAGCGCACAGATCAGATGAGTCATATTGAAGCTGACTCCATGATGACAGTGAAATGCTTTCCCTTTAGCAAATTCTTGAAGCACCTCATTTCCTATGAGCTAAATTATTTTTTCATAAATTGTGGACAACAAATAAGATGAGTTTTAGCCCTTGCCTTTGTTGCTGAATGTGGCAAGCTGATCTGTGAGTAATGGAGCCAAAAAGAGCAATCTGTTCCAGAGCCTCCACAAAGTTTTCCATTGTTTGGGGAACGAATCAGTCCATTCTCTACATGAAAGGGAAAGTCACGGTGTTAGGAACTTGATTTGTTGCAATGGTCTTCTTTAATGTATTGCACTGCTGGTGACATTCTTGCTGATATTGGGGTCCTTTGTGTGCTTTATATCAGTTTTATTTTCTTGCCAGGAAATTGACTTCTTTACATATATAGGTGTTTCAATCTTGGATCCTTTTGAGCCTGGAAGTGTGCCTGCTAACATGCTTCAGACCCAGCTGCATTCACAGTGGCACAGAACCAAGGTATGAAAAGCTTGTGTTAAGGATTTTACCCCATCTTCCTATTGCAGAGTTAAGTTTCTTCTTAAAATTAGTTATATGGGGAATAAAGAGTCATTTGGGAGCTCAGGGTGGCATTTGGAAGGGCATGGCTTTTGCCATGCTCAGGTAGTTGCTAGACTGGAGCTGGTTCAGTGTTTCCTCTATATTGAGTCAGGACTAAGAGAAAAATGTAACTTGAGTTCATGTGATTTGGTGAGTACTGAAAGTCACGGTGACTCCTCCCCAAGAAAAAAGGTCTGGTTTTACAGGCAGCTCCAACCTGGACTATCTAAATTTAAAAGAAGTAGTAGGCATCAGCATTAAGAAACCTTTAACAAGAAAGAAAATTGAGACAGAATTGTGAAAGAAAGGGGAGGAAGAGAGAAAGGGAGTGAAGAGGAGGTGAAGTTATAACTGCCCTTATGGGTTATCTACAAAGATGGAGAAATGGAGAATGCTGGAATTTCCTTTCTAATGAAGATGAAGAGCAGGTTTTTCTTTTCCCTTAAAAGGATTATATCACGTGTTTATAAAGTCATTCACCATTGTCAGGTGTTACTGTAGCTGCTGGATAGTGAGCAAGAGCTCATTCTTCCAAATGCCTCAGGACCTTGAATAGGGTATGTAAAGAGTGACTAAGGAAAGGGTGGTAGCCACCATCCTTCATTGTCTAGCAATGTGGATTGCTTTAGGAACTGATTTGAAGGCCCTGTTGGGTTCAAAGATAGGCATTTTTGCCATCCTGTATAGGACTATTGATGTACTAGTCTCTTCTCAGCCCAGAAAAAACCTAATTCTCTTTCTTCTCTAGCTTCTCTTTCCATGGCAGCACAGGCAAAGGCTAGGAGGACAAGGCTCATGCCATTATCCTAACTTCCCTCTGGAGTCAGCAGAGCTACAGTCAGTGGTGCTCGGCTCAAAGCTTTCATTGTCTCCTCCAGGATCTTGCCATTCTAGGGGTTTTCTGGCATGGTCAGACTAGCTGGGTGTAAGTGAATCCAAGAGGCAAAGGTTTCACACAGCACCTCTCCTGTGACTTGGGGAGGAAAATCTGAAGTCTCAGCCTACTGGCTGAGAAATGGCAGTGTAAAGCAAAACATATTTTATTTAAGATTGCTTATAAATCTTAGCAGTTTTAGGGCAAACTCACCACAATCTAAGGCCACCCTCAGTAAGTTTGGGATCCTAGATGTTTGCAGTGCAATGCCCCTGCTGGCCCCTAATATCAAGCTGTGCTGAGGTGGGGTGTCTCTGCTTCTGCTTGGCAGGACATCTGTGACTCTCCCAAGTCCTCCTGTTGCACCTTTACGCTTCACAGAGCACTTCTGTTTGCTGCATCCTACAGAGATGCCCTGGTCTTCCAGACCAGAGCCCTGCAGCTCCCTGCACCTTGCCTGCTAATAACCCAGCCTGTGCCTCATTCAGCAGGGGGGAAAAGGACTTACCCAAGGCTTCCCAGCATCTCAGGAGCTGTGTAAAGTCAGTGCAGGGTCACTGGTGTAAATCCCAGATATCCTTTGGAGGCTGGAAATGCCTTCCTGAGCCATTTCAGCTGAGATGCACCTGAGTCTGATCCATCAGCTTAAGAAGAGACTGGGAAATGCTTGTGAGAAGTTGCTGCTGCTGAGGAAGGAGTTAATTTTTCTCAGATTTTTTTTTTCTTTTTTTCCTTTGTTTTACTTTTCAGTTTTTCTCTTTGCTCCTCAGAGAGGAATGTGGGCTCAGCTTACAATGCGTTAGGACTAGGCCGGACTCTTTTTAAAGAAAAGCCTGAGATTCCAGGGAAGGATTTTGTTCCTTTTGTCTGCTTTTCTGCAGAAGATGCTCATTAAAAGGAGAGTCTGAGTTTCAAGAGCAGTTCTATTAGAGTGGTAGAAAGCAACTCTAAAGCTTGGCTTTGGATCGTGATTTCCTCCAAAGTCTGCTGAAATTTAGGCTGGCCTAATGAGTGCTGCTCAGAACTATGCCATGCAGGATATTTATGGGCCATACCAGGCTCAATTAACTCCTGGCAGCTTTTGGTGGTCGTTCTGAAGCCCATTCTGTGGGGTGTTTTTTCAGGGGTCACCCAGCAGTGTTTCACTACAGAGAAAAGCACTATTGAACTCCTTGGAAAAGCTATGAAATTTCATACACTGGCTGCAACCCCAGGAGACTAATCCAGCCCCAAACACTATCACTCTTAGATTTGTGTTTCATTCAAGAAGTCATGAAGCAATCTATTTTGCTAGGGAAAAAAAGAAATCATTATTTTATCATCATTCTGAGTACTTTCCATAGGAACAAAATTTATCAAAAATGCCTGAGATCTTTGAGAAATATCTCAATTGTGCAGATAAGCATTACATTGATTGTGAACTTAGCCTTTCTTTGGGTTTTTCTGCTTGTCATTTTTACTTAAATACAAATATTAATGAAGACCTAAACGTGCCCTTTTGCTATTGCCCTTTATTTTGCTTTTCTATAAAGATTGCTCATAATCCTACAGCTATCTTTTTGCACTTTAAAAGGTTCTTGCTTCTTATTGCTGTCAGGATAATAATGCTGCATCATTCCACCTAACTACCAATAAATAGAAATGCAGAGCCATGACTTCTATTCAAAAGCATGCAGGCTCCTTTGTATGTTTTGGTGTATATAAATATATCTTTCAACTTGTAGCTGTAGTATTACAACATCTGAATTAAATCATGACTTATTCTTTCTATTAAAGCTGTGTTGTCCTTGCCATTATCCCTTTTTCCAGTAAATGAGTACAATGAAAAATTGATTCTAGCTGTATTGGACTGCAGCAAAGTAACAAAAGATGATTGTTACATTATCAAAGTCCTCTCTGCATCCATAATATAAGAATTGAAAACACCTGTCTTTATCTTCTCAATCAATATTGCACCTGAGTCACATTTTCCTGGAAAACACTTTAAAAGGTGTCCACTGTATGTTATTTAGATTTAACAAATGCATTATTCAGGCTGTCTTCATTTATTTTGATTACCTGAGATTGCTCTGCCATCCCTGTGAGTTATAAAAAGCCTAATATTAAATGCCACACTAGACTAGTGTGTCAGTAACAATATCAGATGACTTCTCCTATGTGCAGCGGTGTGACAGCTGAACAAGTACACTTCATAAAATGTATGTGGAAAACTTGTATTCAAGGGGAACATTTCATGTCATGGCACTCCCTTTCTAAAAAGTAGAGCAGGGCAGAGGGCTCCAGTTAAGGGTGGCTGGACCAGTACGACCCAACTGGAAGCAGATTTGGGGAAAGTGACAGTGGACATTAGTCTGCATTTCTAGAAAGGGTAAGCCAGAGCTGGTTGCTGAAGACTGTCAGTTGTGCTTTACAGACATGCTTTCTAATACTTTTAACAGGCAGTGTTTAAGAGCAGCTAATTTACTGTGTGTCTCAATAGCAGTCTGCAACTGCTGAGCATCCAGTAAGAACAGAGAAATAAGTGAGCAGCTCTAGAGACATGGCCATCATTTCAACATGTGCATTTGCATATTCCATCTAATGCCTCAAGTCAGATGCCTAAAATTAGTACATTTATTTGGATGTGTGGAAATAATTGTAATTTGTTTCACAGCAATCAATTTGTGATGCTTTGATTTCCCTTTCTACAGAATTAAATTATTAAGGGGAAAATATGATTTTCAAGATACTTTTTATCATTCTCTCTGCTTGAAGTTTTGGCAAGTTTGACACACTATAACCCAACATTCTGCCATGAGTAATAAATATTAAAAATGCCCCCAATCAAATAAAAAACAAATTAAGTATGAGAAGTGCAAAGAAATGAGGGACAGCAGGCTAGTACCTTGCCAGGAAACATGACCATAATACAGGCCCATTTTCCATATCCACCAATTATCTGCAACCATGTGAGACAGCAGCAGTGGTCTGAGCGAGGAGACTCTGTCCCTCAGGTTCTGCTGGGAGGGCATGAAGGGTTGAGCTGTTCTTCAGAGGTGCCTTCGTGATCCTCCACACACAGACCTGCTGGACAAGCAGGCTAATAGGGACAGGCTAATGGGAATTGCAGCAACTCTATCCCAGCAGAGCCAGTTAGGGCTGCTGCAGTGGTGGTCAGCAAGGGGCATTTGCTCCAGGATTTGAGGCTGCTAACAGTCCTGTCCTAGGCAGTGGGGAGAGGTGATGGTCATCTGAGTCCTGCTCCAGCTCCTCAGCTCCCTGACCAGAGCTGGAGCAGAAATTGGGGCAGAAAGGATGTCCTTGCTATTCAGAAGAAGTCTTGAACTACACCTAAATGGTGTTTGTATTGCCCCCAAGATGCCTGGTGTTGACCCACAGTGACATGACACACATTTGGGAAGCAGGAAAAAGCAAGCTCAAGTGTTCAAATTTTGGTCAGTACCTGAGGCTAACTCATGCCAAGCCGAGGGAAACCCCTGAGCTCCCCTGGCCCTGAAAAGCAAGAGGCCACCCCTGTTCCAACAGTGAAACCATCAAAGCCCCTGCCTACACCTCTCTTGCTTTTGGCAGGAGTACCCATATTTTTTTCCATCCTCTGCCCTCATTTTGTTTCTCTGTTTAAAAACCTTGCTTTTTGTTTTAGCAGAGGAGTAAAAACATCTGCTTAAAAATTAACTTCAAAGCCCTTAGTCACTGCACAGCTACAAGCACAGAAATATTCCCTCTCAATCTTTTTTAATTGTGATTTTATTTTTTAATTTATTTTTTAGTTCTTTACAGCTGAGCACAGAAAGACCAGACTGATAAGCCAGAAGCCAAGCTCCACCATGCCTGTACACAGTCAGTGCTGCAACCTTGCCTTGGCACTGCAGCCTGCCCTGGGACCACCCCATTCATGCCCCACTGGCCCATCAATACAATGTCTGTCCATGATCAAGTAGAGCTGTGAGATTTCCTCACTAGTTTATTCCAGTTCCTCCAGTCCCAGAGGGTCAGACCTTGCTGTGGCTGCATACACGGGGACACCAAAATAAGAGGGGAGCAGAAGAGCCTGTGCAAGTGCAAAGCCTTGTCTTCAGCCGTCCTGGATATTTAAGGGGATAATTCAACATCTGAAGTTTGCCTTGGCTCAGAGGAGACCATGAGTGCCAGGATGCCTCTGTCAAATGTTTTTAACCTTTAACTGTCAATATCACATTGATACCTTGATGGGAGCAGGCTTTCTCAGGAGCTGTGCACACCTCTGCTGCCAGCACAGCTTTGCTGGTGGCACTTTGAAGCTTCTACTTCTGATCCCAGCCAGATCAAAGGTAAGGAGAAGAACAAGAAGTAAGAAATTACATGGAAAAAATGTATCTGGATATGGTTAAAGGCTACTCCTATTGGAAGTTGACCTCTGTGTATCTGTCTGGCCCTCCCTCCACATGCCTGTCCCCTGCACAGAGGTGTACACAGAGGATATCTCAGCTGCATTTCTTCCTCTGCTCAGGCCTCGAGTGTTCAGGAGGCTCTGCCTGCATCACTGTGGGGTAGTAGGAGGGGGCTGCACACCTGGATCCATGGGAACCTGCAGTCCTGCTGTCTGCAGAAATGAGCTGCAAAGCTGCTGCTTAGTTCTAACCCTTAATATATTCATATTTGCTCATCAATGCAACTGGCGGGTGAACTAAAAACTGAGTTTATGATGGGATTCTGGCTTTCATTAAGGAATTTTGTACCTATTTTAAAAATATATGCAGGAGCATGTTGCTGATTATTTTGAGAACCTATGCAAATTTATTGATTTGCAGTAGGAAAGGCTTGCTGTGAAGTGTAAATTAAGCCATTTAAATCATCTTGCACGGTAACTGGAGCACCAGCTCTGTTTATTCAATGAGTTAATATCCTATTACCCACCATAGTTTTATAGTTGCACTTGTGTTCCTTGCTGGCCCAAAAGAGCTAGCTGCTGTCCTCCTGCTTATCTTTGCCACTAGATAACCCTCCTGCTCTCTGGGCTGGGTTTTGTTTTTTGCTATTTGATGGTGTCCCAAAGTGTGCTAGCTGCTCCTTTGGCCAGACAGGACTGGCTCCCCGGAGCAGAACAGGATATGGGGGCCGCGAGTGGGGGCATTCTGCAGAGGCAGGACATCAGTGGCTGTGTCCAGCTCTGCCTTTGATTGCTACAGATGACTTAACAAATATCTCTCTATGGACAGAGTTTCCACCTAAATACTTCTGCCAAACGTGATCAGGGACATATTCTGTTTCATTTCCATCCCAAGTCGCAGTGGGTCAGATGTAATTGAAGATTAGACAGACCCTAAATTTTTTTCATGTCCCTGCATATGAACATACGGAGGCAGTTTCACAGATAGACCAAGGGATATATTAACACATAAATCCTGGAGATAGCTGTATTGGTTCTCAGGCAAACATACACATGAGCATGTTTTCAGAAACATGGAGCCGAAGTCTGAGGTAGTGAAAGATGTTCTCTGGAATCCCTAACTGAATGTCTGCCCTCAACGTGGGGGATGGCACAAAGTAACTGTGGTGGTAACAGTCACACACCAGGTAAAGGAGGGCTCCTTTAGCAGGTCCTCTTCACTAATTGAAAAGTTGAGATGCAAATTTTCTGTGGTGAAATAACTTTTCCCTTCACCTATGTTTTATGCTAACGTCATTGTTTAGGCTTTTAATGAGTTGCTCTCCAATCTGTTTTTTCCTAACAATAGAACTAGAGTCATTCAGTAATTGAGGGGTTATTTGATACACGAATAATGCACGTATCCATCAAGGCAAAACCACCCTGACTTTTGAAGGCCTTGCACGTGATACACATAGCATTTACCTGTTTAGAAAACTACAGGCTTTTAGGATAACAGACCATGGGCTGAGTCAAGTGATATTGAGTGGCTCGAAACTGTAGCTCCGTCCTGGTAGGCAGTGTTGCATCCATTCAAGGAAAACACAATGTTCTAAAACTTCCAGATGAAACAGAGAAAAAAAAAATTAAATGCAAATGTTAAAATGCATGTTTTAGTTCTCACATTTTACAAATTTAAGAGGTGCTGAATTTTACTGACAGTTTTCTTGGCAGCAAGTGAATTCCAAAGATGCACATGCAAATATTTGTCAAAACTGAATTTTTAATTTTGCATGCATGAGGATTACTCCAGAAGTGCTGGCATACTCACTTGCTCACAGAAGAAAAGTACTGTCGTGTGCCATGTCTGGCCAATCACAGGAAAACTGTGTATTTTTAATTTTAAATATTCTGATTAATCCATAGAGTAAAAAAATGTAGTGAAAAGAAAGCCACTGAATATATTTGAATAATAAATTCAAGATAGTGTGATTGGCTTATATATATTCCCCAAACAAGGAGAGACAAAGTTAATCAAATAAATTATTCATTTTGAATTATTTGTTCAAGTCTGTTTTTACAACTAATGCCTAATAGTGATGTCTGAATTTTTCAGATTGCTACAAAAGCTCTCATATCATGTCTCCTATTGTCCTGAATACCCACTGCTTTATTTGGGTCTGACTTCTTCACACGTGAGCTCTGCATTTGCTGTGATATCTTCTGTGAAAGAGTTGCTAAAAGCAATTAGGCCTTTAGTAGCAGTCACTGAAAGTCCAAGGTGCTTGTTGACCAAAAGTCATTAGAAATGTAATGGTGCCCATTTCCACTAAATCATTACAACACAAATAGCATTCCTCTGCCTTGGCCTTCCAGCAGAATTAGATTCAGGTTAGAGTGCATCCGTACACTTACCCCAAGAAGCACTCAGTGCTGCTGTCCTAATTGCACCCCAGATATCTAGACCATATTTAGAGAGAGGATTTAATGGCTCTGCTACCAAAAGTCTGTTAATCTTTCATTGCATTTATTTTCCTCAGAAAAACTAATCACTGTGTTCTCTGAGATAAATACACTAATTAAAATATAATTCTTTTTTCTTTGATAGCTATGTCATGTATGGTACTTGTCTCTACATTCTTGTTCCAAGCTCATGTAGGAGGGAAAGCACAAAGTTGAGCTATTTAAGCATATATCAGTCTTCTGCCATTAGTAAAGCCCTGTGCTGAGAGGGGGACAGCGAGTTGCTATGCAGAACTGTGCCTCCTTGGCAGCACAGTGCTGGGCCAGGAGCAGCAAACCACCCCTCGTGGTGGATGGGGAGCTAAGTGTATGCAGGGGGACTCGGTGGGGCCCGTGAGGGGCAGCACCTGCAGCTTGCCTGAAGCCCCAGCTCTCACCACTTTTGTGAAGCAAAGCAACAAGGTGCTAGAGAACCATTTTCTTCCATCCGCTGAAGGTGAGTGGTGGAATGACAATTGATGCTGCAGCACAGTCTTGCTGAGGGGAATTTAAAGTTAAATGAGGGGATAATGTGTCTCTGCTCCAAAACCCACGTGTGAAGCTGGGGGCTTTGAGCAAGAGCCTGCCAGCCACATCCTGCTGCCCAGGCAGCAGCCGGGGCTGGTGCAGAGGGGGATTGTGACAAGGCTGGCAAAACCTGGAGCAGTATGGTCAGCTTTTTTCACAAAAACTGCCAGAAGATTGTGAATTTCATTGCCAAACATGACTGTATTTGAAACACAAAAGTGCACGAATGTAAGTGGCACTGTCAGCTCCCTAAAAATCACATTTTTGGAAGTCTGTAATACTTGTTCTGTTCCATATGTGGAGGGATTTTTATGAAATGTTCCAGGCAGAAAGTGAAAAATTCTGTGGTGTACTGGCACGATAAAGCTCTCTTGCATGAATGCAGTGCTTTCCACTTAAAGTGACTTGCATAAGTGGAAATATTATCCCCATTTTGCTGATGAAGAAACTGAAGCCCAGCATTTCCTTTGAGTCACATCCAGTGAGCAAGGATAAAGCCAAGAATGAATGTGCTGACATGCAGGATTTCCCATTGCCACCAGACAGGTTGTCACCACTGAAAATATTTCATTCTGACTTTATAGTTGTCTTCTCCCTGATTAAAGCACCATCTTACTAACCACTTTATTTCAACATGATAGAAAAAAAGGAATTGCCTGTATTTGCTCCAGTCTGTTTCCAAGGCATCTCTTAATGTGGTGGGAGAATTTGCAAGCTCCACTTGCAGTGACTGGGCACAGCAGAGAAGAGGCCATGTCCTAAATTAGCTGGTGCAACTGGTGCCTGCACTAAATCTGTATCTGTACAGGTCTACGATATATGGAAGGCAGCAAAATGTGGCTCCTGGAAGACTTATGTTGTCTGTAAGGAATCATTATAGCTTTGGTTTGAATTGTTAACAATTCAGCAAAACGATACGAGACGTAATTATATGAGCTATTGATCAATGCATATTAAGAAAGACCTCAATTTATAGGTCATTATGAAGCATTATTGGGGCCTCCAAGTGCATCAATAAAATCATTTATTTCTTCACATGGATACTAAAGAAGACTTAGAAAGATGCCATGTGCAGAAAGCTGCTTGTGCCAGTAAATTATATTTACATCTGCTGCATATGGATAGGCGGGATACAGGCCAAGTATGTGATGGTGGGAAGCAGCTTGCTACTTCTGTTTTGGGAAAGTTCATCACGGTTGAAATTTTGGACAAATTAGATTCTGAATCAAACTAGAGAGACAGCAGCAGATGAGCTCAAAACTTTAGTTGCTCCAGAAACTCCATTCAGAATAATATACTATCTCACGTGTCTTGTCTTTCCACCAGAGTTTTGAGGACATTTTCTGGTTGCCGATGGGAGCAGGAAAGAAGAGAGGATCTTGCACTGAAAGAGAGAAAAACACACATAGTCTGCTTCGCTCCGAGTTTTGTGTTTGGAAATTGAGGACATGGAAGAGGTCCATCTTTGCTGCCACTTGGATACAACAGCAAGAAAAATGAAAAAGGTATGAAAGTCAAACTACGCCAGAGGCGAATCTGGTCTTGTGCACTGGTTTGTGCCCAAACACAATATAGACAGTAGATAAATTCAACTACAGTTTTTGGGCAAATTGTAAGGCTTGGAGATGAAGGATACAGATACAAGCGTTTTGTACTCAATGGCAAATGAGTGCAGTAATTTCTCTGGTACAAAGCCAGAGCTAACAGACATCTTCCACAAGATCCTCTGGCCCAGTTTTTCACCTTTTTAGGCTCTTGTCCTGCTGCCACCTCCCTCCACTGGGCAGCAGCTGGGGGCTGGTAGGGAATAAACTGGGGTGCTACGGTCAGAATCCAAGGTCAGACCTCCACCCCAGGACTTCCCCTCAGGGAGGAGCTTCTGTGACAGGAGGATTCCAGGCAGGAGCTGCTGAGGTGTGAGTGGAAAGCAGCTTTTGCCTTTGCTGGTTGTGCATTTTGTCCCTCTGGATGAGCAAGAAGCTGGATCTGCCTCCCAGTGCTGTGCCCAAGAGAGGATGAAAGCACCCTGACCAAAGGATCCATCCTTTAGCGATGCAGCCTGAATGTTGCTGTTGTGAATCAGGAACACAGTGCAGACCCTGAAGTTGTTTTGCAGTGCAGAAAAGGCAGCCTTTTTTTAAGAGAACATGATAAAAATGGGCTCTGGCTTAATCTCCGCACCTGAGGTTGGATTAGTGACTCAAGCAAGCAGAGCTACTGCTCTGTAACCCAAGTAAGATCTGAAATGCAGCTCGGTGGAAATGGCTGCACTGCATGTTTGGGGAAACAAACACAGAAGGAAAGGGGAAAATGAAGGACTTTTCAGTCACTGTGCTGATAGTTTGTTGGCTTGTAGCTGTTACATATGGAGAGCTGGCTGAAAGATTGCCAGGTGCTTTCAGGGTTGGCTGCTGACAGGTGAGAGGTGTGTTAAAGTGAGCAGGCTGTGCACAGCTGTCCCTCACTTGCTGGGGATGAAAGCCCCACGTGCTGGCAGTGGTGGCAGAAGGTCTCAGGGGCTTGTCAGCATTGCTGCTGCTGGTGGAGTGCACAACAGGGCCCTTTGCAGCACTCTGCCCCTTGCCTGCGTGCAGCAGCGCCTGCCCAGCTACCAGCAGCTGTGGCTTTGTCCAAAGTCATGGGCACTGACTGATCCCTGTGCTCCCCCAGTCAGGGAGGCTCTGACATCAGCATGGAGCATCCTTCAAGGATGCCACTGCCAGCCTTTGCTGCCCAGGGTGTACCTGTGGATTGTCTCACAGCACCTACTTCTATTCCTCCTGCAGTTTTTTCCTTTAATCCATTTTCTGAGTCAGACCCAGGCAGTGACAGCTCACTATAGCAGATCACAAATGGTGAATATTTTGCAAATCTAAAATAAAATTTGCCTGCCACAGATACGGGGTGGAGACCAAAGGAGGCTGAAGACCCTTTCCCAAGGCCTTGCAAGACACATGCTGCTGAGACTGGAGCAAACCTGACTCTAGAGGCAGACTTCTGCCTGAAACTCAATGGCTCCTGGCAAGTAAAATTACAGCAAAGTACCACAGTGATTTGCAGAGGTAAATGTTTAATTCACCAGTAAAATGCCAGTCTCTGGTGTAGTCCCTAAAAGTGCACACTCACACTGATGTCACTTGTTTGTGGCTGTCCAATTTTGGATTATGTTTACGTCTCAAATTTAATAATTTCGACAAGTTAATTTCAGCCTGTTCTTGACAAGGAAAGTAGCTACAAGGAATAAAAAAAAAATTAAAAATAGGAATAGTGAAATGCTCAGGCAAGGTTAATAGAAAGATACTGCATGGCAAGTTACTTACATTTCGAGACTCTTGAAAACCTTAACATTCAAGCAGATCTGTTTTGCCCAGAGAAAGGAACATAGTGTCAACTTAGCAGGGACTGAGGGTCCTGCAGCAGCCAGCTTGTGTGCTCTTGGAAGGTGGCACATTTAGGTTAAACCAAACGGCTTCAAAAGAAATAAAACAATAATAAAAATTCTTCGAATAGCAACAGAAGAATATCCTAGGTATTTTCTTTCTATGCCTTCAGTGCAATGGCTACAGCTCTTTGGGTCAGCCTGGTGCAGGTTAGGCAGCCTTTAAAACCTCTGGAGTGCTGATCCCGCAGTCTTAGGGAGGGCTGGCAGCTGCTGGCCCTGCTCCATCCTTGGGTTGTTTGCTCTGCCCACCTGCCCTTTGGCCTCTCTGGCGATGCTGTTCCCACCAAACCCTGGGAACAATTGCAGTTTGTTTTGATGGGTGTCAATGCCAGCCCTGCACTCTGGAGCTTGCCTCCAAGGCTGTTTCTTTCGGTAAGGGGCACACCCCTCTCCCTCATGGGCTGCTGTGACCAGTACTTTTTCATTAGCTGGAGGGAATAGTTGAGCCTGTGACTAAAATCCACCACACCAGAGACAGGGCAGCTCCCAGCAGATCTCAGAGGGGCTGGAACGTGGCTGCCAGGCTCTGCTGTGGTTCTGGGGCTCCCTGGCAAGCCCTGCTCCCAGTGCCCAGCTCTCCAGTGGCCAGGACCCCTGGCACAGGCTGCATGCCTCTGCCTTGAGCATCTCTGGCTGCACTTATCCATCCAGCCCCCTCCTCTACAGGTGATGAATACTTGGGTGCGTAAATTAAGAGAAAATTTAAGAAAAATTGGCTAGAGAAATTAAAACTGCCTCAGGCAGCTTAACTTGTACAGCGACACATACAGTACTTAGCACCCTAGATTTCATTATTCTTAACAGCATAACTGGAGTCCTATTTTCACACATTAAATATTCTTGGATTTTTTTCCCCAATGAGCAGACATATGATTTTTTTTTCTCTGCCATCAACATGCATGTTTTGTCCTTACAGAGACTTTTTTCAAATTGGAATACAGATTAGTTTTACCTACGGTTTAAAGAACTGCAATGCTTGGTAAGGCCTCGATTCCTGTTTTTTATGGAAATGCATAGCTGTGGGGCTATGGGGAGCTGCTCACTGCTTAGCACTTCTGAGAGCAGAGCTGTGCAAGAATACACTGTTTTCACATCTAGGCTTTCACAGACAATGTGAAATTTGACTGTTTGCCATGAAAAAACAGTCTTCTTAAGTAGGAATTGGCATGCTCTTGTGCTCTCCCAGGCCACATCTGCAAAAACCTGAGAGCATGAAGGGAGAGGAAGTGTCAAAGCCTTCAAGAGGCAGGTACCAAACAACCACGGCCCATTGTATCTGCCTGAGATAGAGGCTGAGGGTGTATAATGAGGAGACTGGCAGTATCTGAGATTTTCACTTGCCACTGGAAACAGTGAGGGGAAAAGACCTCCCCAGCAAGCCCTGTGGCAGGTAAGGTGCCCACTGTGTGGGTGGGAACACACCAGAAGGCGTTTGCTGAAGCAGACTGAGGGAGGTTGAGTGAGTCCTGTCCTGGGCTTTGGGAGGGTTGGTAGCACTGGTGTCAGTATTGTCTTTGCATTTCCACTTCTTGGGTTAGGACAGTGTGTGCAATGAAAGCTTGCATGTCGGGGTTTCGGTCCAAGGCAGTTTTTGTATGCACACACCCCTGGCTAGATCCTGCTGGGCTATTTCCTCATGTCCTTCTGAAGCCCTAGAGCCTTTCAGGGTGAGATTTGGGCAACAGAGAGCTATTCATCAGAGAACAGAGCCCAGGGAGTCTGCCAGCTCCCCAAACATGGGTGTCTTCATTTGGGGGTGCTGAGCAGCTCACTAGGCTCCTCTGCTGTCTAGTGTAAAGCCCTATGGACTGGGAAAAAGCCTGGGGCCACTTGTGGAAGTGAATCCTTGGAACTCTATGCTGTGAAATAGAGGGTCCACTGGCCCTTGTCTGTGCCTCACATATCTCACCCTCTCCTGGCACTCCTGGGGCTCTGGGTCCCTGCAGGTGCAGTGCTGTCCTGCTCTCAGACATACCAGGCTATCTCATGTGAAGTGTCAAGTGGCACTAGACATTCATGATTAGGAACTCAAATCCTTCTGTAACTGTCCTGGGACCAGAGTGAGTGACTGCTCTGGGGCAGAGTATCATCTTTCCTTAGATGATCTTCAGGTGTCTCTGTCCTACTGCTCATTAAACTTAAGCCTCACCTGCTGGGATGATCCGGGCATATCTCATCTAAATAATTCTTTGCTATTCCAGGGGGCTTAGATATTCCTGGCAGCTTTGTCTGTCTTGTTCTCAACCAGTGAAGCACAATTTAATCATAAGACTTGAGATGTTTTACTCTAATGAAGTCTCTGAGTTTAGAGCACAGGTGAAATGTAGTAATCTATATGGTACAAGAGGTCAAACTAAATGAACTAAGAGTCCATTTTGGCCCTAAATTATGAAATTCATAGAATGATTTCTAATAATGAACGTGTTTGTAAAACTTGGATGCCTTCTCAGGAATAATCTGCAAACAGAAAAACAACTTGTTTTGTTAAGCAGACTGTGACAAACAGTTCTTCCAACTTTATGCTATGCAGACTTGTATTTTTGGATATTCTTTGGGGGAAAAATCTACTGCAGTCAAATCTACATAACCTGCAAGAAAGAAGTCTGAAACAAAACAAAAGATATATGTAGATTATGAAAGGTAGAGAATCAGGTTGGAATTCTAATGTAAATGTATGTCATTATCAGTAGAGATCACTTGTAAAGCACTATTTTAACTTGAAAAGCCAAGAGCTAGAATATTAAAGTGAAAGTCTTTTTACATGTGCATTTAGAACAAAAGGTACCCTGTCATTAGAAATGATATATAACAGGCAGATGAGGGTTGTTGTTTTCAGTGTTTGGTTTAAACACAATAAAGATGAACAAAATTAAAATATGTTCATTGATGCATGAGGATGAAGTCAAGATCAGAAGTACAATTTCCTAATTTTTAGATTTATTCAAAGATTCTTCCTTTGTATTAACTGCTACAGATGTTTAATGAATACTTAAAACCAAACACTGCTTCCCACCCCCCCAACCACTGTGTTCAATGTGTTTTGTACAGGTAACCTGATAAAAAGAGTATCTAGGAGGAGGGGAAGGCAAAATCAAAGTTGATGTATCAGAACGTCTACTGCATGTCTAAATACAATGAAATTTGAACTGTGTGGGTGTATTCACTTATTTTAAAGAATGTTCATTGATTTTAGTTTTATTGTGTTTGGAATTGTGGTATGTTACACAAAGACCATTTTACTGATCTTTATGATTCCATAAAAGCCTGCAACAATTTGGATAAAACTGGCTGCTCTGTATTTTTTCTTCGTTTCTGCTGTTAGAGTTTATGCTTAGCTCCAGGTATAATGACCACATGGAGCTTTCTCCTCATCTCACTGAAAATTAAAAGAACATTTCTGCAGGCTCCGGGGCATCTAGCCACAGGATACATCCTGAACCCTTCAACAAAGACACTGGTTTGGCCATGTGTGGAGCTGGGACAGCATGAAGCTGACATAAACTGAACCTGTGGTAACAACAAATGCAGAGTGTTGGAAAGGTATCAATATCTAGAAGATTTAAGTTGGTAAAGATCTGTGACCAAATTTCCATGAGATTTCAGAGATGCGGTGCCCTGTTCTGATGAGATTGTCTCCTCCAGCCACCTGGCTGGAAGTTCAGTTCCTGATGTGAACACGGAAGAAAGATAAACTTGATGAAAAGGTGAGTCAGTGTCCAAGCAAAACTCTGAAATTTTTCTTTTTTCTGACAAACAGGAGGAGTGAATTGTAGCCAGAGGAAAAGTAAGACACAATATCCGGGAGTGTCAGATATAGCCAGGGAATGGTAAGAGGACTTAGAGCAGGGGAGTGGGAGTCCTGAGAGTTGGGATATATTTATAACTCTGTAGAGATCCCACTGTGTGGACTTGGACAAAGTGCTCCAGATTGATGTGAATATCAGTAGCAATACATAAGACCCCTGTTGGCTTCCACAATCTTTGAAGTATGTTTGAACCAGACTTCAGTGGCTCAGTACGCACTGCACTACCTGCTCCCGTTCTCCCAGGCTGAAGCACAGACCTCCTGTGTGGAGCTGCCAGGCCAAAGCTTTTTTTCTCCAAGACCCAGAGGAGGCAGAACAAGGATGCAAGGTATTGGAAAGAAAGGCTTTTGTGTTGAGAGACTGGACAGCGAAGGACTGGAAAGTGTCACTTTTATGGAAAGAGACCCCCACCTGGTTGGGCACTCCTTGCCTTGGGTGTCCAGGGCAGTTTTCTCTGGGCACAGCAGGGTCTGTTGGACACAATAAGACATGGCAATCAACCCTCCTGTGCCAATTAGCCAGTACTTGCAGGGAAGTCTGATAGGAGAGGGTTACCATGCAGCTGAAAGCCAGAGGGGACAAAAGTCCAGTTGCTGCCAGGCACAGGTGAACCATCAGTGTAACCTGCACCTCCCAACCTGTGGCTGGCAGCTGTAAAGCTGCAACTGTGTTTCTGTTCCATGAGTGAGGTTTTACACTATGGTTTCATTTCATCTGATGGGTGAGACATGTTTCCTATAGTGAAGCTGAACAGACAGTACATCATCCTGGCTACATTTTCCAAGGGTGTTTTTGAGTTTGTGCACACAGGTTTTCCATAAGGACCCACTTGTCACTCACACTCTCCCTTTGCTAAGTGATAGCAACCAAACTATGCTACATCCAAACTCCTAAGCTTTGAGATAAAAAAGATTTTCTGAGGAAGAGAGCTTACAGTATAATTAGCTGATGGTGTTTCTCCTCACACAGTTTGTACTTCTGGATCAAAGGCTGATGCGATTTAAGCACTGGCTTTCACCACAACGAGCACCCAGAGCTCAGCTAAATTCAGGCAAAGCCCGGGCTTCCCAGGCACAGATTGTATGCCCTGTAACACCAACCACTATAAAGATGGAGACCTTAAAACTGATGCTGTTCTTGCTGATCCCAGCTGGAGAAATTTTGGTGTCAGAAATAAGCTCATATTTAAAGAGATTTTTCTCTAATCCTGGCATGTTTCAAAATCCTGGGTGAGATTTAGTTAAATCTATAAAGAGAAAAGCAATGAAATTCTAACCTCAGTATCCACAAAATTCCTGAACCAAAATGGACACCACACAGTCGTTAATCAGCTTATCTCCATCTCCCAGACAGGCCAACACACGCACACACTGTCTGTGTGTCACAGGGAGGTGTCTCACACCGGGAAGCTGGGTGACATGTCAGTGTGCCAGGGATGCCCGTGGCAGGACAGCAGTAAACTCATGCGAGCACCGTGAGTGCCACTGCTGCCCAACCTGCCTTCCTCTTCTTTTATTATTGTCTAAGCACAAGTATTTGTTAATCTCCCATGCCAAGACCACTGGGGGTGGGAGTAGAGGGGATGCAGGAATGCTGTGTGCTGTGTGGGCGATGGGGCTGTGGGGGGCAGCATGGGTTCCTTGCCTCCTCACTGGCAACCATGCACAAATGCATGCTTAATTACCACCCAGAATTCTACTATCAACAGTCTCCACTGAATTACTGTGCAAGGAGAAGAGGCCCAAAAAGGAAAGTTTCTGGGTTTGTGACACAAACGTCCTTCAGGAAACTCTGGTTCAAAGGGCACTGTTTGCACTGTAAGTGTAGGGGGGAGGAAGCCACACGCTGCTCCTGGTGCTTTGCTATGCTATTTATCTTTCCCAATTAATTTCTAGAGTGCTCTTGCTACAGCAGCACCAGTTCAATAGCTGTGAGTGGAAAGTCAGCAGCCCTGATGCAACAGCACAGCAGCATACTTCCATTACATTTTTCCAAAAGAGACTCTTCAGGCTTCTGCCAGAACATACTCGTGACTTCTTTATGTAAACTGGTCTCTTTCAAGACACTGGGTTGTGTTCTTAAAAAATATCCTATTTAAGCCAACAGCAATGAAGCTGAGGGCTATGGGTTTGCTTTTACTAACTGGTTAATGAATTCTTCACCACCACTTTGTTTCACACATTGTCAAAACAAGAAGCTTGTGCTTCAGAGGGAGGCTGGGTCATCTTATCTAGACTCTTTCAATGCTAATTTTAAAATTTATTGTGGAAATCTGTAACTTTGTCTGTTTTGAAAGTATCCAATTGCACTTGTTTTTTAATTTTTTTGTTTGTTTTTCAGAATTCTGCTGATTTGACTCCACTTTTTGAAACAGTTTGATTTCTATATGGATTTAGTGTGTGGTGTGTCTGCTCAGGGTACTCAGTTTTCTTTTTATGTGCTTGCTGTTTTGCAGGGCATGCACCACAGACCCTACATAATTTTTCTCCATTTAGGACAGACAATCCTGGCTTGTGTGAGAAATAAATTTATCTTACGTGGTGTCTATCTCAATGGCCAGTAGAATAGTCTGTAAAAATGTCAGACCTGTGGCATGTGTGATTTCTGTTCTCACACTGGCCTTGGTCTGCAGGTACAGTCAGAACTTGTGCTTGAGTGCCATACAAACAGAAACTCCTCTTTGTGTAGACAGCTTCCCTGGCTGAAAACATCCCTTTCCTTCCCCCTTGCCAGGAATATTGCAGTAGTCTTGCCGAGAAGACAAGGACAGGAAAGTTCTGGTGAAAATTCTACTAAGCAGTTTGGTATTTTTGGACAGCATTGTCTCTTGCATTCGTTGTGCTCTCCCAAAGACATGACGCTATGGAGAGCATTAGAAGGTAATATTTGTGTTAACAACACTCTGGTTTTTAGTCTGATTTGCACCCACATTTAATTGTTGCAAGATTTTTGTGCCTGACTATAATTTACTGCTGGTGCGAATGTCAAGATGTAGCCATTTAGCTCACTGATTTGTGGGAGCAATGAGGTAATTTTATGCCTAGGTCCTCTCATTTGTACCTGCCAGCAATGCAGAGGCAGTCTTTCCTAATCAAGCATTAAAAGTTCTTCTTGATTAATCTCTGACTTTGTTGGAGACATTCCAGATTTAAGCCAGTGTAATTCATTTCAGGATCAGACCCATTAAGCGTTTTCCAATGAGTAATATACTGTGTCACTCTTCTGCTCTTAAAGATTTCCAGAATCATTGGTGGTGATTGGTGTAGATCTGGGAGATACGTATATCTTCTGACTCCACTGGCACCTTCTCTCTCATTTCCTGACTTCTGGAGATTTTTCTCTAGGTGAAATTTCTTTATTTCCATTTCTTTCTGCATTCAGCTGGAAGAATTAACAAATGGTGAAGTGTGATACTGTCGATCCAGTGCTCTGTGTGGCCAGGCAATCAGGACCGAAATAATTAACACAGAAAGTGGCCTGCCAGTATCCTGCTGAATGAAATTGGAAGGAGTTCAAATACAAAAAGATTTTTTAGCTTACCACTTCTGGGCTACACATAGCAATAGCCATTTGGAAGGACAACTGCCAGCTTCCATTTCAGATTGCTTGACAGCACTAACTAGAGCACTAAGAGCATCACTCCGTTTCAGCAGGAGCTGTTAGCCAGATTTGGGATGCGAAGCTTTATTTCCAGACAGGGAAAGAGATCAAAGAGGGAATCAGGTGCTGCTCTGATGCGTTGTAAGAAGGTGAATTCCTCTGAACACAGAAGGAAAGGTGGTGTGGGGAGTGCCTCTGGTTTCTAGCCTGCCAGGCAGCTACGCAGGATGTCCTGACTGCATGGAGACCCCCTGCTCCCCTGGGTCCCTGCTACTTGTTGCTGCTGCCTCCTGCCACCTCCCTCTCCCTGTCTGTTGCAGCAAGCCACCGTGCAGGGATGATGGCTGGGTGTGGGCATGGCCACACAGTGCCCAGCTGTGTTGCAGTGTCTGTGCCTGTGTGGCAGTACAGAGGAGGGGAGGAACTCCTGCATCTCTGAAGACCACTCTCCCCTTCCTTTTTCTGTTGGTTTCAAAGATGGCTGATGCAGCATGAAAAAGAACAAATGGTGGCTGTAAAGGTTAAGAAATCTTCCTTAGTAGCAGGGATTTCTCCTGCTGGAGATGTGACAATCCCCTCTTCTACCATGGTGTAGCACGGTGTACTGAGCATCCAGATAAACGATGTGTTTGTAGACACTGCTGTGCTTTAGCTTATTTCTCTGGCTTTGCCTCCCATAACGCTTGCAGAGCCATCCTGCTATAGGAGATTCCCATGCAGAGAGTAAGAAAATAGTGCTTTACTTGCTGTAAACTGGTTATCTGCACTGATAGAAACTACAGCTGTACAGACAAAAATTAGTTCTGTCCTGGCAAGCGAAGAAGCTGCTGCATACCTTTTGTGCCCTACAATTAGCAATGTGTCGCTTTGTCTTACATCTGGCTGCATGTTTCTATCAGGAATATGCTCAGTGTTTTCAGTGTTTGCAGAAATGGCAAAGGAGCAGACAAATAGGAAAAACAAGGGAAGAGAAACAATTAGGAGTAGCAAGCCTCTGAAATGGTTTTCCTCTGGAAATTGTTCAGACTGGTGAGCTGAGATGCCTGTGGTGAGACTGCATTGCTCTGTGGTGCCTGCCAGTTTGCATGTACAGTGAACTGCACGGTGTTTCTTCCACGATCCCTAGTTCTGCCTTCTCCAGCTTAGTGGTCCTGAGATGGTGTGCTTGTATCTCTGCCACTGGTATCTGTCATGGAAAAGCCATTACCCTGAGATCTGACAGACCATGACCTTGCTCTTAAAGCCACTGGACACCCAAAGAGAAAAAGTGCCATGCTAAAGCAGTGTGTTGTTCATATTTACAGGTAAGTCTTGCCTTTCCTTTACTTGTGTTCTGTGGTTCTTCTTGTTGAGCATGAAAATGGTGGTCAGTCTTCTCTGTCTGTTGCAAGGAGATCTCACAATGGACAGCTGAGGGGAGAGGGAGGAGTGCTGGGATCTAGTTGAGTATTAACTTCAGAAAATGGCTTCATTAGCTCCTTATGAGAGTAGCATTTCTCACTGACATTATGTCACTTGCTTCCTATCAGACGAGCTCTGTTGTCTTGGCCTGCAGGTCTGGAGAGCTGTGCTTCTTCTTAGAACCAGGCCTGGATTGAGATGCTTTATTAAAATAGCACCTCAATTACTATGAAGAATTTGACTTCAGGTTTTTCCATTACTTCCATCACATCTTTTTTTTCTCAATTTGTACTGAATGCATATATTTCCTTCTTCTCGTGCACCCTGAATTCAAGTTTTAAAATGGACCTTGCTTAATTTGACCTTATCTAGCTAATTTATCTTGTGCCTGCGTTTCTAAACAATGTTAAATGGAGTACGTTTCCTTGTATCTTCCCAAGTAACTAAGTCTCCTGCAAAATTCAAAACATCAAAAGTGAGGGTGATAGGAGAAGCTCCAAGAAATGAGAGAACCTAATATAAAAATTTATAATCATGTCAATTCCACTTTTTAAACAATTTCTGAAATGTTAGTTTGCTTGAACGGCTGGTCAGAAGCACAAAGGTTAGGTTAAGCTTTCTTCGTTAATGGTTTGGCTCAATGCACCCAGCAGTATAATGTATTTTATCAGTGAGGGAAATTATATTGGTTTAAGAGGTTTCATGTAACAGTCATATCCTGGCCAAATGTAATTTTGAAAACAATCAAGGCCATTATGGCTCACACAGAAAGAAAGATAAAGACAGATAGCTGTATATGGGTTTTTAATAAGTAATTCACCCTGGGTCTTGAAACATCAGATTGCCAAGTAATATTATTAATGTATAAGCATGTTGCTAAAATCATGTATTCTTTCCCATTGGTTGACTATAGATATGTTTCTGATGCAAATGTCATGTAAGTGTATTGAATCCAAGCTATGTAAATAGACTATATAGTACATCCATCAAGCAGTTGACTTGATTATTCCACACACTAAAGAGCGTTTTCTGACATCAATCTACATTCTGCCTAAATAGAACATTTTTCACCAATGATATTATGCATCATTTACTGTATATTTGATACTAATTGTTCAGCATATCGATCACCTGTCACTCTGAGAGTTTAGTGATCTTTGCAACTTGTCCTGGCGGCTCGGAAGTTGCAGGCGGTTGGTTGCCCGTCGTCTGTGGTAGCAGACTGAGATTTCCTGGACAGCACTGAAATCTTGCCCTGGGCAGGCAGCGTGGAGAGGAGTTAAGTGGGGGTAAGGGCCTGCCAAATTGGTACTTGAAAAAATTACACCCTTTTGATTTTCACAGAGATTAGGCTATGGCAGCACACAAACACACTGCAAAGGTTAACTGATGTCACTTACTCTGCGCCTTTCTGTTTGGAAGCAATATTTCATTAAAGGGTCAGGATGAGGGCTGACCAGCACCCTTTACATGGATGAACTGTGCCATTTTGTTCTGTGAGTTCAGGATGCAGAAGGCCTGTGAGCTGTTTCTCTCTCACAAGTGGTTAAAAGGGGGATATCCAGGGACTGAAGAGTCTTTCTTGCATGCAGAGTCTGCGTAGAAGGCAGTTACTCATCAAAGGACAAACATATTGATAGCTAAAGGACATGGATCTAACAATCAGAAAATCTCCAAACCCCTGATAAAAAAGGATCTGTTTTAATATAAGTATGTTAAACTCTGATCAATTTTAAACATCTACTTCATATATGAAAATGTGGAGATTATTTTTAAATAAGTTTAACTGCAGCTGGAGGGGGGCTGTTAATATTGACTGTTCTGTATTTCTCACAGCACATACATTATTGAACTCAAAACCTACTGGAAGGAAAGGCTTTATAAATAGGAGAAGAATATATTGATTTAATCATTTCATTTGTTCACCAGTTCTTTTACAACATTTTTTACAGCACAGAGTGGGGACTGTCTACTTCCCATACACTTTATTCACTGAGCAGGACATATCTTTACTATATTTTGCTTTATAACCCCTCTGTGTTCCAGGCCTTTCCCTTTTCAGGCTGTCATAGCTCCTACCCCCTCCATCTGAATTCACTGGCTTTACTCCTCTCCAAATTTTTGCTTTAGTTCTAGGAGTGCTGGAATGCTGGCAGGGAGCCTTAGGGGCAGTCAGGCATGAAGGACTGAACTGAGCAGCCCACAGGAAGGGGAGAGGAAGGGGCAGGTAGACAACTTTTTTTGGTGATGAACAGTAAATTTTCTGGAAAACATCATTTCAGGGAAATCAAAATAGGTTAGGATGAGACTCAACTCTATTTCAGCCAAGGAAAAGATACCTGGGAAGTGGCAGGTGGCAAGAAATTTTGAAAACCTTGAGACAATTCACTCTGACATTTGAAAAACCCAAGCCTGTTGACTCTTTGCTTTGAAATGCATTTCTCAATCCCAAACTGAACTGAAAGAGGGGAAAAGATTATGGAAAGGATTAAAATAACCCCAAACTTGAAGCAAAACTTTGTCTGGAGTTGAATGACAACAACTGAGTGATCTGGTTTGAAAAAAAGCCATGGGTTTTCTTTCAGTCACAAAACTTAAGTCTGTGTTACGTTCCCAGCTTCATCCACGGAGCCCCTGGTGACATACACAAACTGTACTGCATGTACGTACTGGCTGTTTCTTTCTCAGTCTGACCCCCAAACTATAGTCATCTGTTTCCACTCCTTTCCCACATTTTGCCTTTTTTTTTAGAAGATGAAAGGACTGTACATTAACTTGAAAATTGGGCCAAAATCACTAATACTAAAAAACATATATTCGAGAAGTAGTGTTAACACTCTCTCAGTGGCTTTGCTTTTCTCAGAGGCATGATCCTACATTTCTTCTATGGGGATGTGGTCTTCCTCCTGCTCTGGGAATCCGCAACCTCAGAGGTGGAGGTTGTCCATGTTTCTCATGAATTCCTGGCTTTTAGGTTCCAGACTTCTGCAAAAGGCTTCTCTGAGTCATTCTTGGGACATCTGTAACCCATCATCAAGCAAGTAAAGGCAATTCTCATATTCAGGTTCAAGATTGCCTTTGCCGTGTATGTTTTGCTTTGAATCTTTTCAGCTCTCATTGTGGAGACCTTCTTCCCAGGGGTTATTTATAAAAGATGCTTTGATTCAGGCAGCATGTGGGTTGTATGTGTGTCAGGTAGTGCACACAGTGCACTCCCCACCATGGCTCCTTCCTCCTCTCTGCTCTTCTCTCCCGTTCTCTGCACAGTGCCGTGGCTGTCCCCTTCATCTCTGCCTCCTGGCGCCCTCCCTCCCACCCGCTGCTTCTGTCCTCCAACACCGAAGAAATTTGCTGGATCCACAGCTGTTTTTGGAGGGACAAAATTGTGTAGCAGCAGCTGCAGCAGCAGGCATAGCAGCGAATTACATGAGGATACAGATTATCTGAGCACTTGTTTCAGAGAAGTACAGCTTATCTCAGATGTAGACTCTGCATAAGCAGTATGGAAATGCCAGCAGCCCAGAATGACGCTGCTGCCTCCATTCATTTAGGCTCTTCTCTGCCGGGCAGGCACGGCGCGTGTGGGGAGGTGGGCACAGCGGGGCCGGGGGCTGCAAACAGCTGTCCTGCCTGCACCTCTGCCTGGCCCCATGCGTGGTCATGGCACCCAGAGCAGCCAGCGTAAGCTCCTCAGGGCAGGAAATGTTCCCCTTACTTACCCATGAAGCATCATGCAGAGCAGCAGTGGTTTATAAATAACAGATGTTTAGAAACACTCAGGAAAAAACCTGCTGTAGAATACACACAGTGAAACCTTACCGAGGCATCCCCGAGACTGCCGGAGCCACAGGCACGGTGAGCGAAGCCGTAATGTCCCCTCATTCATCTCTCTAACAGCCATCACTCTCTGCTTTCCATAGCTGTTTACTTTTCCAGGCATCTTATGCCACAGCATTAAGACACAACAGGGTGTGCTTTACTGGGACATTAATAATACATCGGGTGCATTGTGAGCCATGACTGCAAAGGCTGAATGACTTCAGTAGCCCAAGAAATGTATTAATGCTCCAGCAAACCACATCCGAGAGTGGTAATTCAGGTTTTATGTTGTCGTTTTGTTAATGACACAACTGACATGATATTATATGTGACTCTGTCTAATGGCACACGGGCAATGCCAGGCACATCAGCTTCTGTCCCCTGCATGCAGGGAGGGCAGCTCTAGTCAGGGAAGCTGCATATGCTTTGGAGAAATAGCACAGGAGTAGTAGAGGTAGCCCATGCAAACCTGTCTAACACATACAGTGAGGCTGGTAATGTTATGAAGGGCACATACACTGCCTGAAATGGGAAGACGGATCTTTTGTATATGCTTAATGCTGTAACTAATAGTATCCTTTAGTAGAAAAGCTGGGATACTTGTTAGTCAGAAAAATGATGAAAGATAGGAAGAAAGAGAAAGAAAATTATATCCTAAAGAATGTGAGAAATAAGAAAATACAGACACCAGTTTATAGAAGCATCTCACCTCATTAAGCATCTTAATTCCCTTTTATTGTCCATACTCCACTGAAGCCTACAAGATGTATGCATGATTTATAAGCAGTGCTGTGCATCAGCCAAGCGGTTTTATATAGGGCTCTGAAAGGCTGAGGCACATGTGACACTCAGTTTTGGGTGGGTTTTTCTGCAGTGTAAGAATCTTGCCTGGTTTCATTCATGGTGTCACTTGGCTCTGCCATGCTTGCATGTGATTTTTCTGATAAATAAAATAACCTCTATACCAAAAGAAGCCAGGTAGGTATGAGTCCACTTTACTCTGATATGATTTTAAAATTAATTCATACCTGGATAGACCTGCATTTCATTAAAGTCCACTAAATAAGTCATTTATGTTAATTTGGAGCCAAAAAAGCTTTATAGATAATTTTATAGTGATTGAATATATTTGTTCACTTTAGCATATGTTAGATTTTCTTGTACTCTTGGCTGTTTAGCTGTTCAGTCATAAAGGAAATGTAAAACAACAATGAAAAATGCTGGTGTTCAGATCCCGAGATAAATCCAATAACAGCTGTGACAGGATTGATTACAACAGAATCAGCCAAACCTCTAGATTCTTTTTAACGTGGTTTGAGACATAAAGAAGATAATGAAAGATGTTACTTGACAGTAGTAGGATCTATGTTTAGAGCTAAAAGCAAACAGCTCTGAATTTGGGGTTTTTTGTTGTTGAAACATTTTTCCACTGCAAAATAAGATTTTGGTCAAAATTGACATATTCATGGCATTACATTAATTTTGATGACATTTTCTTCCAAAAAAAAAGAATATTTTTCAAATGACCCATTGGAAAATTCTATTTGGGAAAATTAGATAAAATCAAAAACTAAAAGCACTTTTGGAATTAAATTATTCATGTGTATTTATTGTTTCAGTGTTGTTTATGCTATGTCACTAGCGTTATTATTTTCTGTGCTCATCTGAAAGAACCTAGTCTTCTTTGCCTTCTCTTTCTGCACCTTTCTGCTTCTCTGGGTAATTTCGTCTGCAAACACACAATCAGCTGCTGTCCCTGCACAACTAACTTGCAGATCTACTGGTGTGCTTCCAACCTGTCTTCTCTGTCCAGCCTCATCTCTGGGCTTCTTTCCCTGTCATTTCATGTAGAAGACAGTCTGTCAACTCAAGCCCAATGTGGAAGAGACAGAACTTTTAATCTTCCCCAATTCATGTCTTCCCTGCTAGTCCCCTCTTTGATCACAGCGGACAACCTCACGCCCCGCTTGTCACTCAGGCCCATAATTTGTGTGTCATCTTTGACTCAGACCCTTTTTCAGGTCCTCACATCCAGGATATGGCATAATCCCACTGACTGCTCCTTCTTAGCATCACTAAGATGTTACCTTTCCTGTCCATCTCCGTGGCTGAGGCCCTTGTCTAGCATCTTCTATGTCTCAATTACTGCAACATATTTTTTATCCAGCCTTGACAAATGCAACATAGGCCTTTTGGTGCCCACTTAAAATGACACTGTAAGTACTATTTTCTTAAGCCATCAATCTTCCATTTTTATGTCCATTCCTCTTCCCTCTCCTCTTTCAGCATTGCACCAAAAGTTACCCATTTGTCCTCATTTTCATGCTCTGTTACAGTTTGGTTCCGGTTATCTGCAGCTGCTTAGTACAGGGGTAACCCTGATGCCAGCTCCATTTGCCCTCGTGCTGGGGGCCCAGACTTGCATCCCCAGCTCCTCCCACTTTTGAGGGGACCATCCTGCAAGCAGCCACCTTGCATCCTCCTCCTCATCCCACAGTGAAAGTCTCCAAGCCCTCTTTTCCTAACTAGTGCTGAGCTCTTCATTTGCTGCCTGTCTGGTTGCTCACTATCATCCTACGTTCCCCTGTGTACACCGTTTATTTTCTGTGCCCCGTGTCTGTCTCTTGCCTTATGTTGTAATGTTTTAGGAGCATGTACCATCTTTCTATTTTGCCTAATAGTTTGAGGCTCAGCCCACAATCAGGTCTCATGGGGTAGAAGCCCATTATACACACACACATATATATTATCATAATATAGGCAGTTATTCTTCATTAATATTATTAGTGTGAGAATATGGCAAGGTATTTATCAACCCAGGCCCTTTTATTACTTATTTAATATTCTACTGTTTTATTATCCTCAACTTTTATATTATTGTTTTTATTTGAATAATTAGCTTTGATAGCTATTAAGCAAATATTTGAAGCCTCTTATTCTCGAGATCAAAGCATTTCCCACTTCTTTTATAATGAAACACTTGAATTCTTGGACAGTCTGAACATAAAACTTAGGTAAGAGTCAAAGTGTTTCATTATAAACAACGAAGAGATGCTTTGATCTAGAGAATAGGATTTTAACTATTAATTTTTCATCTTTAAGATAAGATCTAGCACAATAAAATACATTGTAAATATAAAGTGAAATCACAGGAAAGTTCAGCTATTATATTGCGTAATTTGCAGAATATGTTGGGGGAACTTAACTCATCACATGAGGTGTGTCAGAAGCCTCCCTGCCCTGCCTCCTCCCCCCCCTCCCCCAGATGCTGTGAGTTGCAATATTCAGTACCAACCTCTCTACCAAAACTTGAATTTAAAGCTGAGAGGGCATTGCTGGGAGCTTCCTATGATGGAAAGGTCCAGCCAGGCCAATGCTACAGTTGGTGGTGGTCCTGCTGTGCAAAGGGTGATTACAGGGGGTCTCTGTGGATCCAGCTTAGTGCAATCCGTAGCTGCTGCTGGCAGGACACTAGAGCCTGTTTGGGAAATCTCAGGTTTGCACTGTTAAAGGTTTTTTTTTTTTAATTCTTTCTATTCTGGCACATTTTGATACCTGACGATGCTCTCATTTAAAGTGGGTGTGAAATTGCTGCCTTCCCCATGAACAGTTGTTCAGGTTCTGGGTTTTGACCAGCTCTTGCAAGTATCTCATTTACACTTCCACCTAAAATACACCATTTTGCCATTTTACTTTGCTAACAGAATGCACTTTAGTGTGGATATTTTGCAATGTCACCAGAAAGTGGGAGGAGAAAAGTGTTAAGGACTGCCAACAAAAAAAAAAGGAAAAAAAAATACTGTGAAAGATATATTCACTGTACACCCATGGGAGAGCTATCTTCTCGCAGAGATTTCCCCTAAGCCATGGCAAAGGTGACCACTTCTTAAAGAGTCCTCCCTGTTCCTGCTGAGAAATCCATAGCTATCGCCTCTTTCAGGGAGTGTGAGGTCCATGGAGGTGCTAAACTCCCAAAGATCCTTTTGGGAACCAACAGATGATGGATTAATATATTTCATAACAATCTCCATGGAGACCAAAACCGGGCTGGCATCCTGCAGACTGATGGTGATAGAAAACCCTGTTGGGAATGTGGATTAGTGGGTGCTCCTGTCGGAGTCAGAGGCTACCCTGGATGATGTCGTTTATCTCAAGTGTAAATCAGATGTGACTCAGCGGCAGACGCTGCTCAGCCAAACATGCAGAAAAGTCGCGTCAGTGTTGAATCAAAGCCTGAAACGCAGATCATTATTTAAGGAGAGTTATGAGAATGCCATGAGTTTCAAGAAGATGATCAGTGCTGCTGAAGAAGCGAAAGCCAAGAATTAGAGATATACTGATAGGAAGCTCTTTGGATTTATTAACTGCTTTGTTTGGACTTATTAAAAAGGAAGGACACCCATTAAAGTATATCACGGGAATGAGCTATCTACCAGCCCCAGGGCTGTGGCTGAAGGGGAGCTCCATGATAAGGTGAGGGCTCTCTATTGCTTTCCTATGACAAGGCACTCAGTTAGAAAAAAGAAGGTTTTGCTTTATAGATTGCTTGTTCAGTTCAAGAGTTTTCTCAAGCAAATGGCCCAATTCTCATGAAACACATATATTTGGGTATCAGTCTGAGACATTTCTGGTGTTTTTATGACAATTCAAAGCATTCCCATGTGTTATTTAAGGATGACGTGCACTGCCACGTCAGATGGCCTCTGGCCCACTGTGAGTGGGAGGGGGGGCAGGAGCCAGCCCTGCCATGGCAGAAGGTCTTCCTGCCTCCTGAGGGGCATTAGCGTGGAGAACCTGGCAGTGCCCAAAACGTTGGCATTGCTGTGGAGAACATGGATGAGTGATAGTACTTTGACCATTCTTCTTTGCTGTCTCTTCACAGTGGTATTTCAGGTTGCTGAACTGCTGGCCGTGCCCTATGTCTCTGTTTACTGGTGCCCTTCAGGTGCTGTAGGAAACAGAGGTGCTTCCTCCTCCCCACCTTTCCACTGGCCTCCTTATGCACATCTTGCTAGCTTTGCAAAAGCAAGGGCTGCAGCCAAAGCAGCTTGGGGCTGCCCCCAGCAGCAGGAGTGTCCCATCTCTTTCTGTTCCCTCTTGCTGTCTCTCATCTCTTTCAGTGTTTGGTCACTTTTTGGTGTCAGCAGCTTTCTCTCAGTGTGGAAGTGAGCTCGGTACTTGGAGGTTTGATTCATTCACTGTACATACACACCCCCGGGTCCTTTCAGAGAGATGTTTCTAAACCCCTTTCCGTGAGGGTGTGTTTGCCCCCCTGCTGCCCACCGTGCCCCCTGGCACCTTGCTGCCTCTGGTGTTTGCTGCTGTGTGTCTTAATAAGCAAGTACAAGCCACAAGGTAAGATAAATCTCTTCATCTTCTTTTGTTACATCTGTAACAGCCTTTGAGTCATGTCAAAACAACTCTGGGCTCACTTATCTGCATTCAGGAAATTCTTCTTTACCAATGTACTCTTTAGACTTTGTGAAAATGAGGCAATTTCTTTTAAATGGTAACTGTCAGTGAGAACTTTGAGACACAAAAGATGCAGTCCTGCTACATGGAGGGTCAAAGAGCACAGCTTGATAGGTTCTAAAATACTTTTGCAGGTGAAGTTACAACATGTACCTGAGCTATTTAACATGCCCCTTCAACTAATTGTTTCTATTCAGATCATTTTCCTTTGCAGTTTGAAAATAGTGATGTGTTGAACCTCACCAGGATAACTGAGATTCAGCTGGCTACCTTTCCTTTTTGGAAATTAATCATTCACTCCCCCTATGATATGGCAATAGGAGAACATCAGAGCAGACATCCTGTTTCACACTGTTTTTCACCACTGCCCCATGGGGATGCTTGGTCCTTTGTGCATACTCCTTTTTTTTTTTTTTTCCATTTGGGCAAGCTTCATTGCATCTTATTATTATTGAAAGTTAGAGAAGAGATTGAAGACTGATTACAAGGATATGGTGTACCATGGGAAAAGCCTAGTTATATAAAAGCTGTGTTTAGAGTCAACTACTTTGTGTTCTGAAAAAGCTACTGCAGACAGCCCTGTTGTTTTTATTGATCTTATAGATTCAGCACTGGGGCATTTAGATTTTGGCTTTGCTTTGGAGACTGGCATATTTTATTTGAATTTGCTCAAAATTCAACAGATTAAAGTGATCTGACAGCTTTTTGAATGTTGGCCTAGAAAAAGAAATAGCAGTTTCTCATACAAGGTGAGACAGCTGTCTCCAGAAGAAGAGTTATCACTCCACATTGTCACCAGATTTCCCAATGCCCAGAAGCTCTGGTCAGGTAGAAAGCCTCAGCCAGGGCAGCCTGGCAGGTGGCATTGGGTCCAGCATCCTGCTCTGCAGGCACTTCTCTTCCTGCTGGCACTGTGCCTCCCTCTGGGGCTTTGATCAGTTCAGATCAAGCAAGTCCTGAAGATCAGCTGGGAATCCAATCCCCAACTCCCTATGCCATGTACCTCACTTTCCAAATCTTTACTGCTGTGGCATTTTCTGTATTTTAAACAGAAATGTTTTAAAACTGTGATATTCTCAAGGATATAGAATAGTGCTGTAGTTGCTATTTTACTTAATATTAAAAGGTTAAGAAGCCCATGAAAACATATAGCTATGTGGAAATTAATGATGCTTATCTCTTGTAAACTGCTGCTGTGTATGTACCTATCCACTCATAATGTTTTAAAATATACATAGCAGAGTGCAGATAGTGATAACACATTTGATTTTATCTGCTACAAATATATATATATTTGTATGTCAGACAAATAACTTCTCTTTCTCCTCTCTGTACTGATAGAATCCATAGAGGATTTAATCCGTCTGAGTGTGCTTCTCCATGTTATTAATCTCAACTGTGCACTCAGAAAGTTCAAATATTTAAATTGGTTGAAATTCAGAATATTAATGGCTGTTCTTAGAAACAGTTACATTTTCCCAGTTGATGGATACTGTCAAAAATGGCTACCAAAGAAGTGTAGGCAGTCAAATACTCTGCCACTATTAGAATCTTAGCCCAAATATATGAAGACTTTTCCTAGTATGTGTAAAGAGAAACACTGGAGCAGTCTCAGATCCTGGTTGCTGTAGGAGTGTTACCAATCCTAGCTGACAAACCTTGGAACAGCTGTTGACAAGCAGTGTTGTGTATCACCTAGGTGCTAGGTCTGGGAGAGTTCAGGTTACCCCCTCCGGAGGACACAGGATTTGGTGCAGATGAACGTTGTTTACTCTTAAAATATCAGCCCTGATGGAAGACAGGACTGCCAAGGAGAAATACAGTTTCTTTCCAAAGGTGCAGGTTTTCAATTAGAAAGACAGAAAAAGAAGCATAAAATTTGCAAAGAGAATTCATCAGGCAACAAAACAAGCCCTCTGCAATGTTACACTGCAACAAGCCTCCTCCTCTTAGTGCAAAGACAGAACACATGCTTCATTTAAAACCTGTTTTTAAATACACCCCTAATTATGAAATCATTACCCAAGACCTGCATGATAAGGAAAGAAGAATTATTATATTAACCTGTGGTCTTCAGTGCACTCAGAGGCATCACAAAGCAGCTCTCCTGCAGTCAAAGCCTGTGCACTCCCTCTTTTCTCTCATCCAGTGAGTCACTTCTTCCTTTTAATCTCCTGTTAAAATCCTTTCTGTCCTCTTCAGTTTATGACTCTGTTGCTGCAAGGTGGTTTGTGGCACTCGGTATGGCTAATCCTTGGGATCGCATCGTATTGAGAACAGAATAATTGAAAACAGCTTGAAGCAGTTGTAGTTAGGCACACAAATCAATGACAGATAATCATTTAAGCACAAACTGAAACAGACATTTACATGGAAAATAATCATGGCCTTGGAGTTACACCCTGTTCTCGCCATGCAAAATCTTTCATGGATTTGGCAGAGTACCATTGGATGCTAAATCCGATTGCTGATGTGCCCATTCCCTTGAGACAGCCCTGGCAAACCCCTGCCAGGAACCTGAGCTCAGCTGTAAATAGGTCTGTGAGAAAGGCTGTCCACCTTTGGGTGAAATAAAACTGCGCTGCCCTGCAGGCTGTGTGAGAGTCATGGTCTGGGATGAGCAGTCTGGAGCAGTGCAAAGCCACAAAGCAGAGGAGTGCATGGGGCTGCATCTCCCCTTTTGGGGTTCTGCTCCCATCCCAAGGCCCCACCAAGGGAGGGGTCATGCTTAGGTGCACTGTTCTGTGTATGGAAGTACAGTGATAATGAAGAAAAACTCCTACAGTGCAATGTTTCCTGGCTTGGTAGTGCAGATGGGAGCACATATTTCCCTGTCATTTTCCAGTGACAATCATATTCATACCAGCTGGTTAAAATGTTTTAATAAATGATTACCTGATGAGAACACTTATCTCCTGGCTGTGGTGCTGGGGTTTGCTCATTTTTGCCACAAATTTGCCACAAATAACCATTCAAATTAAAAAGCAGAAAAAAACCAATACTATTAAAGTTCTTTCTTAGAATCTTTAGAAAGGCACTTGGAAACTTAAGTCCCAGCTCACCTAAAGAGCTCTAATTTGAAGAAAATATGTTGGGGATGTCATATGCTGTCTGTTGTTTGTCCTGGGGGAGCTGGAAGAGCTGGGTCTCCATCCTTGTCCGAGTGTCCATTCCATAGCCAGATGAGTGAGCGAGCACTGTTATGTGTGTGGTTCCCATAGCTCTGAATTTCTCTGGGTGAATTTCTCTACAGAGACGAAGTAAATCCAGAGTGAATGTTTTCCTCTGCTTCTGTGTGAGGCTGGGAGTCACAACTGGCCCAGCAGCCCCCAGGTCCCTCACTGCTCTCCCGGCTGCAGTGTCTCTGCCAGGAGCTGGCCGCCCTGCTGTTGATATGATGCACATGCATGCACAGAAACCGGTCCAAAAGGGCTGGGCTAGTGAGTTCTTATTGTTCACATCTGCTTGTAAGTAGGCAAGTGGGTCTTTTATCCTATTATTTAACCTTTTGCTTTGAAAACATCAACACCTGCACCAGAGAAGTTTCAAAAGTTTAGTCGCCAATTTTTCTTCCACTTTACATGACTGGTGAAAGGGTATTATTTATCAAACTAAGCGTATATTATAATCTCTGCAAAATGGTAAAGATCAAAGTCTACCTTGCATCAAGCAGAATTACAGTGCCATAACATTTTTTCTTGTTACAGCTGATATCAATCACGGCATGACAGAGAAGGTTTTTCAGTCCGTATCACTGACATTCTACAGCATCTGAAATCCGGCAGCCAGCTAGCACGTGCTCTGGTGTGAAAAGGAGAGACCAGCAGCACAAGCGAGTGCCTTCAGTATCAGTGCCTTTAAGTATGGCCATTTGACAGCAAAATGCACGCACACGACTTTAGTTCTGCCCGCGGCTGGTGCATCCTCGTACGGGAAGAGATAAAAGCCTCCATGAGAGGAGAGGGCTTGATTTCAAGTGACAGTGGTGACATTTTCAGCAATGATCCCCAGTGCAGCAGAGTCTGCTATATGATAGTCCTGCCCCAAAGGCATGTGCACCATCCTCCTCTCTCTGGGAAGAGGTGGGAATTTGGATGAGTGGCCAGGGCTGCCCAGCACTGGGTGGTGAGGCACTGGCCCAGCAGAGCCCTGAGCAGCATCTGGCTCTGCGCACGGTGCCACTGCCAGCAGGAGTGCCTGCAGCTTTCCTGCACTAGCCGTGAGCCAGTTACTTCATTTCCACATCTCGCAATTACATCTTTGTTTAGTTTAGGCTTGAGAGTCTTTTCACTATGGCCAAAGGCAGCCCAAGGAAACGAATGAGATTTCTCCTACTCCTCCCTAGGACCCTGTCAGGCTGGCAAGTTTTACAGTTCCAGCATTTAAAGGACTGTATTGATGGTGTCACCCAGACTTACCTCCCAGAGCATCTGGTGGAGAACAGAAAGAAAAGGGGAATTAGATGGGATCTGTTTGCATACGTGACCTATCTCTCCTCTGCACAACAAGAGCCAGCCCCGTGTATTTCCTCTTGCTATACACACAAGTCCACAGCAGCGTCTTTCCACGCTGTGCTCACAGGCTGTGTTTCTGCCAAGTGCCACCTGAGCTCCCAGCCCACGGAGGCCCCCCCGGGCCCTGCAGCAGGAGCCTGCAGCAGAAGCCTGCAGCAGTGGGGCACACTGAGGTGCATCCTGCTGTGAGCCAGCACCAGCAGGAGCAGCAGGGACCAGCCTGTGGAGCCAGAGCACCGCTGCACACAGGTGGGAGCCCGGGAGCTCCAGGCAGAGGGAGGCTGTAGTCCTATCAAGCACTATTGATTCTGGCAGTAACTGGAGCACTTTGGGTTCTGTATCAGGGTTATATTAACATTATAATTTCATAAAATGTAACTTCTCTTTAAATGGTCCTGCAACTGTTTGTCAGGCACTTCAATCTCTTTCGCAGTTTTAACACTGGGAAAGTACAAGGTTCAACAAATTTAAGCCTCTTGCATTTTCAGGATTCTTCTGCTATTTGAATAGAAAACTGCATGGTTTTAGACAAAGTGCCCATCTTCAGTTTTTCAGTCTCCTTTTCCTTTGCTGCTGCGAACCACACAATATACTTCCCTTCCTGTTACTAAAATGCTTCTAAAAACTTGAAGAATTATTTGAAAAAGGGCATTCCTATTTCTTATGCATAAAACATGCATGCATATTCATATAAAACATTTAGAAAAATTTGTACCAGTTATAATTAGCATGTTTTGTGCATCTATTTTCTTTGCTATTAAATAACAAATTTGTGGTAACCATAGCAACTGGAACATCACATGATACTGGTGCTATTTTGGGGATAACATAAGTACCTTTCTTAAAGAAGCATTCACACCTCTAAGCTATGAATTTTAATAATTCTCACAATAAAGTA
The DNA here is from genome assembly GCA_013397975.1 of Machaerirhynchus nigripectus. NCBI lineage: Eukaryota > Metazoa > Chordata > Aves > Passeriformes > Dicruridae > Machaerirhynchus > Machaerirhynchus nigripectus. Next base: position 2,336,434 of record VZRQ01003875.1, on the reverse strand, counting down.
TTTGTTGGGTAGATTGTATTCACCCCTCACTCTAATGCTGATTTAACGTGGAATGCACCACCTTGTATTGCAGTGCCTGTGACCACTTAAAAGCTGTGATGAGTCCTCTTGTTTTGCAAAAAGGCGAGCGACTTAAGAAAGACAAAAGAGAAGCTTTGTGCATTGAGGGGAAAAGTGCAATAAAATGAAGGATTTCTCTTATTGTTTCTGGAGAAGGAGCTCACGTTGGTCATGTGCCTCTTCATGCTTGAGTGGAGGAAAGCAGAAGGAAGGATGTGCTTTAATCCTGGATAGGCATAGCTCCTACTGGAATAAGCCAGAGGTGTTGCATCAGCTTTGCTGGAAGATGGGAGAGGTCCTTGGGAAGTTCACTTGGGAAGAGACCAGTTGGGCCATCAAAGCCAGTTCCCTCCTGCTGCAGTCAAGTGTGTTTTTCTATCGAATATGTGCCATACACCACACCTCATACCACAGGCCTTCCAACACATCTCAGAGCCTTAGAGCTAATGAGATAAAGAGCAAGAGATCAAATGCCACAGCAGTAATGAGCCATTAAAAGAGATTAGGTGGCAACAAGGTCGGTATCCACATGCTAGGGTAGGGATTCTCTTAAAGTTTGCTTAGTGTCATATTACAGGTAAGAACAAAATGCCTGAAGAATCCCTGCCAGTGTTGTGATGAATTGAGGAAAAATGGAAAGACATGGAAGAAATTCCCTTCCGTCTCTGAAACTGGTAATTCAGTTAATTGTGAGAATGTAAGTAAGATGAACCAAACAGACACCGATGAGAAATGAATGCTATTAAAAATACACTGCCCACACTGATGTTCTAATGAAAAATGCAGGTTGACATGATTAATTGTTTTATCACAGAAGTGTCTGTAGAGATGAAACCCACCCTGAGCTGTCAGGATGGTGTTATCCATCTCCCAGAGCAGACGTAATGAGGGATCATTCACCCTGGGTGGCTCAGGCAGGTGATTTGGGTTAATACACACACCGAAGAGGCCATTAGGCTGGGGAATTACTTTGCCTGAGTCTGCCTGCCAGGGTGAAGTGAGGAATTTTACCAGAAGGTGAAGAAAGATGCTGGGGTTGAGGCGTGGAGCCACGAATTGGAGCTGTAAGGAGATACAGGTGTATGTACAAAAAATGGGGGGTTGCAGGGCCTGCCAGGGCTGTGCTGTCAAAGGGCCCCAATGCCCAGAGAGCATCTGGGGCTGCAGGGTGGAGCCTCTGGGGTAGCTCACCAAATTGCAGGCTGGCTTGCAGCAAGTTGCAAAGAGTGAAAGTTAATGAGAATTTAGTTTAGAAGCTCACCTGGTCCAAACCTTGCAAATCTGAGCCAGAATGGGGGTATTAGCCTGAGTAAAGATTCACAAAGTAATGCTTTGCTTCTGACTCCGCTCTGTTCTGCCTGCCTTCAGTTTTTCTCCATTCAGGTGTATCGCTGGGATTTTTTTTTTATTTCATCCTTACTTACTACTGACTACTGTTTTATCAGAAGTTTTGTAGAACAAAAGTTTGATCCTTCTTTATTTAAAAAAATAGGGGTTTTTTTTCGTGAATAATTACAAATGTTTCACTTCAGCCATTTGGAAATTATGGATTTTGTTTCAAAAAGTGCTATAGCAAACAAATGGAAAAAGAAATTAAAGCAAACATTTAGATATCTCAAAACCAGAAAGTTTTGATTACCCTCAACTAACCCTTAATTGTTTTCTATCCTAGCTTGTCCCCCAAGATAAATAATCCAAGATGGAACGATCCTTTTTCACCCCCTCTTGCTAGGTCTCTGGGGGCTTGCAGTGCTTGTTTGAGCAGGATGTGCTGTGTAGTGGCTGCCTGAGAGAAGAGGCTCCCTGCTCCTCTCCACGCTCTCTCCACGTGTTTGTTTTTGACCCTTTGGGACTGAACCTGCTTCGTTCTCTCTCGCTGCAGCTCTTGCTGTGCCGTGCTGCGCTGTGCTCTGCCCTGCCCACGGCCTGTCCCCTCTGCCAGTGTTTGGGGCATCTCCTCCCTTTGCCTGTGCTCTGGGTAGGGACTGGTCCTTGGCTTGGCTGGGGAACTCAGTCTTCCCTCCTTCCAGCACTTCCCTCATCTTCCATTCTTGTTCTCTTCCAAATGCCTACTTCTTAATAAAAAGTCTTGAGAAGAGGTCTAACAAGGCAGCAGTGTGGGGTTTCAGCTGAACACATATGCTTGCAGGAGCCCTGAGGGGTGAAGCAAAAGTAAACCCATTAGAGGCAAAAAGGGAAAGTTGCACAATATGCTTTTTTCCTTTTCATGATCCATTGTGTAAAACAGGAACTTCCCATTCTACTTTCTGTTTGGAAGGGCAGCACCACAAAGAAAAAGATTTGGAAGATGCTGGCAAGTGATAAAATAGAAAGACATTCTTTTTCTTATATAGTAAATGAATGGCTTTCTGCCTTGCCTTTTGTTAAAGCTCTTAATCCAGCCTGTAAATAGGCACTTTCCCTTTGGACTGACTGTTTAGATATGAGACTTAGAGCTGATCTGAAGTAATAGGATCAGAAAACAGGAGAGATATATCAAAGAGAATGATACATAGGCTCACACTACTGAACTTTCTCTTGCAGCACTTCTCGTATACTGTATGTAAATGTTCCCAAGTACAAAGTGCACTTCATTTTGCTGCAGACCTAAGCTAAGACATGGGCTCTGAGAAGCCTGGTGTTTGATCCCCGGGGGGCAGCCCACCTGCCTCGGGGCAAAGCACAGATTCTCTGCCAAAAAGCAGAACGTGAGAGGTAATTTTGTTGCGTGGCCTGATTTAGGCTTACAAAATGCTGGAAGACTCTGCATTTAAACATGCGGGAAGTGGAGATTCATGTTCCCAGATCTCAGAAATGGCAATAGGAAGCCTGACCAAGCAAAAAAGTCAGCAAAACGGGGACTTGGGACTGAGAGAACTCTTAATCAAAAAACAGATTATCTTCAAAGAAAAGCTGTACTTCACATTCATGAAAAAACTTTTTACCCTACTTTTTAAGCTACACAAACTTTTGTAATGAAGCTATAGTGTTTCTGGCTGTTTCTTTGGGACTGTTCCATGGCTTTCTGTGAGTAAGGCTCTAGCAATGCATTGTTCTTCTTGGATTTGGAAGCCCTCCAATTCATATTCAGCTGCTGTGGAAAAAATCCTAAAAATTCACAGACTTGTCTTGTTTCCAAAGACACTTCTGACCCAGGCAATGTATTCTAAAATCCTTAATCATTTTCTGCTTACTGAAAATCTTCACTGACTGAATAGGAATTTTTCCCAAGTCAGATATTAAAGTAGAGAAGGGATTTCTAGTGTGGTTCCTCAAGATTAACATATATATATATGTATATAAGCACAATGAGAGTATAAATATAAAATATGATGCATATATTTTCTTCTAAATTTAAAATGAATAAATTAATCACTTGCTTTCCATTTTGTATTTAGGAACATTTAGATGCTGTTTGATGCTATTTACATTTTCCAGGGCACTGCTCCATAAGAATCATTTTTTAATAGGTACTACTAAAATACTAGGACTGTATTTTAGAAGACATTTAAAGCCACATAAAGAGGTGAACCCCCATCTAGCACCATCAAGGTCGTTTGAAAAAGATGCTCAGACTAGAGAGCTGCAAAAACAAACTTATTTTCTTCCATTTCTTGTATTAAACTTGTGAAAACTAAGTGGAACTTTGCAGAACAATAATTAGACCTAAGGAAAAAAGAAGTACATAAACAAAATCTCTCTTGTGCTGCTTACATCTGTTTTATACATCAGCAGAAGTAAAGATCAATATTTGTGAAAGTAGTGTCCTGAACAGATTTTCTTCCCCATTGAAAATACTGTGTGACTAAATGGAAAACCTTTAGAGGAGGCAGTGCAGGGTCTGCCCTGTGTCCCCAGTCTGAGGCTGTCAGGACAGAGCTGGTTCCTTGTAACACTCCCAGCTCTTCCGCTGCACAGTATGAAAAATAGACTGACATCCATGTGCATGCTCTCCTTTTCTTTAAAATAGTCTTTATCCCCATTGTATACTCTTCTGAACTGTATGGGTGAGTTCTTCTGATCTGCTGCTGGGTTTTGTTTTCTTTTCAATACAAACCTATTATCTGTCAAAACCACAAGTTACATTAAGAACATTTTAAATGGTTTTCAGTATTTTTATATAATACATTTTTTCCGGAGCAGCTGAAAGCTGTAGAAAGTTTGCTTTGAATTCTTCCCTAAGATATCTTTTTAAATACCAGTAGAAGGGAAATTTTAATTCTATGATTTAAGCTGTACAACCACTTGAATATCCCCTATTTCAAAATCAAAGCAATAGTATTTAAAAAATTAAAATAAATCCCTTCTTTGACTTCAGTATCAGTATGACTGTTAATAAAAGGTGTTACCTTCCTTGCCTGTTTTAACATGACACTGAAAAGCTTCCATTTCAATTGAATTAAATCTCAACTAAGTTAACTAATAAACAGGAATATCAGGCGATGGCATGGCACCACCCAAGCTGCTAATGCAAAATGATGAGCGAGCAGTGAAAGGTCAGTCCTGGAACTGCGGCCTGCAGATGCAACCTGATTTTCATATTGATTGTGTTTTCCAGTGGGCTTCAGGTCAGGTGCTGAGACCTCAGGGCTTGCTCTGTCTGCAGCTGTCTCACTGTTTTCTTTGCTTACCTTGAGCAAGTTCTGCAACATTTCTGTGCTGCTTCTCCAAGGATAAAATAGCTCTAATGTCTATCAGTGTTGCAAAGGCATCAGTGCCTTGGAAAAGGTCTCAGGTGTTGCCTATGAGGAAGATATTATGCACAGTAGAAGATTCACTCTGTGTGTGTGAGTATATATATACACATACAAACTCAAGGGTTAATGTTTCTCTGCAAGACATTTATTTTTACCTGTTATTAAATCCATTGTGAATTAATGTGCTTTTTTTTTTTGTACAAAATGGGTTTACAAGCAGGAAAAGAGAACATACAGGCACCTGTTCAGAGAGAGGAGCAACACAGAACTGTGTATGTTATACCAAAAGCATTTGTTGATACATAATGGATCAATATGCAACTGCATAATAAGGTTGAGAGATGAGATTAAATGTTCAAATAGATATACTAATTAGAAAGGACATGTACATCCACGTATAGAGAACCTGACAGTGAGAAAATGACAGAGATTCAGCACTACAGTGAATTATAAATGTCAAATTACAAGGATGCATGTAAAAAAAGCTTGTAACTGTTAGGAACTAGACTCTGTATTCATGTGAAAGCTGTTGCCTTTATCATCTTCTTAGATCCCTCTAAGGTGTTCTGTCATTCACTGTCAAATTTTCTACGTAAGATAGTAAGACGTATGTCACACAAGTGTCCAAAACTGCTCCTCTGCCTTTGTCAGGACACACCAATATATTTTGAGGGGTATGTAAGCAAAAAGAATATTAAGCAGGAGATCTGCTTAAGTATTAACAGTCAGTTACAGAATTTTTTCCCCTTGGATGTTACAAAATCTAACACATGATGCCCAAAACGTAGGGGAAAAGGGAAGGAGCACTGTGTTCAGATGGTTGTGGACTCAATAGGCTGTTAGAGAGCCATAGTACGCACAATAAAAATGGATGCTAACTAAATTTTGATGTGCAAGAGCATGTCTTTAATTTGCAAGGTATTTTTTTTAATTAAAAGGTAAATAGCATTTATAATTCTTCTCACAGACCAAGAGCAGCAATAACACCTACAGAGCTCTCAAGACACCTGCAGAACTTCTTTGATGCATCTGATCCATGGGCTAGGTACATTTAAATGAAAACAGTTGACTACTTTGTTAGGTGATATTTTTGTTTTACACAGTATTGGTTATTGCTTCTAAAAATTTCTAAACATCATTTGCAAGTTGCATGAAATGTAAAATACTCAGCCATGAAAGTGTGGTGAAAATCCCTCCCCAAATAGAATTGACTGGGAAAGACAACATTTACCATGGTGCAAATGACCTGCATTAAGCCAGGACTTCGCATGAATATGAAGGCACAAAACTTGTCTGCACAAGCTGTGTTCAGAGCCTTCTGCATACAGGGCACACAGAAATGCTGCAAAGCAGTAACAACTTCTGAAGATTCCTTTTCTTAGCTATATCCTCTCCTTCTACACAAGCCTCCAAACTTGCAGAGATTATAGTTCATTGCCTCTAAGGTCTTTGAGACTCAACATCCCTTACAGGTTTTGGGCAGTTATAGTTCCTTCAGCAGAACCCATCATCCAAGCAGGGTGCTCCTCACTCGTCACACATTGAGGTGAGTCCGTGGCTGTGCCCATGGCAGAAGCTCTCCAAAAGTTTCACGTATTTGTCAAACAGTGCAGCTGAAGCCCAGCCAGGAATCAAATGGGAAGGCAGGACCAGCTCAGTGGTGAGTGTTGTGCATGCCCTTGTCACCCTCCTGACCTACACGGCCACACCCTGAAACCTGAGTGTCTTCTGCCGGCTGCTCAGCAGCACTCACCGGCTACAGCTGCTGTGGAGGGGAACTGTCCCGCTCTGAGAGACAGCTGCTTCTCTTGCCAGTGGTCTTTAGGGACGGCATCTCCAGGTCAGCTTTACCAGTGGGAAACCCAGCAGCTCACATTTTGTTAGGTTGTTTTGGAGTGGAATGGCTGGGAAGAGATGCAGTCTGCTGACACCAATCTCTCTAATATGCTAAAGCTGGATCATGTTCTGCTCAGAGGGTCTGATGGTATCAGCCTCCAGAGAATCAGTGTCTGACACTCCCAGTCTGTTGTTCATATTGGTTTGGTCTCAGCTGAGCTGTTTCTAACAACGAAGAACATATCTGAGCGAGTTACAATTTGCTGTAATCATATTTTTCCAGTTTTTCTCTGTGATAATTACTCCCATAAATATCATTGCTTCACCTCAGCTCAAGAGAGTGCTCTCTGTTTCTGTGTTCAGTCTCAACCTTTCGCACTTGGATTGCTGGGGAAGAACAATGATAGCATTTATTATTACCAGAACCACCCCAGCTATGGGGCTGTTGGGGCTTCCAGGGCTAGTTCTGTTTCTGCGCAGTATTAGCTGATCAAAAATTGCCTTCTGAATTGAAAACCTGTGAAGAAAATATGTTAAATTGCACCTATGTTTAAATTAATACTACTACTACTACTACTACTACTACTACTACTAATAATAATAATATAAAGGTTTGAATTGATTTTCAACAAGGCAAAGACTTGAAAACCAGAAGCCAGGATGCAGATTTGCAGTTAAATGTCTGGTTTTACTGCTGGTCCCTGGGCTTAGTTTAATGAGAGAAGACGTTTTTAATGTAATCAATGGGCTGAAGATCTCAGGGATTCCAGTTCCTAGCATGGTTACTGACTAAGAGCTTTTATGATAGACCCTTAAAGTAGACTTTGTAAGAGTGTGGTCTACTTTTAACTGCAGGTTAAGAGTCACAGACATACTTGAACTTCAGAGTGCCAGGCACCAGGAGTACCCAGAAAGGAGGTGCTTGGTCTGAGACCATACAATGCAAGTGAGTATATGGGAAAGAAAAAAAAAGCAAGAAGAGGAAGATTACTGTCCCCATTTTAAATGTGCTGAAATGTGGCAAAAGACTAAAGGACTAGCCAAAGATACCTCAGTTGCCTGTGGCAGACCTGGCATTCAAAGTCACGTCTCCAAATTTCTAATGTACCCTCTTAACTACAAGGCCATTCTTCCTCTCCAGAAAATGATATATAGGTATATAAATGTGCATTGATGTAATGCCAAGTTATAAACCACAAGCCTTTCAGAACTCATGTCCCTGATAGATTACAAAAGAACTTGAAGTCAGGAGAATTGTGGTTTGTCTGACCTTATGCTAATCACTCTCCCTACTTGTGTCTTGGTCAAACTGAAAATGGATAGAATAATGAACCCTTTTGAAAACTGTAATTTCTGGGTGTTGGTCATGACCCAGTTTTTATAAGTTGCTAGGATATGGGTATAATCAGGGAAATGAAGATTCAATCTTATGAGACAAGACCGAAAAGCTTGATTTAAACATAAGGAATGATGAGAAGGAATATTAGTACACTGTGAGGGGAGTAAATATCAGAACTAATTAAGTTCAAGGACAAAATTGGCATCTGAACAAATGGATATAAACGGGCCCCTAATAAACATAGCCTGGAAATCTTAAGCCAAGTTATGAGATTCTGGAACAGTTTTCCAAGGGAAATAGTAGAACCAGAGAAAGTGAGGGCTTCTAAATGGATCTCAATGAGTTTGTGAGCTGGGCATCATGCCTGAGACAACCACAGAACCAGACTATCAGTCCAGGCAAGGCCAGAGTCCCCAGGTAACAGCCAGGACATCACCAAGATGTAACATCAGGTGATGTTGTGGAAAATATTGTGCTTGGCTACTTCTATCTCAAATTCCATCATGTGTATTTTGTTTTTTAGGCTTCTCTGTTCAGAGTCTCTTCAATTCCCTGATTATCTCACCAGCCTCACACTAGAGGTGTTATTCAACATTTCCAAGTAATCCTTCCCTGGTCTCAAGAGCCATTGTGAGAGCAGACCTGGAACAGGTCAAGGTAACATTGAACGAGGAACTCCTCGGGCGGGCTGCTGAGGATGGGAGAGGAGGGTGGGTGCGAGCAGGGGCAGGTGGCAGGGCAGTACGCACAGCGTTCTTCTAGACCGGCTGAAGCTTCTGTGCAGAGGCTGGACCCTACCCCCACCACGCAGCACCTCGGAGGGGACACCCTACCGAGAGCCAGCTGGCGGTGTCCTCAGTGCCTTCATTCCCGAGAGCAGGCGACCGCTCCTGCTGCTAGAACAGCAGAGTGCAGATGATGGCACAGCCCCGCATCCCCCTCGCCCTGCCACGAGAAGGGGCGAGTGACCCGGCTCGCCTCCTTTCCCCGCCCTGCCTGTGCCCACACCTTCGTCCCCTGGCGTCACCCGAGTCGGGGCACCGCCTCGCACCCGTCAGGGCCGCCCGCGCTGCGCTGCTCCCGGGGCCGGGCGGGGCCGGGCGGGGCCGGGCGGGGCTGGGCGGGGCC
>VZRQ01003875.1:2266035-2322273 GCA_013397975.1 Machaerirhynchus nigripectus | reverse complement strand
TGCCGCCGCCCCCGCCCGCCGCCGCTGAGCCGCCTGCCCGGCTCGGCGCCTCGCAGCCGCCGGGCTCCGCCGTCCGGGCACACGCGGGGAGCGGAGTGCGTTGAATTTGTACTTTGAAGCCTTTTTCGCCTTAGATTTTTATGGCGCTAGGAGGCCTGACAGAGGAGTGCCTCTGCTGAGATCGGAGCCTTTGCTATTTTTTTCTTTGATTTTTTTTTCCTCTCCATCGCCTTCCTTTTCGCCCTCCCTCCTCTTGGTAGCACATCGAGTCAGTGTGAGTCAGGACTTGTAAAATGCATTTCCAAAGCCCAGATGAAAAGTCTCTCAGGCGTGTCTGCTGCTTTATCGGAGCTTTCCCAAGCCCACCTATGCAAACAGATTTGTAATATTTGTGTGCTTAACCGTGCATCTCTTTTACAGGAATCTGTTGCTGCGTATGACATCTCTTGCAAGCTCCCAGAGAGAATTGATGGAGCATACAGCTAGGGAATAGGATACCAGAGAAGCACAGAGGAAGAAACCAGGCAATCACCAGGTAAACTCAGCCTTACTTTGATTTATTTCCTTTCACCTCGGCTGCAAGCCCTTGCCCGCTCCAGTAAGGGAGCAGGAGAGCAGAAGGACTGTACGTGTGTGTATTAAGTTCCTACTCCTCTCGTTCGCTTCCTCAGGATGGGAAGGTTCAGCATCCACTGGATATGAGACAAGATCGCTCGGCAACCCTTGTGGATTCTCCTTCTTCTAGAGGCGAATTATAGTTGTGGATTTATTGTCCCGGTGCAGCACATCCACCAGCAGCAGCAACAGCAGCAGCTTTCTGACTCTCTTCGGTGACGGGTATTCTTGGGTGGATAATACGGATTACGTTGTTATTGCTTAAGAATACGCGTAGTCGAGGAGAGTACCGGCGGCGGGCAGGCAGGCAGGCAGCGCGACCGCCCCCAGCCCACCAGCTGGCTCCTCACCTCCTCTAGTTGCCAAGGTAGCACCTTTTCCATCTTTTCCTACGCTTTGCAATGTTTCATTCTGTGTCTCTGCCCGGGCGGGGGGAGCTCGAACGCCCCGTCTCTTGCGGAGGGGGGTGCCCGGTGTGTGTGTGTGCGTGGGAGCAAGCCCAGAGCTGGGGAGGGCCGCGGCAAGGCTGGCCAAGCTCCTCGGCAGAGGGTGGCCGGGGGAGCCACGGCCGCTGCGGGCTGCGCCTTCTCGGGCAGCGCTCTTTAGGCTGCGCCGGGGCAGGGGCAAGGCTCTCGCCCCGTCCGGGCAGCCCCGGTGCACCGGCACTCGGTCGGCACCCCCCAGCCCGCTCCGCCCGCGGCCCCTCGCCCCTCTTCGGCGTGGGGCGCGGATGGGGGAATCGAGGCGGCCGGCCTCGCCTGCCAGGGCTCTGTCTCACCGGGACACGGACTGCCCGCAGGGCCGGGGCGGCCCCGGCTCCGTCCGCACCCTCCGGCAAAGCCCGGGCTGCCGCCCCCCTGGCGGCCACGGCCCCCGCGCCCGCAGCCACCGAGTCGTGAGGAGCTGGGGGTGCCCGCGGGCGGGGAGGTGCCGAGCACCCCGTGCTAGCGAGGCCGGGGACACCCCGCACGGCCGCAGAGCGCCCGGCGCCCGGGGAAGCCCGTCTTCCCCGGCTGCCGAGGGGCTCGGCCATCCGGCGGGGCCGCTCCTGGGGAGCAGTTGAGGCCGGTTGCTTTCAATGAGAGCGACGCCCCTCTTGCTCTCTTATCCTCACCCTGCAACCTGGTGAGGGCAGGATTAAGAATCCACCTTCACACCAGCTCCAGCCCAGCAGAGCTTGGCAGCATCTGAGGCCCCAGGTTGAGACACATGTTCAGGGCCAGAGCTGAGGGGATTTTTCCCCTCTGCAGCTCGGGTGGTTGCTTATTTGTGCCCTTTCCAAGAGCTCAGGGTTCCTCAATGTTACTTGCAGCTGGGCAGGTGGGAGACACACAACTAAAGGAGTGCTGATTCCCATAACTGGCCAAGACATGCCCCATTGCTTTAACATAGAAGAGGTGCATCTGTCCCTCTCTCCAATCTCAGCAGCAGGGCACAGGCTTTGGTTAAAAACCTGACCAGTCTTTCAGATGTTGTGCTTAGGAAAACCCAGGCATAGCATTCATAGTTCCAGTCTTTTTCCCCCTGATCCTCTGCCCACAAGCCTGGCAGAGAAAAGGAGCAGGGTGTGATCATCCCTGTGTTTTGCCATTCAAGACCTCTCCACATGCCCATATGATCCCAGGTCTTGTTGCCATGTAGTCACAATTGTGAGACCAGATTTCAGCCTTAAGTGAATTAGATCAGAAGCCATTTTAAAGCAAGATCAGGAGTCCTGTGATAAGACAGCCTTTTTGAATGGATCCTTCCCCAACCTCAGCTATGATGGGGCTAGGAACGATTTTTAATGTGGACGAGCCAGACGTGGGGTGATCGTTGAGAATGCACTGAGGGATGATGGAGAATGTCTTTCTCTCTGTCTCTTGCTTAGAGACTGAAAGGCTGTCTATGTTCTACTTAATAATTTCCAGCAACTGCCAAAGGTATCTTAGTCTGTTGCCTTTAGCAGTGAGTGGAGTGCTCGTTGTAACACAGACGTGTGGATCTGTTATTCTTTAGACACATCTTTGATGCTAGCACTCTGATCCTTGTGTTTCTCTAATATCACTTGAAAGCAGATTTTTTTTCTTGTAGTTTAGTATGTTCAACAGCCTCAGAAATAATGTTAAATTATGCCTTAAAAAGACATGATCAGCTGCTAAATCATAGTCAGTTCAGCACCATAACACAGCCACGTTCACAAGTACTGCAGGAACAGCGATGGAAACACTATTTTAAACATCCAGGTTTGTATTACAAACCTTCCTCTGGTCAGAGCTTTTAGTTGATGTTTTCCCTTGAGTCATGACTTAGAGTATTATTAGGAGTTCCCATTTCATCACATAAAGGACGTGGGTTTGTTTGCTCTTTGCTTGGTTGAGTACCTTGTGTAGTATGCATTGGACTGGTATCCATAAACACAAGCTTAGCAAATGGTTCTTTATACTTGGTCTCTTCTAGTTGCTTTCTGTAAAGCATGATGAGATGGTTTTGCTGAATAATGCCTTAATGACAGGGCTGATGCATTTTTAATGCATGTACTCTTTGTCATTGTCAAAATTAACATTTTGATGATTGTAGATTTCTCTTCCCTAAAATCTTTTGGGAATTGCTATGCTGTGTGGGTTAAAAGAGTGAAAGTGTAAGATCTGATCACCAAAACGTTTGGGTATGCTCACCAAAACGATTCTAGAATAGAATCATAGAATAAGAACTCAATAGAATAAGGACTCTTGGAATGGTGTTTCCCAATAGCATGATCTCAGAGGGACTCCCCCCATTCATTAGCAATTCCAGGGGTCTGTCACATATATGTATTGAAGGACAGAAGTGGTTCTTTCTGAGCAACAGACCTCTAAGGAGTGACTCTTCATACTGTGGGTCTGATCCTGGGAATGCACGTAGCTTCCCCAGGACTGCTCAGGAAATCAAGCTTGCTCGTGTTAAATCCAAAATATTTAGGGCCAAGTCCTACCATCCAATGCAATAGAAAAGTCCCAGTTGATTTCACTGTGGGAAAGATTAGACCCCTAGTGAATGGGATTTTTTACAATGCTAGACTTTCTACTTTTTTTTGCTTTAGAAATCGGGAATCCTGTGTGCCATAAAAATAACTCTAAAACCTCCCTGCCTCTAGTAGTCTAATGATATTTCATTAACGGCAAAAATTACACTAAAAGTTTATAGTAGAACATAACAAGAAATTACTTTATAAATAAGGGGGTTTTATTGTACCAGTATGAGCATTTTCTAGGACATTTTAGAATGAGGTTTGTGGCAGCACCAACTGTGCATTAACAGCTATTTTGGTGAGGGCATATTTAATTAATTCAGAAAGCTGAATTTCTGTTTTAAAATGGTTTTTGTATCTGCATCCTGGTAGAAAATTAAATAAAAAAATTAGCCCAGAAAAAATTACTTGAACTTAGCCTTGTCTTTAAAGGCCATAATCCTATGAAGATTTATATCTCTGGGTAATTTTCTGCACTGGAGTAGCCTCGAAGGCTGCTGCCATAGGTAAGTCTTTGTCACGCCAGGGCCCCCGGAGCAGCACAGGCGGTGATGGCAGAGCAGACACTGGTGTGGCAGCAGCCCTGGTGCAGCACGGGTGACACCGTGATACTGGCTGTCTCCCGCCCTGCCCGCGCCTTCCCAGAGTGGGGAGCTGCCCCAAGGGCTGTGTCCCCGAGCACAATGGGCACGTCATGCCCCATGGTGGGAGCGGGACAACGAAGAGTAGTTTTGGTCCCTACTGTTGTGTGCAGGCAGGGTCACAGCCCTGCCTAGGTCTGCCCGTAACGTGAAGCATTTCTCTGCTTAGCAGTACCCTAAATTAAGTGATAGAGACTGCCATTGGATTTCAGGTGCTCTTTCCAGAAATATTTAAAACTATAGCCTTTATATATGTATATATCCCTGAATAGAATATGTATATATACATACAAATGCACCCCTCTCTGAAAAGAGGCTAGAGCATAGCAGAAAAGCCCCATTCTCCCAGACCCAACAGAGGCACAACAACCACTCACCTCAGCAGGGGCCGTGCTGTTGCAGTGAGTATTTAGGACCTGTGTTATGATTCCTCTTGCTGCTGCAAATTTGCCTAAAATAAATGCCCACAGTGTTGCATGTAGATATGTACGGTTATGCAGATGTTTTCCCTTGGGCTCAATTCTGCTTGCTTTCTGCTTTTAAGCCTACATATGATTTTGAGGGGAGCGTAGGTTTTCTTCCCATAACAAGTTACTGTCTCGCGTGTCAGTTTAGGTGGCTTATAGCGTTCATAGGGTTTTCTTGAGGAAACTGAAAACAGCAATATCTATACATCCCCACAGCTCTACACATACTTTGCAGCTGTAAGAATAAGCTAACTAGCCTTTTTCTCTACCTTTTTACATCACACTAGCAGTAATGTACACAACTGGATTTTTGTGCATTTTTAAAAATAAATAATGTCTTTACGTACACAAAAGGCTTTTCCTTTTCTTCCTTTTAATAGATTACTATTTTTCTGAAAAGTATCACCCCCAGATATTACCTGTAGCTGTTATGACACCTCACCATTTAGCGTTGTAAAGGTAACTCATAACACTCATTATTAAGAGCCATAAATTTTTACCAGAATCATCATCTACCTCCTGAAAGCTTTAATGGTAGAAACATTTCCTGGGCTAACGCCCATGATGATTACATGCTTTTTATTGCTATCATTTAGTAACCGAATTGCTCAAAAATCAAAGGACTTGATTATCACATACCTGCAATGCATAGAGCTATTTATAAATGTTGGCTCGATAATAACAATGACTCAAAGAAATTTAAATGACAGGCCAAAAATAAATAGTCTAAAAGTGAAAAAAACAAGCCAGAATTCATAAAGGTGATGGAAAGAGTCTGACTTCAAAGGACAGAGAGGATCCTGAGGAAGGTAAAGAGAAGTCCAGGAGGTGATGGTAGAAGGTAGATGTGACCTAGCTTTTCAGAGTCAGAGGGCAGAGGAGAGGTTAGGCACCAGGGACTGTAGGCGAGGAGGTATCGCAGTGTGGTGCTGGAAGTATGCACCAGAAGTGCTGAATCCAGGGCTGGAACATCACACACGTTTGGTAGTTTGCTTCCTGGAAAAACCGTGTCTAGTTATAGGCAGCAAACAAAAAATTAGGTGAAATGTTCCAGAAACTACAGGGGGTTGATTGATAGGAAAAATAAGAGCCCTGAATATACAGCTGAAAGGCAGTTTATATATATATATATATATATATANTGTATATATATGCATATGAATATACATATCTAGCCAAAATTACATAATAATGCCCATATAGGTAAATGAAATGAGTATCCTGCTTTTGAAATCATTCTCCTGTAGAAACCAGTGGGAATTTTCCACTGATTTCAGGGGGTTCAGAATTTCTCCTGTCTGCAGGAAAGCAGTGTAGCCTGGTGTGTGCAAATGGACCTAGAAGCTATGTACAGAGAAAATGCAGCGTGGCTATCAAGAAACATTTCCTTTCAGTGAACCCAATACCCCTCTAGCCAGTGGGGATGATAGCAAGCAGCAGAGCAATCTCCAGGCAGGAAAGCCCTTGCCTGGGAGAGGCAGAATTAACTTGGCCAAGACACAGCAGGCAGTAGTCACCCCACGAGGGCTGGAGAGCCATCTGGGAAGGCCTCCTTGCCTCTGACTGTTGCAGCGCAGCTCCTTGGAGATGAAATGGCTCCGATAATTTCTCAACACTTTATATCACTAGAAAGAAAGAGCTAGGCCCACAAGAGGTGACTTACACTTTCCAAACAACTCAAGAGTATTTCAGATTAAGTAGATCTTTTATGTGCTTTGGGGTCAATTGTCACCACCGTATTGTTCTGTGTCAGCTCATCTGAGTTGCACGCAGTGTACACCTCTTTCACATTATTGCATGAGGCATGAAATGTTGGAAAAATATAGCGGAGTTTAATATTAACAATTGCTGATCCATACGCTTGTTTGGAATACTAGCCGTTCCCTTACTACATCAGGACAATATCACAAAGTTTATTAATGATCACAGGTCAAACCAATCTTTTAAATCACTGGGAATCAAAGATAAAGTGATCAACATGGGACTGGTCTTCTCTAATTGGAGAAAGAGGAACACTCTGAACCAGAACAGTACAGCATGCAATTGTGCAGCCTGTTACCAAAAAAAGAACCGTCTCACTGCATCTTACAGAGGCATTTACATAGATAATGTAGATTTCATATGACTACTTTTAGATTATCTGATAGTAATAGCTGTGCAAGTATTCACATTCTCCTAACAAGACACTGATAAAAATTCAAATAAAAAGGCATCACTAATTACCACATTATCAAGGATTTATTTTATTTCTTTAATTTAGGTGGGAAATAGTAAGAGCAGGGAGGTTTGATGCACTAATGCTTCCCACCATCTGGAAACTCTTCCTTTAACAATCATTCTTCAGGGGATAACTTACCTGGTTAGTCCAAGAAAATGCATTTTGTACTACCTCTTCATCAAGTTGCCATGAAACATTCTTCTGTTATACAGTTTATTGCTTGCTGTTTTACTGGAGCAACAGTTATTACAGTCTGTTAAAAATGACCACTATGGTAAAAATTGTTTCTTGTTCCCCTACTTTTCTCCACTGCCTCACTGTCCCCCTTCCTGTCATGCAAAAGATTTGAGGGGATGGAAGGGATTTTTTTCTCATTGTGTTCTGTTTTAGAAATGTCAGGATAAATAAATTTCCTGGGTTTTTTTTGTGAAGGTCTTGAACTATAGAGGAGAGCAGTAGAAACTTTCTCAGACCTCAGTTTAAGAGGTGGTGATTTTTCCACTTTTAAGAAAGAGACCTTTTTCCCTGCACGTTTGCCAGGGTCTGAGTTATGCAGAACACAATAACATAATTGCTTTCAAGGGTTCAGTACAATCCTTTTCTTTCTGACTGCTCATTGTCCTTTGTTGTGTTATGACATCATGTGGCTGTCCCGCCATGTGTCTGTCGCACATGTGATAACATAAATCCATTTACCTTCAGTTGTTCAAAGAGCCCCTTGATGAAACCTGGATCTGCAAGTCCTGCTCGAGGAAGCAAGAGCCAAACCCATTCCCTTTTGCTCTTCTTGTTTAGATGCTTGTAATTTCTGTCTGTGTAAATTCTTACCACCAAAGAAGGCAGGGCCAGTCCAGACCCTTGGGTAGAGATGAACATGGACATGTTTAATTTTCTGTTGGTGGAGCTGCAGTGAGGCGGTGCTGCTCACTCTGCTCCAGCCTCCCTGGTACAGAGGGAGGAAAAACTCCAGCAAGGGAAAGGATGCTGAATGGGCATGAAGAAAAATACAAGGAAAACAAATCGAATAAATAAATCCACACACACAATTCCTCGCTGGAGTTTTCAGGTTTTACTTTTTACCAAATGTAGCTCTATTTTAAGTATTCCACATTTCTTGGATGCAAAACTTAAATATGTGCCCCGTAGAGAGGTTCAGAACAATAGCTCTGCTTTCTCTAATAAAATCTCTCTTCTGAGATTAACTCTGGAGCTAGCAGTGAGGTCAGTGTTTCATTTCATATAAGTCAGCTCATGCTGACAAGGGTCTGGCCTTCTTAGTGATGGGCCGTTTGCTGCTCAGAAGTGTGAGGAATGGCTTTCTGAAATATCGATAGCTCGCCTTCGCTGGAGTTCATGATCAAATTTAGCTGGCAAGTATCGGTGTGCTACAGCCAGACTGCAGGGCTGAGAGGCTCAGGCTTGGGCCAGCCGCTAAGGTCTGCTTCCTAAATCAGAGGCTAACTCTTCCATTAGTGCAAATCAGTGGTTTATAACGATGTCAAATGAGATTCGTGTCAGAGTAGCCCAGACTACAGCCTGGTCTTGGGATTTGAAAAGGAATAGAAAAATCAGGCTGCAACCATTAGAATTCTTTTTTCATTTGGTTTTGTTGTGCATATGTGTAAATGTGCCTATACATGCATGCAAAGCTGCATTTTGTTCCCATGGACTCTTCTTGTGGCCGCGTGGCTGCCATTTAACATGGACCTAGGAGCACAGAGTCTTCCTCCTGGTGTGGTTTGATTGACATGTGCAGAGATCTCACATTAAGGTTCTGGGATCCCGCTTTTCATCCATAAAAGGAAAGCAGGCAAGCTTCATCCCTGGCTAAACCCTTTGCACAATATACATCAATAATGAGGCAGCATCTATTTATACATTGCTCACTGGAAATGACTGAATTCAGACAGAAGTTGGTGAGGCAGCCTGAGCTCCACCAGCCTCCATGGAGTCTATTGTTAGTAGCCGGGATGACTCCTCAGGCAAACGGGGAAGAGAGGCACGATTTGGAGCCTACCATGCCACGGGAGGAATACCAGCTTCCACACTTGGCAGGTGGTGTCTCCTCTCGGAGAATGCCTTTGCTGGCTCTGCCAGAACCCGGCAGTCATGGAGGAGGAATGCAGGAGAAACGGTCACAAGAGCGCAGCCCCGTTGCTGCTTCCCGGGAAGCTGACTTGGGTTTACCCACAGCCTGAGAGCTCCCTGCCTTTCCTCATGAGAAAAGGAGATGTCCAAGAGGGAACCGGAGGAAGGCAGTTCTACCTTGATGCACACTGGTGCCGTATCTTGCCATATTGTTGCAGAAGGTTTTCAACAATATTTCTTTACCTAGAAAAAGAAAGATGCAGTAAAAAAGCCCGGTCCAGCATTATGGCATTGGTTAGGTAGGTCTGTGTGCTGATTGTCCACCAACACGCGTCTATGATGATGCAAACTTGTTTGTCTGTGAGATATTTATCATAAATAAGGTACTAAGAAGCCCTTAGCAAAGCACAATCCAGACAGTGCTTTTGCTCCATATACTTCTTCACTCCTGCTTTCCTCTGTGGCTCTTGTGTACTTTGCCCATATACTCTAAAGCTATTTTGTTTTCAGTTTTATGTATGTTTTATGTAAATTAGAAGAATCAAGCTCCTCTGCTTGCTAAATTATAAATTGAGTGGAAATTGGCCGACTCTCTTTAGACTGTGTAAGTTATACAAGATGTAAGTAATCAAGCTGAGCGGGCTGGGTTGGGGAGCAAAAACACGTCAATAGCGTGGGCCACGTGAGCTGTGTCCACGTGTCTCCGTGTACTGCTGCTTGCCTCTGCAGCCTCAAATATCTCTTTGCTCTAACGTGCCAATCAAACTCCTTTTAGACCATTTTCCAAGATGCAGGATTATTGCCTCCTTTGGTAGTTTGCTCGGTATATTCAGTACGCCTTGTATAAATGAACTGCACTTAAATGCTTGTTTCCACTCTCTTGCTTTAGGATCAGAGTAGATTCAGACTGCCTCCTCTGGGAGCACTGATTCATTTTCCTTCCCTTCTTCCCCTGTAAGTTAAAATGCCTGTTGATCTTAATGTCTGTCTCTTTGGCTTACTCCTGCTTTGGCTCGATTTCCCCTACCCCACACTGCTTTTCATATGCCTGAGTCTTGCCCTGGGTTATCTTTTCCTTAGTAGCCCACTGCAGTCTCACAGAGTAGGACGGTGGTGCAAGAGTCAGAGCCTGGCAGTGGCTGGCAGCCTGTGAAACACTGCCAGGAGAGCAGGGAAGTTGGTTGGTCTCGGGTTTTGGTAAAGATGGTGGAGAATTTGCTGCAGGACAGAAAAGAGAGTCTCACTCTGGCCTGTTATGGCACCAGTTAGACCAAGTTTTTGAAAAAAGGGGGCTAAAATCAGACCTCTAGGCCTATCTTTACACAGCCAGGGAGGACCTGTGTTATAAGCAGATACAAACATGGTGCTGCTCTAGTCTGAATGCAGGGTCCTCTTAAAACTGCCCATGTTCAGATAATTGTGACACACCAAACTGCCCCGATGAGATTAGACTGATTGCAGCTTGAGCACAGACAGACACTGGCTGCACCAGCATCCACATCCTGCCAGAGTGTCCAGCAGCACTGACCAAGAGCAGCCTTGTGCTGTGGCCAGGAGCCCGTCCACCCCAGGAGCACCAAGTCACACTGGGGCAGAGCTTGGGCTAGCTCTGCTCTCCATCTTTTAGCTCCACGCCAGCCACAGAACAGTGTAAAACATCTTCAGAGAGCTGGTGTAGTGCAGTTCTCAGCAACTGACCAACGTTTTAAAGCCACCGTCACAGAGACTGAATCCCATTGCCATGGAAAATCCAGGATAGAAATGTATTGCTCTGGGGGGGAGTTGTGGGCATTGGGTGGGCTCTGCAGGCATGGCCCTGGGCACAGACCTTTAGCAGGCAGCCTGTTCCCAGGTACTGCTCAGCCCTGTGTGCTCTGCTGACTCCAGCGGGGTTGAAGCAGGTGCTCAGCAAAAGGGGATCCCAACTGAGTAGTCAGATGACCTTCAGGAGTCTCAGGCTAGGACTTGTAGGGCACTAACGGGATCCTCTCTGCTCAGGCTCTGCCCTGCAGCAGTTTGAGTTTGGGTTCTCTTTCACTGAGTTCATAAAATACATGCTTTTTCTTTTAATTTATTAAATGCTTTGATGCAGTGATATACCGTCAGAATGTGGTTTATTCTGTGCAGTCAAATGTTTACCGAGGATGATAAAATATATCCAACCTGCCTCTTTAGAGCTGCTTCTTTTACTTCAAAGGGAAGGCATAACCTTTCGTTTCCTGGTGTGATTTTTATTAAACCTCTGCCTACTTTATTTATCAGGTTACATATAAATTTATTACCACTTGTGTTTCCAAATAAAATACTTGTAGGTTGGTAAGTAGTCTGTAAGTCGAGCTGCCATTCCTTGAAACTCATAAAAGGATGATTTTGATCCATGGAATCACTAATTAAAGCTGCTTTTCCATACGCAAAAATTAAGTTAACAGTAATTAATGTAGCCAGCCTGGAACCTTAGGAAACTACTGCCAGCAAGTGTCTTTTGGTGCACTCAAGAGGATGCAGTTTGATTGTTGGCACCAACAGACAGGTTGGGAATTGTAAACATGGTAATTAGCAGTAAGTTTCTGGATCTCCACTTGCCAGACTGGCAGTCTGATTCTTGGAGTAGTTGTCGCATGGGAGGAGGGAAAAACAAAGTGAGGGAATTAGAGCAACCTTGCATTACTCCGTCAACATATGCCACTGGACCAATGTTTTTCTTGGCAAAGATCTCTGACAAGGCACTTAAAAGCAGCATTGCAGCCCTACTGCAAACTGTGAACCTCACTGCAGGCATCAACCAAGCAAGTGTCTCTGGCTCTTCTGTTTAACGTATGAGTGCTGCTCCACGGTAAGGAATTTCAGAGACTGAGATCCTTCCACTCCACCTCTGTGGTGGAGCACAGTGTTGATAAGGTTATCAACAATAATGGGATTAAAAGAGTTAAAATCCAGCTTTTGCGGTAATCCTGGAGTATTCTATTGTTGAGCTATCAAAGATTAAGGTTATAGTAACCTTATTAATCCTTGGCGTAGTATAAATAAAAAGGAAATGTCAACCTTAATTCCACCATGAAATTAAATCTTCACTTCTCTAAATGATGATTCAAATGCAGCTTACTGCAGCCAGTGTGGTTTATGAAAATGCATAACCCATGTGAATTCAAGAAATCCAATCTGAGAGACAAAGGGGTGATAAAAGATGGCACCTGTTTTGTTTAAAATGAAAAAAAAAATAGTATTCATTCAGCTTGTCTGCAGAAAATATACCTAGAGCCGAAAAAGTATGCAAAGAATAAAGTAGGGACTGAATGCTCATGGTGTGCGTCCCTGTGAGGCAGAGAACATAGCTGGCAGACCACAGAACAGCCATTGCTATGCCAGACAGCAGCCACAGCACTGCTGGTGGTGACCCTGTCCCTGTCCCCTGCTTGCAGGACTCTGTGTGGCCTTGTTAGCGCTGCCCCAGTACCAGGGACAGGGTGCCCTGACACAAGAGCTTAACCGAGCGTTGATCCACTTGTGCTTTCAGTGCCAGAGACAACGTGTTGAAACCTAAAAAACGTCAGAAATGAAAAGGTTGCTGAACCTTCTGCAAACAGTGAGCCTTCACAGGTGCCGGTGTGAAGGGCACAGGTTTTCCTGGCTAAGCTGATTTCCAGGAAGGTGGGAGCTGCCTCTTTTGGCAATGGATGGTTTCCTCCTCACCTGTGCTGGTCACAGCCCCTGCTCACCCTGCCAACAGAGGTTGAATCTATAAGTAGGTCTGAAACTGCCCTCTGGGACAAATGACCTGAAGAGAGGGGAGAACAGATAGACTGAGCTTTGCTTGGAAGTCAATGGGATCTAGTCCAGGTAAATCTGTGTTTCTCTGTGGTGAGCGGGTGGGGAATTACAGTAAGCAGAACTGGGCTAGGTACCCTTTGTTATGCTTTTTTGACATGGAGGAGAAATAAAGTACTGGTAAGATGGGTGATCCAGAATGATTTTGCATATTAAATATCTCAATCACTCACTCCAAGTCTAGTAGACTGGTAGTTAAGTATCAAGGAGCTGCCTATAGCAGGAATTGAGCTCTCTGGAGGGCAAGAGGCATTGCCAGGGAAAAAGAGATGGTTTTAGTGGGGCTGTTCCTAGGGAAAGGGGCTTCATCACTTCAGCAAACCCATCTGCCCCATGGTCTCTGCATGTCCTGGAAATTACTGGGTTTGTGGACTGATAGAGCTGGAGAGTGGGCATGTTCTGTGTCTTCATATTGTTTACTCCAGTCCTCATAATCTCTGATAAAGTTGCATAATGAAACACAGGCTCATAAAAGAGCTCATTTTAAGACTTTTTTTTTTTCATTTTCACTCACTGAATCATGTTCTTCTCTGGTGTGAATTGTCACAGCTCCAGAGCATGCACCGGTTCAGATGTGCCCGCTGGGTCCTGGGCTGTCTCCATCCCCTCTGCTGCTGCAATTGCTACCACAAACACAAATTGGCTCGCTCTGGCTCTTCTTGTCTTTCCGCAGTGTAGGAACAGATAATGGGCCCATGGGGTTGTTCAGAAATATTGCTGGTTTCCAGTGCTAGCATAATGGTCCCTTCTAGGTAGTATCCCTCTCCTGGACAATTTCCCAGTAAAATAGTAAATGGCAACTGCAGAGCAGTAAAGGCAATGGCGTATTTGTTTGACTGACACTTTAGAGCCTGCAGAGCAAATGCAATTAGAATCCACACTGTGCTGCAGTTTCCTTTCTTCATTTCCCTACCTTGGAAAAGCTACTGTTAGGATCAGCTTGAGTCTGGTTCCTGCTACCTTGGAGTGGTGGGGATGCTGCAGGGATGGAGGGCAGCATGTGCCCAAGCTTGTGTGAGCACCTTTTGCACTGGGAGCAGTCAGCACCTCAGAGGGCTCAGCTGGGACAGGAGCTGCTGCCAGTCGCCTGCTGGCACTGCAGCCCCAGGCAATAGTGATCCTGTTAGTAGGTGTGCACTTCCCCTGGACGTAGCAGAGCTGACGCCAGGGTGGCCCCGTGGCACTCGGACCCGCACTTCTCCCTGGGGAGAAATCTCTGACCATGCTCATGAATCTGTGCCAGGCAAAGCAACACAGGGTTTGGGCTACCCTGGTTTTCACCAGGGGCGACCGATGCTTTTTTTGGAGTATTGCAGGATCACCAGTGGATGCGCTTTGAACACTTTGATACAGACTTGGCAGCAGAAAGAAATGTGAAAAAACTGGTGGTAATCATTCAGATTTGCCTGAAGGAGGTAATTGAAAACAAATTGCTACTAAAAGCCACGGCCATGGTTAATTGTGGTGAAGCACCACGGGTCACTCACCTGTAGGAAAAGACTGCTAGAGGACAAATGGGATCAAAATTGTTTCTGCCCTGGTGGGGAAAGAGGGTCTCAGCCATATAATTTGGTTTGTAGGGTTATTCTGTAGCTCCTAGATTCTGACATGAAAATCCGTGCCTGCAGAGCAATGCTTTAACGGCTGGAAATAATGCAGCCAGTGAAGGCAGGGCCAGCTGTGGCTTGCCTTGGTGGCAGGGGGGTGGCCAGGCTGTGTGGCATCCCTTCTGCCATGGGCAGGTCCGAGCTGACCGCCACAGGAGTGGCACAGGCAGCTGCCAAGTCCCCTCTCAGCAGGATGGATTCTGCAATGTGCACTGAGCCACCACCCTACGGCCTGCTCCAGCTGTGGGTTTTACCTTGCGTTTGGAACATTGCTGCCATGCGCTGTGTTATTTGTTAGCACATTTAAACATTGCAATGTCTGCTGCTCCTGGTGCTTCTTGGACGTCTGGGCTCAGGCAGATGCCGATGCCTGTGTGAACTGATGAAGTGTTTTGTAGCGGATCCTCTGGGCACAGGGTCAGGGGAAGCCAGGATGTGGAGTGGCAAGGATCTGCTGCCTGCGGGTGACAGAAGGGGGTCTGCCCTTGCTGGGCCGTGGCTCCCCAGAACAAAACCTCTTTGTCTCTCAGAGAAGCTCTTTCTAAAATGCTAAAGCTATTGAAAGGATTCAGGAGATGAAAACAATCATGAAAAGGATGATCTAATTTTTACTAAATTGCACTGTTTCTAGATATTTTGATTCAGAGCTCCTGCAGGGTAAAAAAAAAAATAAATAAAATTCTGCAGCTTTGTGTATCTGGTGACAAATTCCATACCAGCCTCTTTCAGGACAGATCCTTGCTCCAGGCTCTTGCATCTTTGCTTTGTGCTCAGGGAATTAACTATAAGAGCACACTACAGCCTGTGCTGCTCTGTTTGCTCCCTGTGCCAAGGTGCAAGTTGGGGAAAGACAGGACAGCATGAAAAATGGGAACCAAAGTTTCTGAAAGCAGTCTAAATGCAGGGCAACCCTGCTGAGTTTGTGATGTTACAGGAGCATTGGCTGAAACTGCGCTGAGGGTTGGGCCACCCCAACTGGAGCCTCGATTGCAGCATTTCAAAAAGGACATTAAAGCGTACGTATGTAGCACAAGTATTAGGATATGAATACCCCTATCTAACCTGAGATATGGGAAAAGTCATCACCTGGCTTTCTTTGGAAGAGAGAGAACTATCATCCTTTGATAGTTCAACATACCCTTATATAGAAAACCAAAACTTGCTGGTTTATTTGACTTATTATTCTTATTGACAGCTTTGGGAAGATTGGTATTTTAGCCATTTCTCTTCTTTTACAACAAAAAACCTGAAATGCTGTCCAGAAAAACCTGTCACCAACTTGTGAGACTGGTGTGACAGTGTTAGGGACATGAAATTGTGCTCCCTTGCCTGCACGAGGGCTGCAGGCTGTCAGGCTGTCCCCAGTGGGGTGGCAGCTCTGCTGCACAGGGTACATGAGCAATTGCTCTTGTTTTTAACATGTCGGATCATGACTTGCACCTCCACTCAGTGTTGGGGTTGAAAAATACCATCAAAATGAACATACAGGAGCTGACTGAGAAATCAGTAAGTATGCTATCTGGATGCTCCAAATTTAGATATCATCATTGGTAAGGGATAGGTGACTCTTTCTTCAAGCCAAAAGATACTCAGTTAATATGATGCAATTTGAGCATGTTTGTTTTAAGAATACAGCTGTGTTTTGCAGTCAGCGTGTGCACCTGTATGTGCAGGCACACGTGAACGGAATGAGTGCAGTGTTCCAGCGCTGCCCGGAGTTAGGTGCTGCAGTAAGCTGGCAGTATGAAATGTACTATCAGCTCCCCACAGGGTCAAGCATAGTACCCTTAAAACAGCGTGGAAGTCTGAGTGGTGCTGGGTGAGAATGTTTTCCCCCACATAATTGTGCAGGTGATAAATTTGTAATTTCACAATCCTCTTGTTTTCCTTTATTTCCTTTTATTTCTTTAAGCTGAAGGGGAAAAAGGGGGAAAAATGGGTCTCCTATGGAAGGAAAAAGTCTTGGCAGGACAACAGTTCTATGCATCTTGCTAAAGGTTGATGGATACAAGGAGATGCTGAACACAAGGTGTGTGTGGTGGATGGAAGGGGTTCACAGAGGGCCAGGTGGGGTCACCTGGGGCCAGGACTTTTGGGAGCTCAGGGAGCTTCAGTGGTCAGGGTGGTAGATTATTGTAATGAGCAGGTACAACCTAATCCCCCAGAAAAATAACAGATAACCAAATGCTCGAAGGCCACGGCCCCCTGGGTTTGTCCCGTGCCGCTGCTCCTCATCCCAGCACGTGGTGCTGAGTGTCGGCACTGCTTTGCCTTAGTGTGGCTCTGCCTGGGGGCACAGGGGTGCTCGGGGAGTGCTCCAGCGCTGCAGCTCGGTGCTGGGGAGGGAGGTTTGTGCCGGGGCCTGGCCTGGGTGGGCAGGGATGCCACCCGAGAGCAGTGCCCGGAGGCTGTGCAGAGCTCCCGGGGCAGCACGGCTCCTCCCTGCCCGGCTCACAGGATGCGGCTCCATGGCATCAGCACGCCCCTGGGCTTTTCACCTTGGATTTTCTTTTGCATATGCATAAAGCACAGTGTGGTGGAAGAGGGTTTCAATGGAAGGAAACTGAGGAAGCCAGTAAATTATTTTGTATGGTAAATATTTATACTAATATTATTTCTACTAATATAACCTTGGAAGTTTAGTCTTTTTCCCCAGTAATTTAGTGTTACCTTTAGAATATGAGAGCAGGAACTCACTGGAAATCATAAGAGAGAGGAGTTTTGGTTAAAGAAACCGCAGCTAAGGACCTCTCCCCTTAGGAACTTCCAGTATGTCTACTGATGGATTCCAAATAGCTACTCTAAAGTTCTGGAAGTCTGATTTCCAGAGGTTCTATCCATACAATGATTTAAGCCTGATATTCACAAGACAAAAGCTGTTGTTGCATTAAATCCCTGCAGTTCTCTGGGTTAGCTTGCTCCTCAGTGAAAAGCTGGGGACACCAGATTACCAAGTGGGTGAAGAAAGGTAGAGGGAATTGGTCTGATGAGCTGAGGAGTCACAGTCCAGTACTGTGACCCATGCAGCACCCTCCCTGCCCAGCGCTGTTCTTCCAGGCAGGATTCAAGCCTCTGATACCTCAGTTTTCCTGCCCAATTACATGAAATGAGATCAGGAAAAAAACTGTTTACTACAGCATGTTCTAGTTTTTGGATCCAAACAGATTGCTGTACATTGGGTGTGAAACTCCCTAATGTTTTAGAAATTATGCTGGAACTTCTCTGACTGACAGCTCTGAGCAAAGCACTTTCTGAGGTTATGTAAATGCCTAAAAAGAAAACTAACCCCAAATCTTAATTGTGTAGCAGATTTGAGGCCTGTGAAGTCTATGCACTGCCAGATTTTAAAGCCCTGCTGCTACCTTACGTAAATACTCATAAATACTTACAGCAAGTGTCCTAAAAAGATCTTTGGTTCCCCAAGTGAGCTAGAAGAAGGGATTGCAGGGCTGTCCCATCTCTACTGGTCACAAGGGACATGCAGTTCTGCCCAGGGCTGCTCCAGCAAGAGCTGGGAACCTGCCCCCTTTATGTCCAGCTAGAACTGTGCATATCAGGGATCACATCCCAGGCAGAGGGAGGGAGTTATTTTCATTTATGATGCCCAGTAGCAGGGCAAAGAGACCCTTCCTTCTGTGTCTGTGCTCTAGCATGACGCAGAAACAATTTTAAGACATGTTTATAAATTCCACCCGGGTGTTGCAGCCCTTGCCATGAATCTCAAAAGTGTGTTCGAGATTTATTAGTATTGGGCTGCTTCTGACACAAGGGATGTGGGAGACAAAGAGCAGCAGCTTCTGTGCTATAAGGAAGCACAGAAAAACCTGTCAGTACACTTGTAATTTCATGCTTCTCAATGTCGTTATCCAAGTGCCGTTGTACTTGCAGCTATTCTGTGTGCATTAAATCTGAGGTGCAGAACCCCATCTCATACTAAAAATGTGATAGTAGCGTTAGAGTTTCTCTAATGTTCTTGTGAGAACTCTTGTTAGCTCTTATTGTCTTGTCCTTTATGTGACTTAAGGCAGAAAACCAAGAGTGTACTGCATTTTAAAGATGTTTAGGAAGATGTGCTTAAGTAAATAGAAGTCTTTATTTTCAAGTTTTGAATAGGTATGTAAAAACAAGGGGATTGAATAATGGCAAAGTTGATGTGATAGAGCTCACTAAATAATGGTTGTGATTAATTTTGTAGAATAGTTCATAAATAACTGGCAAAATATTTTCCATATGCGGCAACTTCTAGAATGAGCTGACTCATTATTGCATTTAAGGAGTGGTACCTTGAGTTGTGCCACGATGCCTACTAAAAATTGCAATTGATTTATTTTTTTGGAGGGATTGAATCAGGGTCCTAAAGGACCTGTGACATTTTTCGAACAAAATACCTGTTGTTTCCTTACTTTTTTTGCTGCTTATACCAGGCTAGGTAAGAAATCAGCACTAAATTACAGCAGTACCCCCTTCTCCTCTCCTGAAGGGAGCAGAGGAGAGGGACAGAACACCTGAGCAAAGGGAAAAGATAAAGGAGGAACAGGGCAGACAGGAATGACTGGAAAGAGCAGAGAGAAGAAATGGGGGAAAAAGCAGAAAGAAAAGAGAAGCAAAAGGAGCCAAAGGAATGAAAAGTAGGAGAGTGTGGGGGCTCATGTGCCCCACGGCTGCCCTAATGAGCTGCTGCTGGTCACAGGCCCTGTCTGACGTTCGTCCACGTTCAGCTGGCCTGAGGTCTACAAGGAGCGTGAGTAAGCACCAGATCCCAGCTAAATCTCAGCAAGCTTACTTCTTTACCAAACTGTGACAAAATCCTAAGTAATGTCCTGTCTGGCCACACACTGGGCTGTAGGTCCTCCTTTATATTTTTTCTTTTTTTTTTCCTAAGAGGAGAGCTAGCTGATGTTTCTTGCTACTGTCAAAAAGAAAAAAAATCAGGGATTGTGATTTAGAGGAGCTAAGATCTTAAAATAAAATATACATTCAATGTTTTCACATAAGATTTGGTGATAACCAGGTGACTGAAATCAATGCATCATTATCAAAGTCCAAAGCTTAATTTTATAAGGTATTTACACACTTTCCCTTCTCTCGTTGTACCCTCTTACAATTACAGATGGGGTCAACGAAAACTCATGTTCCATGCAATTACTTGCTGCTGCCTTATAAAAAACCAAAGCCCAATAAACTTCAATATGGAGTAAACTAATAGCATCCTTGTGAAAGAGCAACCTGAGGAGTTTTGCCCTTCGACTGATAGTAAAAGCAGACCTGTCAATGAGAGTCAGCCTTCGTAAAAAGCTAGGTTAAGGTAAGATTTGAAAGAGTTTGGCTTGGCATTTTCAGCCTGTTGAGAATGAATTCTAGACTTAGGCTGGCCAGAGTTAAGAGCATATCTTCTGTAAATCTTTATTTTGTGTTTTGGAGAGACCAGTGTCCTTGTCCTCTGGTAATCAGAAACATCGTCTACCCTCGCACAAAGAGTAGAGATCTGAGAAATGCTCTGATCACAGTTTGTGCTTTGCTTTCCTCATCATCAATGCAATTTTAAAATCATGTTTAAGAGGAAGTCCGTGCATTCCTCACTGGGCAGGAATAACCCATCGGGACTGAGCAGGCAGAGTTAAGGTCCTAGACACAGTGCTTTGTACAAACCAAAGAATAAAAAGAATATTCCAGGAAAACCATAAAGAGAGATGATGCAGTAACTGTTTCTGGGATGTTAAAAATACTGTTGTGCTTCCAAGCTGCTGCGTGAGCCTGACTGCAGTGTCTGGCTCGAGGTGACTCTGTGGATGGCACTGTCACAGACAGCAGCAGCGCAGGGTAGTCCCAAGCAGGTCCTGTAATTTTAACATGTGATGAGGCCAGCAGGTAGTTTGGTGCAGCGATAATGATTTATTTAATGCAACTAATGTATGTAAAGATGCATCTGAGACAGTGTGGGGTCTGGCAAGAGCACTTTCTTGGACACTACGGTGATCAATCCAGGCTGGAGGTTGAAGGCTTGAGTACAGGTGTGTGGGATCAAGCTACTAATTTTTAATGGGTTTGATCCGCTCTTAAATAAACTTCCATTAGTTAGGGTGGCACCACTAAGTCTACTTCCTACTGAGCAAGAGGAAGACAGAAAGAGCATCTACAACAGTAATAGTTTAACACAAATTGATTTAAAGTCTGGAATAATAGGAAGCTTACAGAGCTTGGATGAGAGATGAAGGAGGTGGGAAAAAGGTGGAAACAGAGAGGAAAAAAAGACCAGATGGCTGCAGACAAAGGAGAAACGTGTCTTCTCTGTTTTCTTCTGTCAGCTGAAGCACCCCACGTTGCACACACGAGCAGGGAATGCTTGTGGCACACCTATGAAACCATTCTTGACTTTGTGACCTTTTTATAGTAACAGGTGAACAGCCCCTGGGTGAAGTGGGTGTGCTGCCTTTTACACCCTTTTGATGCCTCATTCAACTGGGACCCACCACTGGGTCCTTCAGGCTGTGGTTTGCTGAATGGTCTGCTAAGGGGCTTAATTATGGTCTCAAATTCCCAAAGGTTTTTCTAGTCTGTCTAAAATATTTATGCCTGCAACAATTCAGACCTGTTTATGTCTCTTTTTTTGCCTGCTGGGTAAAAAGTAGTTTGGCTTTTACAATGTGTCTGTATATAGGGTTTTAGTAGCTTGGATTGCTTTTATATGTTTATAATGAAAGTAACAGCCCCTTAAAAATTGGATTATTGATCATGGGAAGACAGATTTTTTTAATTTTAGAAGCAAGACTACAAATAAATCAAATTATATGAAGTATTTTGTTTAAAGGCATTTGATTTTTATTAAAACTGCTACATCTGGTGTTTGCATAAATGGAATAATTCCGTTTCTTCATAAGAGGGTTCAGAGGAAATCGTGGTAGGAGGTAGTTCTTCTCACTGAGTAAAGTGCACTGATGTCAGTAAGTCAAAATTAGACTCTTCCCAAATTGCAAAAAAACACTGAAAGATTCAAAAGTAAGGATTTGGATGGCCGTAAAATTCCCATTTCAGCTGATAAATTATCTTCAGGAGTTGTGATCTTTTTGCACAGATGCACATGATGCACTGGAAAGTGCACTGAAAATGTAGGACTACTGTCACGTGTGCCTCTACATACACCCACACATATGTATGACGTGTCGTTGAGCACGTGTGCAAGTGTGCCTGTATATATATTTCTAAACCTAAATACCTTCATACGCATTGCACTGTCATGAAGCATCAAAGGCTGCTTTTGGCCCTCCAGTCTGTGCCACTTCTGAGTACGCCCTGTCCCAGCAGTGCCTGTCACAGTCTCTCCGACTGTCCTGCTTGGAATGCGGCCCTTCCCACCCTAGCCATGATGAACTGCAGCAGAAACAGCCTCCCTGTCCTTGTTATGACCAGGTGTCTGGATCCGGGGGTTTGTTTGCATGTTCCAGATGTTTGCTCTGCCAGATTTGACCACAGGAATGTGAGGCCAGTGGGCTGAGCCTTGTGAAGGAGAGAAGAGCAGCATTTAGCCTGGAGTTTGCACCTTCTGTCATTTCCAGGGGTGAGGCAGAAAATTAGTTTCTCCCTGGGAGAAGTCAACCAAAGAGGAACTATGCATTTGAGGAGGTGGGACTGCATGAATGCCAATGGTTAACCAGCTCTCTTTAAGCTGGCTGAAAAGGTGACAGGATCAGTCAATTAAATCTCATCCCTCTAAAAGATAGGAACAAAATCACCATTGTAAGGTTTTGGCAAAGCAGAACGTTTTTGCTTGCTGGTAAGGGTTTAACTCGCAGCCATGCTGCCCTCTTAGGATGTCTAGGAAAGAGGCTTTGCAAGTCAAATGCTGTCTGCCTCACCAACCTGTCTTACCCCAGTGATGAAGTTCTCCAGGGCCAAAAGTCACCTTCAGTGTTCAGCTGAGCTCAGCTGGAATCATGCTCTCTGGCTGTGCTCTTAAGTGGCTCTGAAGATGTTACGGGTGCAGAGCTGTGCTCCTGTATTTCAAGTGATCATAAAAACTCAGTGGATAAATTGAGAAAGTGTGGCTTTTCACTGTAGCAAGTTTGGACTGTATAAGCAACTCCATCATTGTGCTAAGGCAGCAGATGCAGTCAGTGTTTGGAGAAATGGTTCATGACCCAGTGATGCTTTCCAAGAGATGCAACCAGGAAACAAAGATGCTGGGGGCTCCTTGTGTGGGAGTAACCCTGGTGGGACGGGCAAAGGAAGCAGAAGGATCAGTGGGAGAGAGTGAACAGAAAGGTGCAGTGCAAGAAGAAAACCCCATTGCCATGCTTCAGGCTTACTCTTGTGCTCAAAGCTGTGGGACAAAAAGCAATAGCTACAGGAAAAGCCCTTTCCTGAAGACCAGCAGAGCATGCCAGGAGAGTGCTGCAGCCACTGTCTCTGCAGCCAAAATGAGGAGCAAAGCCACAATCTGATGGAGTTGGGCTGCAGGGGTCATATTCAAGATCTGCATCACCCTGAGAGTTGAGTCTGATGGGTCCCCACATCCAGGGAGGGCCCTCAGGCCCTCTCTCCACATGGAGAGTCAGTACCAGCTGGGATAGAGTACTGCTGGATGCTGGGAGGGACGCTCACCACACAAGCACCACATCAAAGCTGATCCTTATCCAGGCAAACGTGGATAGGCTGTTACTAGAGTGTTTCAGTCCCTGAGCAGCTAGCCCTGGGAATATGTGGGCACTTGTGCCCCGAGTCTGAGCTGTGACCTGTGTAGGGTCCAGGGTAGAGGCCCAGGATGCTCCCCCAGGGATTAGACCCTGAGGAAGGGCAGCTGTGAGTCTTGGCAAAAGCCAGGCTGGTCTTACACAAATTCTGTGGTGGTTCAGGCTGGCCAAGCTAAGCAGGTCCCTTACCTTGGCTTCGTCACAACTTTGACAGAGGTCCCAGGTGTGGGTCAGAGGTGGCTCCTGGCTGCCCCTGTACAGGACCCTTGCTGGGGCAGGAAGGGCATGCAGACATGGAGCATACCACTGCCAGGGCTTGGCCATCCTTCTCCCACCTGGGTGACTCACTGAGGAGCCCCTTGGGCAGCAGGTGGACACAGCCTCTGTTTCCTGCTGACCACTTCAATGCAGAGGGCTGTGCTGGGCAGCCATACTGGGGCCATGGCTGCTCCCTGGAAGGAGGATAGATCAGAGGAGCTACCAAAGGGAAGGGAAGAATGTAGATTAGGAGAAGGTGATAAACCAGCTCCTCAAGGCAGGGGCTGAGGTTGATACGCTGCTGTGGTGAGCTGCAGTGCCTGACAGGACTTTTCCCATGCCAAGGGTAGGTCAGCTTTCCTTTGACTCATGAGGGTGTTGGGGGTATGTTTGCTAGGCCCAGAAACCAGTCACTGCTGCACTGGGTCTTTTCATGGACAGTTGTGGTACCTTCTGCTGCCCTGTGATCTGAAATGTCTATTTTATTATTTGCATGAAGTCAGGATCTTGCTGTCTTGGGGGAATTTAGCCTAAGGAAGCGCTGGGCAAATTTCATTCAAATCATAAGCACCAACACCTTTGACACAGTTTTTCTGCTGCTGGGGTCACTGTATTACTTTGTATAGGTCCTTTGTAAAGAAGTTAATAAACCTGGCAGTGCAAGTCCATTGACTCTCAGCAGAACACTTCTCTCATTCCTGAAGTCCCTTTCATTACCAGTTTGTAAATTACCACTATTTGTTAGCATCCAGCTAGCTTTTCTCTTTAGTATTACCATGCAATGTGCTTTCTTTTGTAGTACCTAAAGCTTGTGAGATAACTCAGTGTGCCTCCCAATGGGGGAGAAGGTGTCTGTAATCTGTGTTCCGTGTCTCGAGTCTCTTGAAAGGACTAGAAATCCCAAATGCAGTAACTTGTGGGTTTTCTGTCTTAGAGAATTAGGATGTCTTTGCATTACTGAGCAGGCAAACACTGAGCAGTGCTTGATCAATAAGAGGCATTGCCAGAGGTCTGGTATAGTCTACCACAGCTGACGGTAAGTGTTGCTATAGGCTATGGAACTAGGAATATAAAATGTCAAATGACAGTAATAATTCATGCATCCTGGGACATATAAAACCAACAGCATGTCAATAGCTGTGGCATGCTCTGCAGAAAATATGCAGGATTTAGACATTGCAGGAGTCTGTTTTATTTTAAACCACACTTTCCTTGGTGAAATATAGACTTTCCCTGTTTGTTAAAAGCATTTATTTTCAGCTTCATGTTGCTACTTCTCTATTAACATTCTAAGAGCCACACAGCTCAAAAGGGGCCCTGAGATTCAAAAAGCAAAATATATGTATTTACTGAAGAAAAACACATCAAATATTTATAAAACAGAGGGTGCAATACTATTTGAGATTCATGGACCATTTCAGCATTCATAAAAGCAAATATGGTTCTCATGTTGGCTTCACCTGGAATCAGACTTTACTAGAGGGGTTACCCAGGAGGGACCTGCCTTAAAATGAAACTTATTACAATCATTAATTTTACATGGAAAATCATTACATTTAACATGGAAAGCAGAATGTCTTGTGAAATAAGTAAGAACTTCTCCAATATTCATCTTCTTTAAAAATACTTCAGGATAATTAATATCGCTTGTCGCTTATGAAAAGATGCAGAAGAGGGTGAAATACTGCATCTGGGAGGGTACAGCAGGCATAAGAAGAAAGATTGTGTGTCTCTGACACTTGTTCTCTCCTGTGCCACTGCTGCTTGGGAACTTAAAACTGACGGGTGCTGTTCTACTGGCTAAGGCTCCCACAAAAATTCTTCAGATGAAACTTTAATGAGAAAAGGGAAAAAAATATGTTCAAGCAGCCCCATTCTTATGCTTTC
Organism: Machaerirhynchus nigripectus; assembly: GCA_013397975.1. Lineage (NCBI taxonomy): Eukaryota > Metazoa > Chordata > Aves > Passeriformes > Dicruridae > Machaerirhynchus > Machaerirhynchus nigripectus. The sequence continues at coordinate 2,296,991 of VZRQ01003875.1, read as the reverse complement.
AGCTGTTTGCTCCTGTGCACCTCTGCTGTGGGTTGTCAGGCCTCAATTTCTCTAAATATGCCTGAAAGCAGAGAGCAAGACAGAAAGGTTGAGTGTCACTCATGATTATATGAATATAGGCCTTAATGTACAGGTAATACTTCTAAAAGATTGGAAAATATTAAATGAAAAAAAAGAGAGAAGGAAAAGCATCACAAAGAAACCCACTACGCATTATTTAAATCTCCCCCTGTGAGAGGCTGAGGATTCAAACACATACGAGTCGTCTGCTCTTCCATGTGACAGCAATCCCTCTGCTTCAGAGTTGCAGTCCTGGCTCTCAGTTGTCTACTTTAGAATGTTTTTTTAAGTTATATATTAAAAAAAAAAAAGTCTTAAATATCATTTCAGTTATTTGAAGACTATAAAGTGATTTTGGTGCAGTGGACCGAACCTGTATAGATAGGCACTAATAGATATTTTGGCACATCTTGCTAGAGCTAGCATGAGACAGAGATGATGATTAAAATAAATAAAAAAGCAAAATTAATCCTGCTAACTGTCTGAGACCTAAGAAAAGGGATGTCTTTGTTCTGACGAGAACATCTTGGCTCGTTCTGCTCCTTTGGCTTGGTTTGGGGAGGATGTATTTTACAGTCCTCCCATGATACTTGGCAAATATAAAGCTGTCACATTGGATCCTGCTTCTCTTTGTATTAAAAGAATGTCGATGGTGTTTATGTTATGGGAAAAAAGTGCTATTTCTACTTATTGTATTTTCATTGTCTCTTTTCTTATGACTGTACTGTTTGCCAGCAGCCGAGGGGCCACTTTGATGCTTGCTTTGATGCCACAGTTTATTGTGTTGCACAGTTGAGCCTATGGTTTTCCTTTCAAATCAGAGCTGGCATACTGGGTGAAAAAAAAAACAAACCAAAAATAAAGCTTCTCTCTAATTATGGTTATCTCATAAAGTCTGCGTTTGTTACAGCTGCTGGGGTGTTGGAAATCGGTGTTTGTAAATACCTATATATTCTGATTTGTTTTCAGTCTCAGAGAGGTTTTTGTCTGTGTTCCTCACCCCTGGCCACTCACGCAAGCAGCCTGCCTACCTGCGTGCTGAGCTGCACTGCCTCGGGAAGATACCAGCCTGTTACCCAGGTTATCTGCATGGTACAGCTTCACCTTGTTCCTTCTTCTCACTCTGAGGGATTAGCATCCAAAGAAAACCAAATTAGTCTTGTATCAGTTCACCCAGGAAAGTGAGTAGCCAAACCGACCAGAACACTCCTGCTGGCAGAACTGAGTGCAGAAGGAGCCTGGCAAGGTGTGTTCTGTGTGTGCTGCGTGCTGCCCAGCTCTGCTGCGCTGCTCCCAGAGGTACACAGGTCCTGCTGTGGGGAACCACGCTCTCCTGTGCCCACAGAAAGCCTCACTTGCTGGCTCCGTGCTCCATGTGGCAGTGCCAGTTAGGATGTGTATAATACCCGTTTGGATGTATCTGTTGCTTTTCTCCGTATGTCTTGTGGCCATCTGCGAACTGATGAGGAACCGTTCTGTTTCCATTTTGCTGATGGAAAAGGAGAGGCTTTGAGAGGCTGAGTGATCTGTCCGGGATTATGCAGCAAATCAATGGGAGAAAAGGAGATCAGGCCATTCCACACAGGAGTGCCTTTAACTGTCCCATGGGCTTCCTAGGGACAGGCATGCAGGTCCCCAAAGAGGCCGCTTCCAGGAGTGTTCTTCCATTATTTCTGTCAGATTATTGCTGTGAACAGTGGAGAAATGCAAAATGTATTATTCATCTCTCCTACTCCTAAAATCAATACCAATCAAAATACAAATACAATTTAAATCAAAGGGCACTTATTGAGTGCAGATCCTACTAATTAGGTATGATTTCCCAACAATTTCTTAAATTATTTATTCAAGGAATGGGTAGAAGGCATTTTATATGTCCCAGGGTGAATATTATAAACCTCTTGTCATGATACAGAAAATGTGAAATGTAGTGCAATGCGGTGTGATTTGTAACCTTGATGAACTAATGTAATATCAATAGACATCAATCTGCGCAAAAAAAAAATCTGTCTCATCATAACATCTAACAAGATATGTCAAAAGTCAATAACCTTGTGAAATGGACACATATCAGTGAAGGTTACAGACTTTGCTGCTGGGAATCAATTAAAAATGTAATACCCACTTGCAATGGAAATTACTACACCATCACCAAAAAGGAGGTTTACATCATGCATGGACATTTGTCATAAGAGCAGCTCCCTTCGGCCTGGCAGTTGGCTCTGTAAGCAATTCCACTGTAATATATGGATTTTTTTTTTTCTTATGCTGCTATTGCTTAGTCTAGCCCCATAATCAACATGCAAACAATATTTATGCCATACCCACTTAAATATATTTTTAAAACCTGTACAGGAAAATGCCAATGGTTTTGAAGATTTTTGTGTGCAAATTAGGAAGCAGCTCTCCTGTAAAATTAAAGATTTACAATTGTCAGTCAATAATGTAGATCGATGTTCTTCAATTTTTAATCATAAGGATTTTTCTTATGCAGCTTCTTTGGATCTTATTTTTCAAACTTATACTCCCATCCGTCAGAAGATCTTAAGACTCCATCACATCAACCATGCGTCAACTGAAAATTCTTGGTCCCATCATACAGATGTGATACCCTCTCACCAAATCCTTTCAAACCAGTGATTTAAAACAACAGTATGAAATATTATATATGTTTTCTCCTCAATTTTTGAAACTGATTGATAAAACATTCACTTTTTAGGTGTTTTACTTCGCCCTTGTGATCCCATAATAATTTAAGGGCAAGTGTAACTTTGAGGCCAAAACTAAATATTTGAACAGAGAGAGAGGTCCTATGGCTTCAAAGACAGTGGTATGTGAGGGGCTGAAGTAAAACTATCAAAGTAATTCAGAGCTTAAACTTTTAGCTTAGTGCTTTCTTCTGTGGCCTTAATGGTGATCAGCTCCCAGGAAAGCCATCAGGAGCCTGAGCAAAAAGCTGTAGTGGTCCAAAGTGCCTGTGTGGCTCAGCTGCTGCCAGCAGCCCGCGGTCGCACGGCAGCGTCGGCAGCACTTAAGTGCAATTGTGCAACCGGGAATGCAAGGCAGAGCTGTAATTCAGAATTTCATGGCATTTTAAAGCACAAGTCAGAATTTTAATGGTATTTCAACCTACCTTATTAGTTGCACAATAAGTGTCTTTCAGCCAGTCTTCTGCAAATTCCTTCCTGGTGGTCTGCAAAAGACACGGTTTGAAAGTCAGAGCATTGGAGGTGAATGCTGGGTGTGTGGAAATGGATCAGTGTGCTTGAATTGATGGGAGGAATAAGGGATTCTGAAGAAGCACGGCATTAAGATAACATGGGATAATAGGGGCAGAAGCAAAAAGTATAAAAAATCATGCCATGAGTAAATTGGATATATAGGACATATAAAGGATAAATATAGAATAAATTCACCTTCAGTTATTCAGCTCTCCTGCTAGTATTTTTGTTGGTTTTAATTAACAAAAATTTGACTGGCAGGTATGAAAAAAAAGTTCAATCCCAGGGTGTTTGAATTAGAACTCCTAGATGTATCAAGTGAAAATAGGCAATACCACATTTAATGTTTTGCATTTTGTCATTCCATTTGCATGTGAATGAGCTATCTGGAAGGAACATCAAACATTGCACATACTATTTAGTGGTTTATTCTTCTTATCGTCATTCTTTTCTTCTGTCTAATGCCTTTCATACACGCTTAAAAAGTGTGCGACTGTATATGTGATCGTGATTAGTGACTGCAAAGGTTACCTAAATTAAGACCATGGACTGATTTTATTTTAAATGGAGGGTAGGAGCACATCTGTTTCAAACAGGTTTGTGATATGCCTTTTGTGAGTTCAAATCACAAATGACCACTTAAGCGAGGTCCTACACACACAACTGCTTATTTGCAACAGTACTAACAAATGCATCTATAAAATGTCACTAGCATTTCTGTGTTTGGAAATAGGTTTGTCCTCTCCATTCCCCTGGAAAATTCAGCCCTCTGTTATTGTGTAGAGGATACTAAAGGAAAGCATGTGTTCCTCCTTACAGAGGATGTGTTATCTACTGTATAACTGTACTTGATAGATATTTTGTATTTTGCTTGGGTCTCCCTCTGAGAGAGGCATAACATTTTTTTGGAGTTGTAACTAACACTGTTTTCTAGCCATGAATTCTTATAAGACTATGAATACAATTGAGGTAATAAAAGCAAAGCAAACAGTCTAGGTTATATCTCTGGATTGTATTCACAGGTTAGAAGTGTGTGGTTTTGCTGTACATCACATTGATTTCGGAAGGGTATAGTTTGGAAATGATCACAGGTGGAAGACACCAGCTGAGGGGCTGTACCTTACATATGAGCCTGCATCAAATAGCTCACTTAGCCTTTTTTCCACAGATGCCCTTTCCAAACATAAAGGTGTGTACAGCATGCAGGCATCTACAGTGGGCAAACTGAAAGTAAACACATAGAAATATGTTCATTTGACAAATTTCTGTTGTAAGTGATTGTGCCTTGAACTGTGGAAGGATCAAAGGAAAGCTTTGCAGAACAGCTTCTCCATCATGGAGCTGGGGTGGCAAAGGATTGCAGTGGTGCTGCCTGGCCTCTGCTGAGGTGCAATCTGTACTGCACCTGCCCTGTGAAACAGGAAAGTGCTATTATATTTAATTTTCACAGAGAGACCTAGGACATGGACAGAAACCACAGGATTTGTCTGCATACCTAAGGGAACTCTTTTAAAGATGAGGCATTGAAGAAAGCTGTGTGGAGGCCATGGCTAATAACCTCAACCATTAGACCATCCTCACAAAATCTCTATTGCCAAGTCTGTTGCCACTGAAATCTGAAATCAAACATTAGCAGCCAAGAACATCATGCTAATTAATTGTCTCAGGAGGACACGATTTCCAAGATCTAATGAAAGATGGAATCCAGCTCCCATATGTCCCATTCGATAGCCCAAGAAAACACGCGCACATTTTTCAAAGAAACAGTGACAAATGTCCAAGTACTTCTCTCTCAGCTGAATAATCACCAGGCCCAGGGATAGAAATGGGTGCTCATCAGCACCCAGCCTGAAAAGCCAGCCCCAGATCTGTTTCTGATGAGCCATTTTCACTCAGAATGTCGAAGGCAGCTTCAGAAGGTGACAGCTGAGAACCAGAGCACCTCTGCTCCGCCCACAGAACGGCATTACTCCTGCCTTGCATGCAGCTACCCTGTCACAGTGCTGGTTTATTTTAAAAAAAAAATTAGAAACAAAAAAAAGTTAGCATGTCACATTCTTGATAAAATACAGGGTAGAAGACAGAGGTATCAGTGTAGCCACAGATATGGGCCAGGGCTGCCTTGCTGTGCTATAGGCTTGTCCTTGCTTGAACTTGGTATTCCTGTAGACGGGCTGTTTGTGCCAGAGTGACAGTGGTGCGTAGCCCCAGGGAAACAGTGAGGGCTGGAGAGCCTCAATGCTCCCAGGAGAGGCAGGCCTTCTGTGGAAGCAGAGCCCCACTGTGAATGGGAATGTCCCATCGCTGGGTGGCTCTAAGGCACATGGAATTGTTCAGTCGCTCCAAAGACATAATGTTCCTTCTTAACATCTATTGTTTAAAGGATCTTTACATGCATGAGAACATCTGGTAGTATGTAAAGACTGCATGCTGTTGTGGCTGTGCTCACGGCCTGCCGTGTTCAGGGAGATGCAGGTGGCATCTCCGTGCATGGGAAGCTCCCGCTCCCGCTCCTGCTTTGCTGGTGTGAGGTGTTTCATGCAACTCCCAAGTTTGCTTGGATAGAGTTGGACGATCAGCTTCTTGTAGCAGACCTGATCCTGAAGTGTGAATATCTCTTGCTTGCCAGAGCAACAGCCTGACTCCTGTGCTCAGAGGATGGTAGGGAATGTCTTGGTGCCCACTGAGCACACTGGGAGGCTCAGTGCAAACAGGGAAGGAAAACAGTTACAGAGCAGGACTGTGACAGACCTTGGTGTCTAATCCAGGACTTCTGAGCAAGCCCTTATCCACCCAAACATCACTGGAATTTGCTAAATGGTCAGTCCTTGGAAACATACAGAATTTTCACTTTCTTCCTCTACCTTTTACATATGATTCATGTGAAACTGCTAATCTGAAAAAAAAATATCTTGACACCCTGTTCAATAAAAATGGGCATGAGGAAAGCAGGTACAAATTGCGCAGCAAAATTTCACCCTAAATAGTGAAGAAAATATATTTTATTCTGTCTATCTTAAAGAGATTAAAGAGAAAAAAAAAAAAAAAAAAAAAAAAAAAAAAAAAGGAAGGTCAAGGTAAGTAATTGTAGCACACCCTCTATTGTGTATTTCCTCGAGATCGCTCCAGTTGTACAGAATAATGGCATTTCTGAACTTCAATAACTTCCACCACAGAAAGGCACAACATTTTGACAGGACTCAGTAAATCATTTAAAATCATAAGGGCCATTATGCAGACTGTGTGATAAAGTTAGAGACAGGGTATTTTTCTGCAATTGGTCTTCAATTTTACTCTAGACTTTAGGTGACATAGAGCTCAAAAGCAGCTCCTGGTGCTACTCTCCCACAGATGAGATCAACACTTATGAGTACATGTTTTGATGACACAGCTCAGAAAATTGAAGGGATTATTATTACGGAAGGACCAAGGTGATAAGCACTGTGTTATATATGAATAACTGTCAGTCAGACAAGCCAAGAAAGGGCATAATCCATTATATTAATGCCATAAATGTTATCAAAAACCGACATCAGGATGGTAAACTGGGATTCTTGCACTTTTTAAAGGGCTGCTGTTCATAAATGACACTGTGTCCTGAAAAGACATGTTTATATTAATTTTTCTCTCAAAATAAAAGACTTCAAAGATTTTTGGCAAAACAGAAGTAGTATATCAAATATTTGTTTGGGTTTTTAAAAATTTTATTTTAAAGAAACTTGCTGAATTGTCACAACAGTATCCAAGATACCATGAACAAATGAGAGAGGAGAAACACAATAATTTCTGACCATTTACTGTCCCGCCTTGCTTTTTTTGAACTGTAACTTTCACACCTCACTCAGACACACTCTGGAGGCCACTCCAGCTGAGGATAAGAGAAGCAGGAAGGCAGAGGTGGAAGTTCCTGGCCTGGCTGCTGACTGCCCCCAGTCAGGACTGCACCCTTCTGCAACTCACTTCCTTGATATTAATATTTTTCCCAATATCAAATATGAATCAGGGTGATACTCAGGAGTGTATGATAGTGGAAAAAGACTGTGGAAGTCATATTTTACATCTTTTGTGTTGCTGAGTGTTTTCACACCCACAGAGAGCAGGCAGCTCAATGGAAGTCACCAGTGCATGGATCCTCTGAATCCACCCCAGGCTCCCAGAGGAGGCTCACCAGGGATTCAAATGAGACTTTCTTATTGGCAGCACCACAGAGTGCTCCATCCATTGCTGACCACTTATGACCCAGGAGTAAATTACTACCATCTCATGTAAATCTATTCCCAACACAGGCTCCCGAGTAAGAGAGGTGAACTCTGAGCCCATGCAAAACCAAAGCCTTGTGTCCACACTCACTAACATCACAAATTCCACAAACAAATGGTATAACCCTGAAATGTGGGTGCATCAGAGGTGAAACAACTATCCAGTTAGCACGGGACCACTTTGTTTCCAGCTTTGGGGGGAATGGTATGGCAAACTCCAGAAATGCAAGAGGAATTTAAGGTGAGTTTTCACATCCCACACAGAGGCTGAAAGAGGAAAGCAGGGTAAGTACTTCTGGAAAGTGGCATGCCGTATTTACTGACCACATCAGATCAGAGCTATGGTTTTATGTCAGAACTTAAAATTCAACATGTCCAGCAGACTCTTGCTGATGTATGGTTGTGATAACACTGACGTGGGCAGGAGACAGCCGCCAGTGAGTCACTGCACCACTTCCTGCAGGAGCTGGCTGTCTACAGTAGGCACCCATTGCACTGCTGATCGAGTGTGGCTTGCAAAAATCACCCATCTAGTCTAGCTTGTTCAACTACAAATAAGCCATGTTTGTACCATGCAGGTAAATGTTCAGGGGGAAACCAGTGTGGGCTAACTTGAATTGTATAAATAACTGCAAATCATTACTTCAAATGAGAGCATAATGTCTGGAACCACAGGCAGGAAAATACATTTACAGACTATCAAATTATCTTGGGATAATAGTGTAATGCTTTTCACTGCTGTACTTCATGTTCTTATAGCTGAGCGAAGAATACTACAGCTGGAAAAGGCTCAGAATTTCAAAGAGAAGAGATTTTATAAGTAGAGTGCTTCCACAAGAGAGGCTGTCTTTTCTGTGTTGTTTAAGGGAAACATTAAAAAACCCCCAGCAAACCAAAAAAGTTATTTTTTATGACTCAGAACTGCACAGAATAACATCTGATGATAAACAAAACCTTTAGACAATTTGTCTATTTTATAATATAACCTGCAAAGTGCTTCCTTGTTCATCTGAGGTTACTTATATCTATGATTGCAACAAAATGCTTTTGATCAAATGTGTTTTCAGAACTGGCACAACCAAATCAAGTAGCTAAGCTGCTATAGCTGTTTGCATGCACAAGTGCTGTTTAAGCATAGAATTTTTTGAGTACATTTTTAGAGAAAAGAGAGTGCCCTTTGAAATTTTGGAACTAAAGCTATATAAATGCCATAATGCTGTTTATGGTGTCTGTAGAAGTATACGACACTCAAAGTGCTTTTAGGATGCTCCAAGGTATATCAAAGAGCATTAACTTCAGCGCAGCTGGGAATGTCCCCAGATTCACTCAGAATGCCTGTTTCTTATATCCTGCATATTAACTATAGCTACATACAAGGCAACACTTAATATAGCCTTGGTCATTGAGAATAATCCACAGAGTAAGCCTATTCGGTAAGGTTTAGCATCTACATTTTTCTGCTCACATCTGCTTGCCTGACATAAATAATCTGCCTGGATGTCACAGTTTACATCCTATTTTCATTGGAGGATAACGAAACTTGATCAGTGTCTTCATCCCCTTCTCTGTCTCTCCAAGAAATATTTCTGCTTGTCAGCTCCCCCTCACCAGGACTCTCTGGTGTGATCCCCAGCCAGCTCCTTTATTAAAGGGTGGTGCATGCAAGGCTTGAAGGAAACCATACAATTTATCATTGTGCAAAATGGAAGTGCTATTTCCAAGACAGTAAGGAAATGAAAAGTGATATAGCAGTTTCCTAACCTGAATTTTCTGTAGTTCCTTTTCTCTCACAAAGGTCTGGCATACCACTATTTTAGCAGCAATAAGTCAGTAGTTGCTTTCTGAAGACCTATGTTTCTGCTGAAGTCTTACAAAACTGAACTGTAGGCACCTCAGTAATTTTAGAACAGCTTAGTCTGAGAGGTAAATTAAAATTAGAGAAAATTAGACCATTTCTAATGAGATGGTTATTACACTGAATAATGATGATTATTGCTTCTGCTTAATAAAACTGTCAGCCAATGCAAAATATATATTAAGGGAAATTACATTACATTATATTTCTATCAACTCAGAAATTCGGTGTGTTGCTTTCCCAAAAACCATGGAAATAATGAAATGTTAGACAGGGCTTCCTTTTCCAAATAGGATCAAACATGGTGCTTTCAGAAACAGCCCTTTAAAGCCCCGATTTAAAGCCTATTAATTCTAATGTTGTGAAGATTTCTGCTGACTGATCAAATGTGTGGATCAGGACTCCACTAAAAGGAGCAGTGTTCTCCCCCACTGTCTCTACTAAACACCTGGACAACACAACACAGTGCATGCACGTTCGTGGCCCCCTTGCCTCACTGAGCTCAGTGCTGCTGGCACACCTGCTTTTCTGTTCTGGTTTACCTGGCAAATTTGGAGATGGACTCCATAGGGTGAGACACACTGTTACTCCCAAGGAGAAAATAAAGAGGGACATTACCTATTATCTATCTAAAGATTAAATCCTGCTGCAGAAATCTCGATGCTGAAGCCCCAGACACTTAGAGGTGAAGCACCTCCCCAGAAGCCTGTCCAGAGACGTGACTGACCAGGAAATCTGAGTGCTCAGCATTTTTTTGTTTAAAAGCAGGCACAATATCAAACCCTGCCTTCAGCAAGAACTGCTGCCCTGAGGAATGAGAGCTGTCCCTCTGGGAGGATGGCTCTCTCCTCCGTGCTGGGAGTTCGTATGGCAGTAAACTGCCAAAAGGGCAAGAAGAAAGGAGGTGGGAAGTGAGGAGTGCATTCCTACTACCACACCTTCTCTGTGTAGGGTTCAATCTAAAAGAATATGTTTTTGTGGAATAATTTTATATAAACTAAGCCACTTTTGTCTTACAGAAAAATGTTTATTGCAGCTGCGGTAGCAGTAAATTTTAGAGATTCTCAGAGAGATTAAATAAGCAGCAAAAACTGCATGATTCAATACATGCCTATGTCAACTGACCCAGTGAACGAGGGCAGAGAGGTGAGCAAGGCTTTCTGTGGTGCATGTTGAAACCTGGAGAAACACAGATTTTCTTATATAATTTTATTTTTTGAGAGCATTATTGCTCAGACAAAGAGTAATGTATTATCTTAAATGAGGATGATAACATGGTTAATAAGTCACAGCACATGCGGTTCTCAGGTTGTCATCATGCTTTGAAACATTTACTAATCAACAAGATTTCTCCTTTTATGAAGCCCATTTTGTAGAGTTCCATAAAACAGGTTCGACAGTCACAATTTCATTAGCATTATATTGTTGCCATGGTAATGTGGTACCAATTCAATTGATGGGCTTTTCATCCTGGGCTTATAGAATTGCTCCTCCTGTCAAAAATACATCTATATGGAGACAACAAACAGACCTTACCACTGGAGTACAAGCACAAAATATCACATGCTAATGTGGCTAGGAATGTATCACGTTATTGGCAGCAGACCCAGAAATCATCAGAGACATGGTAGAAGTTACTAAACACCATACATGGCAAAGTCACGCTTCAAAACTAGGAAAGTTACTCACATTGTTTGCTGCAGTATCTGAATATGTTATTGCCAAAGAGCTTGGCTCTACTGTGATCATTCCCTGAAATGCTGTTGGGAGGGCACAGCACAACGGGGAATATTGGAGGAAACAAATGCAGTAACGCACTAAAGAATAAAATGTGAGCTGAGGTTGTGTTGGTCCTTTTCCCGTTTGCACGTTCTGCAGCATGTTCTGGGCTAATTGCTGCCAAATGCAACACCTAGTTTCTCTGGTCTGTAAAACTGGGATAATAGCCCCTCTGCCCCTGTGCACAGTACCTGGTGTATACCGAATAGTGAGTGATAGCTGGTACTGCTAAACACTGTCATTAAGTAAAGTAGCAACGCTTTTAACAGCTCCGGGAAAATGCACTGCACAGATCTACAATTTCAGAAATGTCACTGGGAAGATCTGGATTCACCCAGGGAAATGCAGAAGAGGTGACAGACTGAGCAGGTAACAGTATATATGAACTTATAGAGGAAGGATACTCACATAATTTAAAAATCATGACAGTTTGTAGTTTTTTAAATATAAATATTGTAGGCTACAGGAGAAGTATCTGCAGCAATCTGAGCAAGGAAAGCAACAATACAATATAAGGCAACAGCGGGGTGGCTTGTTTATAGTATGTTCAAACACTTTCTTGTGTATTTGCACTGTTTTTTGATTGTTTCCTATTTAGATAGGAAAAATCTTTTGCCATCCTGACACATAATTTTCAGTCTATCATTTCTCAGCTTAATCATGTTGTGTCCTTTGCAGCAGCAAGGGTAAATTACAGACAGGATAGTATTCAGTATAATCAAAGATGTGTTCCACTTTACATGATAAGTTTTGTCTGATTTACAAAAGCAGTATCTTCTCCAGCTGAGTGAGGAAAGAGAGACCTTTACTTGCAGATAAAAAACCTCAGAGAAGAGGCTTCTCCTCCATTAGGAACCTATTGTTCACACACAAAAAGATAACTGTTGTTACCGCTATTATCTATTTATTTTCTTTTACCATGATATAGCCACAGGACCCAACCGAGACCGGGACCTACCTGTGCTAAGCACAGCAAAACCACACAGAGTGCTGCAGTCTCTCCTTCAGACAATCTGTAAGCCATAAGAGAGGCCAGAGAGGAAAGAAAAACAGAGAGAGGGAGAGACAGCTTAAGTAACCAACTCTCCAGGTCAGAGAAGTCAGTGGCAGAAGCAGCACAGATCTCTAGTCCCTGTACCCTCCATTGGGACGCCTGTCCTGGTGGGGGAAGGATATATTTGGAGATATCCTCCACCAGATTCTGAGGATTCACACTCTTAACTTGCACACAGAGCCATGCTTTACCCCCTAATTTCAATGGCTGCATCTGTGTTGCTGAGCAGGGGCAGCCTGAGGCAAAGCTTGAAGTCAGCTCTGAAGCCCACCCCTATTACCTATTAAAGCACCTTCAGGCTGGCTCCAGGGCAACCCTGTTAATTCTCCCAGGGACAAAGGCTCAGGAATACCCTATGTTTTTTTTGAGCATGTTCAAGGGCACCAGGGTCAGGGCACATGCCAGAGAAATATTAATGGGTTTCAGCACCACAACTGAAGAAACAGTCATCAGGCTTGCTTCCTTTGCAGTAGGGACTTCCAAATCCAAGCCTGAACAGATGGAGGGAGGGCACAAAAGACAGGGGACTTTGGTCACAAGAGCAAGAAGTCAGTTTACACCAGAATTTGAAAGCTTTGATCAGGAAGCAATATGATGTCTTAGATTAGGAAAGCATTGTCTTGGAGTTTTTCTTGTTTTCTCCTTCCCTCTCTGTCTCTCAAAATCCATGTAAAGTAAACCCATTAGACTCTGGGTGAAGAGGCATTCATCTTCTGGTCGGTAAATACTTCCCTGTGCTGTGTGGTGCCTGCTGACTTTACTGCTGTTGCAGCCTTTTAAAATGCTTCCAGGAAATCTCATTAGATTTTAACTTTAATTTTCTTTTATTAAGGAATCTGAAGAGAGTTCATAATAATCCCAATTTAACTTTTTAATAAAAACTTCAAATAACAGGCTAGCATAGATTTGATCTCATATACATATCTGATAAAAAATTCTGATCTGTAGTAAAATTTGTTAGCCAGGAGTCTGTTGTCATCATATTAATGAATATAAAAGCTGGCAGCTTCAAAATGGCAATATTACAGTAAGCCCACTTTTTTTTTTGATAATGGTTTTGTGTTGTGCATTCAGTATTGATGAAGATTAAGATTTAGCATGCAGAAATAATATCCATTATGATGGGATTGTCCACAGTGAATTGAGTAGGACATTTTCTTAATTAAAAGTATTTATCTTGGATGATTTAAGAAGTACGTCCTACTACTGAACTGATGATGTAAATTAGTTTCTCATAATCAGTTCACCACTGATGACTCCTTATACTAAATAGAAGAAGAAAAAGGTAAGAGAAGAGTCAAGAGAAAATAATGGATGCCACTGTCTGGGAATTTAAAAGAACTTTAGAAATAATGATTAATTAACACTGTGCCATGAGCAGGAAATATACATGATCACACCCATGCAGAGACCTAATAGAGCCCTAAAAGAAGCTTCACTTCAAGGAGAAAGTTTGGAGATGAAAACATGAACACATACCCAGATTCCCACTCCTACCCACTGTACCTGTGCCTCAGAGGCACTGGCGTTTGGAGAGCAGAGCTTGGGGATGAGAGGTGGCACAGAGCCCATGGTGCTGGAGCCCTGTGTCATGGTGTGGGGTGTCCTGCAGGCGCTCGGCTCGGCGTTTCCCCAGCTTTGGGCCGGAGGCTGGCAGCTGAACTGCTGTGGCTGGCAAACTGGGGCAGAGTGGAGAGCAAGGCCAGAATGCCAGGGAGGGCAGGAACCAGTGTGATCTGCTCCTCAGGGTGCTTTTAAATGTGTTTGTAAAGACACACTGGGTGGTTTAATCTCTTATACAAGTATACTTTTAAGGGAGAACCCCAATGGGTGGAATGTTTCAACCTCTCTCAATTTTACAGCCTTACAGCCTAAGTTTCCTGGACTAGTCCACCTTCCTTCCTTCCTCGCCAAATGACTCATGGAAAGCTGTAGATCTTCAGTCTGTGGAGACTATCTAACATCAGCAACTTTCTGGGGGTGCTGCAACAAGGTAGGGCCACATCTAACTCCTTCAAACCATCCCATCAGCTCAGGTGTGCTACTGACATGAAAAGCTCGTGGCTCCCAGTGCTGAGACCTACTTGTCTGCTTCCTGGAAGCCCTGCAAGGCTGCCCCTGAGACAACTGGACCTTCTATCAGCCAGACACACAAATCACTCACTAAATAGTTTTGGCTGAGGTTGTTGGACAAAATCTTCATAGACAGAGCCAAGAGGACAAGCAAGAAATATTAATCTTCATGCCACAAGTTATTTTTTCATTATTTCTTCTTTTCTCCTTTTTACACTCCAGGCATTTTTTTCCTTCTATATAGGCTAATAGGAAGAAATGCTGTGGCTTACTCTAGCCATTTAATTCAAGTAATTTGTTTTAACTCTAATTATGAGCATTCAAATAGCAAGTGATATTTGTTGATATGTTACACTTCTGAAACGCTAGGAAAAATATCTGACCTATTCTCTGCTAATGCCTAGATGGATTTTAGGGATGGGAACCACCCTGGGAAGGGCTGGGCATATGCAGGATGGGAGCTGTCAGTGAAGAGCATGGCCATGAATCTGGTTTTGATCTGTCCATGTAATTTTCCAGGTGAGCCTTGGACTCTGCCTACGGTCTGTGCTTCCAGAGGACAGTGCCACGATGGCAGATGGAGGGACATTCACTCCTCCCAGGCACTGCACTGGGTGTGCGTTGCTCCCAGAGCTGCCACGCGCCACGGGACCTCCAGCTGCGGATGCCTGACCCAGCTCTGCTGCTGGAGATGTGTTGGGGCTGGCTTGGCCCTGCTTGCTGCTGCCTGCCTGCCTTATTCTTCTGAATTATGCCCCAGCCTGCTCCTGTCCTGTTGTGCCAGTGCCTCCGGGCTGTATTGAGTTTTCAATTACCACAACATACAATGCAGATGCTATGTAAAACAGCCAGTGTGGCTGAGCATGCTGAACTCAGTAGAAACACAGTTAAATAAAAGTACTGCTATAATACCAGGAGGCTGATTGGAACCACAAGATACCAGTGTCATATCCTGTGGCTTTTATGTTGGTAGATGTAGATTTCAGCCATTAGAGTCTAGCTATCCAACAGATAACCACTGAAGGAAATGGATCTGGGTATCTTCAGTTGTGAGTATCTGATACACTTTTGCCAATGAATGTGCAACCTGGTAAACTGCATAAGAAAAAAACAACCATTCGAGATACCTACAAATATATCCAGGCATGTACAAGGGGGTAGCATCTAACCGTGTGCAACTTAAAGCAACTCTCTGATACACACAATGCACTTAAAGTGGTACATCGAGAGAGCTCTGACTTCAGAGAACCAACGTGTAGTTACATTCTCAACTCCAAATTCAGGCAAGGAAATAAACAGCAAGTGTTGGTCTGCACTTCTGTATTTGTACAAGCAGTAACAAGCTCCCAGATGATAATGATATCGTGATATCTATGTGGGGGTGAAATACTATGACAAAAGATGAGGAAATAAGCAATACATACAATAATGTCAAACTTTACTGTTATTAACTTCTAGAAAAGCCTAACAGCTGGCATTTTAAAATGTTTTATTGTAGACAAATGTAAAGAGAACTACACATTGAGTGTGATTTTTCCAAAGAAAAATGAAATAGGCATACAGAGAAAATGATTATATTTAGTATTCTCAGGGCAAATTCTAGTTAACAACTGTGAAATAATTTGAAAATATTAATGATTTAGCCTCATAGCTAGCTTTCAGGTAGATAATAATGATAACTATTACTATAAATAAATACTATTATTATCATTCTTGCTCAGAAGAACTGAATATTGATGCATAGAGAATTATATATTTGTCCAAAGTCTGTTTTACTACTGTAACCATCCTTCTCAAGAACTATTATATATTAAGATAATCCTTTTCCAAATACTCTTTGATATACTATTCAGTTTATCAGTTCTAAAAACCAACCAACCAAGCTTCCTTGTGAAACAGTGCCAGTGAACATCTCCATTTGCATGTGAATTCTCAAGCAGCAACAATCCTGCTTTAAAAAAAAAAAAAAGAAGAGAAAAGGAATCATGAAAATCAGTACAAAATCTGTCAAGGCCCCATCTGCGACTGGGTATCAGAATAACACTAAGAAGCTCTGAGGAACAAAGTTCATTCCAAGTCTAACACATAGTGCTTTTTGGTCGATGAAATTAATTCAAACAGGGGGAAATGAGAGCGCATAGCATGAAAAACCCTGCTCCTCCACTGAGGAGCGAAGGAAAGAAGCATCACTGCTGTGTGTGTGGTCTTGGTTTTGGTGCACATAGCCACGCTTAAACACTAAAATAATCAGTGTGCCTGTGCCTCCTTTTGATAGCCAGGTATGCCTGCTGCTCCTCTGAGGAGTGTCAGGGAATGAGTGACCTCTGGTCCTGACAAGGTGAGGACTTATATTACGCATGATTGTTGCAAAAAGCAAGATTTACAGCTAGCTACCTGAAGTAGTATGGAAACAAAATGAGAGACTCCACCCTGGCCTTGAAAATCCCTCTACAAACATGTTTATTTCCTTCTGAATGGAAATATATAAAGGCTGGGGACACTTATTTGCAGGCTATTTATATATCTCCTCTTCAGGATCTGAATCTTGCATATTAATGAACTACAGGAAATAGGAAAACCAAACATTAACACCATTCTAATGCAGCATACTATTTTTCTTTCCCCTTTTTTTAACTGTTAGACTATGCAAACGTTCAGTTAACTGGTCCTCATGTTTTCTCTTTATTGAATTGCTTTCACTATGGCAAATAAATATTCATAAAGAAATGTGCACAATAAATCATTTCAAATAGTTCAAAGCCATTTTCTTTCTAAACTGCATATATTTTCAGCTGTAACTCGCCTTTAATATTTCATTCAAAAGACAGACTTGTAGAAGGACAAAAGAGATAATGTGTCAAGTAGTAATTAAAACAGGGAGTAACGATTAAAACCATTTTAATCTACATTGTGCTCTGCCAGATTCATAATCTCCTGTGTTTGTTAGGATGACTTTCTACTTGCTTTATACAGAAACTCAAAATAAACGTCTGTTTGAAGACACCGCAGGAAACAAAAGATTTCAACCCTGAGCTTGTGGGGTCCAGAGCCCTTCCCAGCTCTGGAGTTTAGGTGTATCTTCTGTTCCATCCTAGCAAGATAAACTCAGGCAGGCACTGTCTTTCCTGCTATTATTGTGACTTCTCTGGGAAGCAGATCCAGGTGCAGAGCAGAAGACAAGGAAGGGCCATCCCAGCATGTAAAGGTAAATGTAACCTGTCTCACCATTTAGACTTAAGCTAAGAGCTTCAAAAGAAATGAAAGTTAAAGATCTGGTTAACTTAGACATGTAGGGATCTTTGTTCAAATCCAAGTCATAATTATGTTCCTTGTCTCATTGTATATTTTGGCTGTTAATACACATATTTGGCCCAAACTCATTATCTTTCCTGATATGTTGCTGACTTCAGGCCCTGATTCAACAGAGCACTTACATACAGATTTAAATAAATTGATTTAGGAAAGCATTGCTCTTTGTGTTTAATCGTGGGCAGACATTCAGCTTTCAAATCAATGGGACTTATGAACAGCCCTGACCTTTGGGTCTAAATATTTGCCAAATCAGTGCACTGATAGAAATATATTGGAAAAGATAATATACATGTCTAATCAGAATTTTAGTCTCTACTTTCAAGGGGAAATACCCATACATAACACATTATTCTTCTCAAGAAATCCATTTTATAGAATTTACCAGAAAGCTTTAAGTGACATTTTCTGTTTATTCGAAAAATAGCAGATGAACAGTGTCATTCCTTGATAGTGTATCCCTAATATTCTTTAAATTAAAAAAAAAATATACAGGAAAAGTGCTGGCACAAAAGGGCATTCATAATTATTTACTCATGCCTTCTCAATTGCCTAGCACGTGGCAATCCTTTGGAGAGCAGCAAGATGGAAGGCAAGGCAGAGAGGTTTTGATATCCCATGGACTTGAAGACAACTGCATACAGAATACCACAGGAAACTCCTATCTAAAACCAGCGTTTATAAGGGCCATTTATACACACATGGAATTTTGAGTGATCACATACTTTTACTACACAATGAGGGCAGCTGGGGTAAAAACATAGAGGTTATAGAGAGGTTGTGGAGGTTATACAAGTGCACCTACAGCCAAATCTATGAGATTAGGAGAAGCAGATGGTAAAATAATAGATGTTATGATTCTATGAAATCAAATAGTCTTCTTAGTGTTCTTAAAAACATCTCACACTTAAGTTTTCTTTACTATGTTATTAAGAAGGCAAACAGGCTCTCAAATATTGTTTATAGAGTGGAAACAGATATAAAAGGGGAAGTAGATTACAGCGGGTGCCATCACATCATGTAATTTGAAGAGTGGTGAGTATCAAGGTCATAAGACAATGCATGAGGAATCAATGGGTGCTACGTCTCTGTACAACCATAGAGGAATTCTGTGATCCACATTATCCCACTGGGTTCTGTGGGCACAGTTTGGGAATAATGCACAGAAAGCATCTGTTCAGCATTCACCTGGCTCACACAATCACATGGATCTATCCGAATGCCACCTACACTCACTTTGGAGGTGGTGAGTCAGGAACATGGAGCTGCTGTATTGTACACTCACTGCATGCCAGCTCTGGAGCAAGGCCCCTTAGAGCAAAGGGCAGACTGTAAGGGGAAAGCACAACGGTCTTATCCTCCTGTATGACTCTCATATTACAAAAAAACCCCAAAAAACAAAAGCTGAAGCTCCATTTTCCATCTACTGTGCCCCAGGGGAGGGGGAGATTACAGCAAAAACAAAACAGTCACTGCCTCTGATAGGCATTTCCATATTTAGTCATGAATTGGAGCTAAATTTGCTAATTTAGATCACCTGCTCTCAATGAAATCAATTAGTGCCTAGCAGGCGCAAAAAGCTTATAAGGCTCAAGGTGAGCAGGAACAGGTCCTCGCTGGATGAAAGGCTTTTTCCAGTGTGAGGAGAGGATCTCTTTAATCAGTTCTTTAGTTTCTGCTGAAATCTAACTGCTTTAGAGAACTTCCTTCTAGAGGTATGTTTTGCAACTGATTTGAAGAGTTTGGGATTTCAATTTTTTTTCATCTTTCTTGATACCTTTGGCCAGAGTATAGTAATGGTTTTTCTATGATGCATGTAACATAGAGGTCACAGGAAAAAAAAATGCTTCTCCCCCCCCCCTGCCCTTCACTAGTATTTACACTGTTATATCTTTTGAGGAACTAGAAAGAAATCACCAGCTCTGCTACCAAATGTTATCCTTTCATGCCTATTACTGTTGTCACAGTTTTTCTCCTTTTTCACTCATGAAGTCTGTGATTTGTGTCTCAAAGTCCCTTTGATGAATCTGCCTTTTGGCTTTATTTTCTTGGTTTTGCCTACCAATATTGAGTCAAATCCTGAAATATAATTGATTCGCACTGAGTTTGTCAGAGACAGACTTCTGAACTGTTGGATGCTTAACTTCACATCCTAAGAAATTTAGCTTTTTTCATTACCCTTGTTACTAAAGAAAAGACTAGTTTACTCTTTTTTGAATGCGTAATAAAAAGAAACATGTCAAGGCATGCTAATCATAATGGAGAAAGTCCTACAGATGCTCAAATTCATATGCTTCTAGCAACAGTTTAGCACATATTACTGTAGTTCCTTATGGGGCAAAAGAAGTTCATTGCATGTTACACTATATGAACTTCAGGCTCTGATGCAGCAGTCAAGCTAATGGGAGGTGAAATGTAATGTGGATTAGAGTCACTTGATAGGGAAGAAATACTTCTCAGTGCTCACACACAGAAGTAGGGAAAGAAAAAACATTTCCCACTACTAGCGTATTTCTTTTTTTCCGTGTTTACCTGGAAATCGGGAAACCACCTGAAACAAGTGGGGTGTAAATAACCCATGTGTATCTCTCATTGTGATTGAATAATTTCATTATGTTCAAAGTATCTTTGTCAGAAGGATGCTTGGTTATGAGTTTTCTTTCTTTCTTTTTAATTTTTTTTTCATTTCCCAGTCCTCTGGCTTTTCTCCAAACAAGAGAATAATTCTAACTTACAGCGGATGTAGTCCATCCCTTAAGACTCAGGATCAATCAAACAGAAGGTGATTGTTCTCTTTAACATCCTAAGATTTACTTTGGTTTAAAAGTCAGCTTTGTGTCCTGCAGACCCATTATTTACTAAAATAAATACAGCAAAAAGCAGCCATACTCTGCTTGAAAATTAACAAAAACTAGATTGACTTTCTACTCGAAGATAAACTGTTCATCACAGAGGAATAAGAAAACAAAAGGCTCCTGATGCTATGGCAGAGTTAAAAGCAAAAGTTCCACATGAAACAACGGGCGAGTGAGTGAAGAGGATGAAGAACAGGTGGTAGAATGGAGAGAAGGGGAGGGGATAACAAAACAGGGGGAAAGTGTATTAAAGGCAAAAGCTTAGACTAAAGAGTCATGTGCAGCCCCAGGGGTATGCCTGGGGTGCTTCAAAAAAGTTATGAATAAAAAAGCCCCAAACTCTACTGTGATGTGTATATTGATAACAGAAGTGTTATCTGTATTGCAGAAACTTCAGATGCTCATTTCTCAAGTAGGAATTGAGGTGTTATGTACTAACACTTGGCCCAAACACTCACATTTTGAGTACTTTTTGTTACTCTTTGTATTTGGTATGGCAGAATAGCAACCATTAGCTTCGCTGGCAGCCTCTAGGCTGCTGTGGAGTAGTAAAACAGCCCTAACAGAGCTGAGGATCTGGACCTAGACGTTCCCTTAAAATGGGACATGAAAGGTCTGGTTTACCTTTTAAGTTGGCAATAGTTAATTGAGAAAGACTTTAATCAATACTCCATGTTATTTAAACCTGATGCAACCAAGTAGCCTGCCTCTGAGAAACTTTCCAACAGAGGTTTGCAATCTTCCTAGGACTCAATGGTATTTCAATGAGTAACATTTCTAGCAGGCTAATTTTCTTGCTAATTATCATCAAACACCTAGACAGACTTTCTGCCATAGTAGATATGCTTTGAAAAAAAACTAAAGTCCCTTCAATCATGGGCAAAAGGAAATTACAAATTCAGTGATATAAAGATTTTTAAATCATAAAGTAGTGTTTCATTACAATATCTTGGTGCTAAGATACAACATCTTAGAGTTGATAG
This sequence comes from Machaerirhynchus nigripectus, assembly GCA_013397975.1. Classification (NCBI taxonomy): domain Eukaryota; kingdom Metazoa; phylum Chordata; class Aves; order Passeriformes; family Dicruridae; genus Machaerirhynchus; species Machaerirhynchus nigripectus. The sequence continues at coordinate 2,275,543 of VZRQ01003875.1, read as the reverse complement.
ATAAAAAAACCCCCATAATTGATTTTGAAATTAAAAGTCACAATCTATGGATAAGAGTCCTAAATTTTATATTAAATAATAAATTAGGTAGTAGCAATTCTAAATGGTAAGCTGTGTTTTCCTCCAACAAAATGTGTTCTGACCAAAGGGATTTTATATATTTTTGATTTTGTTGAGTGCTTTATTTCAACTTTAAAAGGAAAAATAAACCCTACAATACAGCTTACCAAAATTCATGGATCTATATAGAACTTAGGCACGTAAGTCCCAAGTGTATTCTTCCTATTCCAAAACACTTGGAGGTTATACTTAGTCATAAATGTTTCTAGCCTACTTCTCTTCATTTCATTCTGTGCAACTAGAAAGAGAGGGAGAAGCAGACTTAAAAGGAAAAAAATTCTTACTGGAAGAAACAAAGGCAGGCATGTCTCTGCTATAGTCTGCATCCCTTCAAATTCATCCTGCTGATGCCAAGGCTGGTCCCTCACAAGATCACAACTACATCTGTAGTGAGTAGTGCTTGCTGGGTGTCACATTACTCAGGCGGTGGAAAATCAGATCCAAGGAAAATTGTGTTACCATGGCTTTAATGGGGGCAGAGGGGAGCTTATCTTTAAATGGCTGGGATGTACTTGCAAAGCGCATAACCCAAACTCAGAGCTGGCAGTTTGAGGATATGATGGGAGAGTAACAAACAAGCGTACACCAAACAGATGGGCCAGCCAGGCTGTTACAACGGGGTTCAACTGCACCTCTGGCTCTGTGTGTGGGAGCTCCTTAGTCAGTCTTAATTGTCAGGGTGTATTGACTTTGGTATTTACAATATCTTTGTTTATAGGATTATGATTAATTTCTTCTGTGAGTGAGAAAAAAAGATTAAAAAATAAATAGGCCTTTTAAATCCTATGATATTCTGCTCCTTTCAGGCTTCTAACAAATATCCAGTGCCAGTGATATAGGTTCTCTCTGCAATAAGTGTGAAATTACAAGTATGCATATGTATATTTCATATGTAGATTTCATTTTCAGTATTTGACAAGCTTAAAAAAAAAAATGTTTTGGCTATAGAAGCCACTGACGTGGGTGTTATGAGGCATACAGGAGGGGTCTTTCAAATTTTTCGAATGCTTGAAGCAGGAGTTTCCTGTGTGGGCTAAAAGCACTATATCTGTGGCCCAGCCAGGTGGAGATCACACTTTCCTAGCTGGCTGTTGCGGCAGTAGTCCACCTAAGCATTCTGCAGGAAGGTGGAATGCAGCATAGCCAAAAGTTACCATAGCAATAGATTATTATGCAGTTAGACTAAAATCTTGGATATGTGCATACTGCAATTAAAGTGATTATTGGTTTGAATTCTTGGGAAGGAGCTCTACTGGACAAAATCTTAAACACAAACACAACCCCAACAAAATGAATCAACCAAACGGGGAAAAAAGGCAAAAGAACATAAAACCTTTTCTTCATTCGTGTAAGAAGTGGGCAGTTCCACAGCACCATGATTTGTTTATTTTTTCTCTTGTTAAAAGCTAAATTTGTGTGAGGTAAAGGACACCCAGCATAATACAGTACTTTTTTTGTCAAACATATCTTTCAGTTTCTGTGAAAATTATTGTTTTGCAGTGCGAGACTTATACACAATACACAGTAAAAAACCACAAACAAACACAAATTTAGGCATGAGATTAGACAATGTAATCTTGTTTTGTTTGGTGGGGGAAGAATTTTTTTTTAAATCATGGCATGTGTTCTAAAGCATTAGTAATTTTCAGTGGAAATAAGATGCCCTACATCAATGGATAATGTTTGTTATAAAGGGTTAATTTCCAAAAGGAATCTGGTTTAGCTCCGATTTTTTTTATCAAATTGATTCTGCTTGATTTGATGTAGTGATCTAATACGACCTTGATTAAATTAGAGAGAAAATGATGATGCAGACTGTTTGTCCTATTGACAATTGCTACCTTAGGCTAGGATGGCAGTGAATTACCGTCTTGCCCATATTTTGCAGGGACCTTGGGTAGGAATTAATTTCTCCTATTCACTTTGACCTTGCTAAGAAGGCAATAACTGTTGCTGATTGTAAAGTTAGCCTATTTCCCTGGTTCAGAAATAGCTTCAGGAACTTGCTCAAAACAGTCCAAGACAGATGACTGTCTTGCCATCAGCCTAGTAGTTCAGCAAGGACACAGGGATGTACCACAAGTCATTTGTATTATTTGAGCATCAGTTCCCCAGTCAACAGCTGAGATTGTGGATGGTCTTTATACATCATCGCACACCAGCAGTTGGGGGCTACAGCTACATCTGAGACTATAAGTGGAAATTTGCTTTCTCCTATGCAGTGTATAGGTCCTGAGTAAAAGTCATCTGTACAGCAAGGTAGGGAAGAGATTTTCTTGAACTGTCCCATGGAAAACCTGGTTAAGTGTTTGTTTCTTTTGCCCTATTTGCTGAAAGCTAGAGAGCAAAAGATGTGCTGGTTAGTGCTTTGGGGGCTTCTGTTCTTAATTTTCAGCCCAATAATTATGTTACTTTACAGGAAATTTTTATGAAATACAAAGCAAAATAGAACATTTTTTCTTCAGCAGTATTTCATTGCTTGGCTTAAAGCATTCAAGTTAATTACCTGTGTCTGTTAGTGTTGATGGCTGTTAAACACTATTATAAAATTCAAGTTATAGTTGAGGTTTGTTGCACTGAGCACTGTAAAGACCTGTATAAGACAACAGCCTCTATTAGAAAATGATTTTCAATATATAGTCTTTTAACTGTGTTTAAATCTTGCAGTAGAAGCAACACATTTTACTTGTGTGTATGGCCACAACTGCTGAAGTTACAGGACAGTGAAAATGAATCTTTTCCATGTAAATGGAGCTCTGTAGGAACCAACTCGCAGGCATATGAAGAGCAGGGTTAAAAATGTGCAGAGTGCTGTTAATATTTACCAACAACACTGGTGGAGGGAAGAAAGGTTTGCCGTTTTAATGGCAATCCAGTACGTATTGAACGTGAAAAAAGAAAATGTTGATTTTTGTGTCCTATAATAACTAAATGGGAAGGTGTCTAAGAAGAGAGAACTAATATGTGTTTTAACACAGCTAAACAGCTAATGTAACTTGTAAATCATCATTTCTAAGCAAGCACATACTACCTCTTTATCCTTGTTTTCCCTCTTCTGATAAAACTAAGACTCCTCTGGTAAACCTGCCTACCAAGCAGATTTATGATGAGACTAGCATACAGTTCCTATAATTTGCTATGGTATTTCTTCTGTGCGCTCATTAGTGCTTTAATAATAGATTCACAATGACTGGCAGATTTTTTTTGTTTGGTCACAGGGCATAGTTGGAGGTGTTATAAGGGTACTAACCTAGCCTAAAACTGCTGCTGTTGGTCAGTGGGCATTACCAAGTAAGGCCGGTGTCATGTGAAAAGGGGAGACTTCCTCAACCCTTAGTGTGGGGAGATTTACTAGATTCTTAATGTTTAATTTGTCTGTCAGCACCCCAGGAAGGCTGAGACCCTTGTGCCTGACCAGTCTGTCAGCATCCTGTTTGGGGGATCCTTCGCTGAGCAGTCCTGTTGGATCAGAGAATGGTTCCACTGACTTAGGGAAACACCAACAGTGAAAGGGAGCCCCCTTTCCCTTCATTTGAGTATGTTACCCGCTGTCAGCAACTGCCAGTGTCCACAAAGTATTCACACTAACAGTTTACAGAATAACACTATGAATAAAACTGTGACAGGTTAAGGTTAGAAGGGTGTCCGTGATAGTGTCTGACTACAAAAATATCCTTGGAGGAATAAAATGTTCAGCGTGCACAGAGTATGATTCTTACCCAATAGGCATCCCTGTGAGGGAGAAGACTGGTTTCAGCCTGTTGACTGATCCCAGCAGTTGTGATGGAGTCTTCCCTAACTTTTCCCACATTCTCCACTTACTTTTAGACCATTTCTTTGTATGTAGGTGGAGCTTGAGTGACTCTAGTCATACATGCTTTGTTAGTGATTGGTGTAAAATTATCTCACTTTCCTTTTAAGGACACAGTCAAAGAGAACACAGACCGCATGTCGAGTGAGGTGTTGTCGCACTTCAGAGGTGGGGAACTTTGGAATGGAGGGGTGCATTAATATTATTACTAGGTTTTAATGATGCAAGACCATCTAAGGAGAGGGATTTTGCCACAGTTGCTGGCTCAGCAGTGGGACATCTTCCCCTATCTCCCCTGGTTGACAGGTGGTATGCAGTTTATCAGCTGAAAAGCACCATTGAGCTCCCCCTCCCTGAAAGGATTTCCACAGAGCCTGGCCGCGGTGCCTCCACTCTGCTCCACACTCCCATCCCCCTTAGCAGGTGATGGGGAATCACCGTGGAATAGGCTTCAAGTCATGCCAACCACTTTCCATCCAGGGGAGCAGCAAGTCTGATTTACCCTATCATTTCTGTACTGTTATATCTCCTGCTAATGTAAGTCCTGAGTTTTCTCTAACTGTACCCCCAATTACCTGTCCACAGGGCCCCCAGTCATTTTCCCACAGCTGGGATTTCAGCCACGTGAGGAAAGGTTGTACTGCAGAGACAAAGGACTAATTGCAATTATTTAAAAGGACATTGAATTACCATCAGTTAGTGTATTTCTCTTAGAAAAACATACCTGTTTGTTCCTTTTTGAACTACCAAATTTAGAATGATACAAACACGGTTTGTTTCAAGGATGTCAACCTGGTAGGAGTTTTTCTTTAAAAAATAGTAATTTAAAAAAGGAAACAGTGGCCATTTTGTTTGTCAAATGTTTGTTTTATGAGGCATTTGGAAAGCTATCAAAGCTGAAATGAGTTACAGTGCAACTATAGAGCCCAATAGTTTAAAACTAGTAGTATTTTGTAAATCATTCAAGAGGGGGGTTTGTACCATGTTAGTACCTCTGGAAAGCAACAAAACTACATAATTGCTTAAAATAAATAAATCTCCCACTGATGCCATAGCTGGAGGGATGCCAATAGTTCAGTGAATATATTGGTGGTGTCTGTCTATTTTGGAGGCTGATCTTCCTCTGATCTCATTGCATGTTTCCCTTTGGAACTGCAAGCACAGAGGTAGTTAATTTTGCATGGTTCTAAGCTAAGCAGTAACTCACCATCTCTAACAGTTACTTGAATGAAGAAATACTTGCTGTTGCCAGAAGTTAAGTATGTAGGAAACTCATTCTACAATATCTTGGCAGTCTGACTTTTTTGAGACCCAGAAGCCTTTTCTGTCCAGGGGAGGGAGGACTGGAAGGTCGGGTATCACTGCATCCAGACAGCTGACATCTACAAGACTCTTGTATGAGCTCAGTATCATTTTTTCTACTCCACTGCTGCACAGTCAAACGGCTCCAAACCATGTCTCATTCAAAGGGCAGACCACACCCTTGTCAGAAACTGGCTGCCACAGGGAATGTAGAATGTGCAAATAATACTCTGTATTTGGCCTCCATGCAAATAGTCTGTTCCTTCAAAACAGAACTTACTTTCCTCTTTTCTCACCCAGAGGTGTGATGTCTGGAAGGCAGCACCCTCTGCTTCTAACACCTGGAGCTGAAAGATGAATGTGACACCCCTTCCACCACAACAATTATGAGATTTCTCAGAGGCAACTAAGTGATTTCAAAATTTCAAACATTATAATGTATTTTGGTTTTTTTTCCAGAAATGATAATTTTGTCTGATGTAACTGAGTTTCTGCTAAGAATCTCTAAAACTAATCCAACATACTCTACCTATAAAGTACTTACAGCCTTCTCTTCCTCATGCTTAGTGCTCCAAAATCCCATCTTAATCTGAGATCTGTAATTGCTTGTATCCAATCATGCTAAGTGGGTACAATTTTTAACTTATAAACACCCAGATTTCTTGACTATTCACTTAGCTAAGGTCCAGCAATATGAGAAGCATATTAAGACTCTGAAAATAAATTGGGGCACATAGAGAGAAAAGATTCTCAGAGCAGTACAAACCCAGGACATCAATTTAGCAATTCTCAGCCTTAGTGATAAATATAGAATTTGTCTACAGATGTCATCACTGGAGACCAGAGGGGGGAAAAATAGTCAGATCTTTCCATCCTCTAAAATATCCTAATGAAACATTTGGTGGAATTTAAATAGGAAAAATATGCCATGCCAGGAACAAGTTTTACTTTTTAGTATTTCTTTGAATTTCATTATAGTGGTTATCAAAAGATGTCTGTGGTGTGAAAATACGTGGGTTCATTTTTCTTAATTTTTTTCCCCCCAAGATGATCATGTTGAAACTTGTGGTCCTTGCTACATCTTAAAAATTATTAAGCACTTTAGGAGACAAGCTTTTGTTTACACTGATACAGATGGCTGGAATAAATTAGTGGACTCACTAAAGAACAGCTCATTTGTAGTTTTAAATGCATTTGGGCCCCACATGGTGGCCATTTTGTTACTTATTCATCTATTTGTGCTTTACAGTTCCATGCCCAAAGGCTATGTCTGACTAACGGTCAGAGCTTCCTCCTAACACGATTTATAATTGTGTGTATCTCACACCTAAAGAGCATTGGTACTCCTGCACTGTGCCGTACCCTGGGTTATCCTGTGTAGCTGCTCTCTCTGAAGAGCACTGAGCACTGAAGAGTAAATCCAATTGCAAACAAGTACATTAGAAAAGCAGTGCACGTCTTCACTACTGTGAATGTTTTAAGATGAGCATTTTCCCTAAATTGGTGAAGAAATGCATGAAGTTGTAATTATATACTGCAACATCAGTGCTGCTATTTGGGAGAGGTAGTCAGAGCAAGCTTCCCTCAATCAAGTCTTGAATTCAAGTCCTCCTGTATTGGATTAGGATGAGTGAGGACAAATGATGGCATAGTTACTCTATGGCTCTTCACTTATGCACCTTTCAGAAACAGTACAGTAAAACCTCTCCCTCTCATACTTCAACTTTTTCATGTGTATACACTTGTTTCCTCCTTGACACCAGTGGAGTGAAGACGTGCAACACAAATGTCCTCATGCTCGCGCTGGAATCAGCAGCACTACTTTCAGCTTTAACAGTGATTTACTTTGTCCTGTAGAAGTCACCACTGCTGCTGCTGCTATGACTCCTAGTGTAAGGGAAAAAAACCAAAATAAATATGAGAAGCTATTGTGAGCCTCCAGAAGCAGCTTGTATTCCTCATGGCATTTTCTTGCTAATCCCATTGCTCTTGGGCCCTATGCATACTGGATATATCACCTTTACTTTGAATTTGGTTGAGCCAAACTAAGAGGGTAGAAGTAGTAAATAACTGAAAGGTAGATCTCTGCACTGTCATTGTTAGGCAGAAAGAAGGCAAAAGAGCAACTTGGGTTCACTTCAGGCTTTCCCAAATCCCATGAATTTGACAGGTGAACTTGCTTAAGTGTAATGAGCAATCTGGATAGCTAAATCAGGCATTCAGATGTTGGCAGATGCTAGCTGTAGGACTGTAACCATCACTCTTCACCATATGCAATGAGTGAGGAACCTGATGCTGGAATAAAAATAGCGAGGGATTAAAGAGTGTGCACTGGGCTCAAGGTACAACTACACAGCAAATTAAAGTCTGGGATGTCTGTCTCTCTAGTACTTGAACTAATGTGAATCAGGGGCAGTTTTGAGGAAAAAGTGGGGAGCTTCTTGTACCACGTATCAGTACACTGAGACCTCTAGGCTCCCTAATACATCACTGCCAGATTTTGAATGCTGAACTTCCAAAGTTTACAGTTTACCCTTTAAACTTGGAGATTAACTACTGCAATGGCTGGAGGAGGAATCCTTTGGTTTAGATTGCAGGTTGTGTTCCTGGAACTGTTTGAAATTGAAGGACATGGTTTTTCTCACCTTCTGCTGCCCTGCCCTCCTTTGCCCTCCCAGTGAGGCAACCATTCCCAGCACAAGGCTGTAGCTGCTCTGGTAGCAGTGAGTGCCTGGAGCTTTTCTGACAAAGTTCACATGCAATTATTTCTTTGGCATGTGAGCAAATTTTACCTGAAGAGCACAAGGAACAAAAGGTTAATGGCAATTTTTCAAAAGCCTATAACTCAACCAAGCCTCAACAGCATTTCATGTCAGAAGTGAAAGTTAAGTCTTTAGTATCACTGCTCTGTTTCTGCTGCTTTAAAAATCCTGCTGGGGGGAGAAGCAAATTAAAATCAGAGGCTTAGCACTTCATGAAAAAAGCCCAAACTCGATCTGGGCTGTGTAACACCTCTTATTAAAAATTCTTATAACTTCTACTTTAGAAAAGGTGAAATATTTGTATTCTGATGCATGTTTCACATGTCTCCTTTTTTGTGTCCATTTATTCCTGAAACAAAGTTCAGCTGTAAACATGCTCAATGCTGATGAAAGCACTATTTTCCCCAGCTGTGAGTCCAGAGTTCAGATGGGTGATCCACAGAAGGCCAGCCCTCTCAAACTGCTGGGGAAAGCTGGAAAACAGCAGCAGGCTGACACAGACTGGCTGACTGCCATGGTTTAAATACAGTAAGTTGATTCTCAGCAGAAACAAGGGAACAGAAATAAGAGGAGTTGTGAGTTAAAGCAGGATATGGTTAGGTCTCTGAATCCCTTCCTCTGACCTGTATGTATTGACAGAATAAGTCTTGCTGCATTTGTAGGAAAAATTTCTACTTCCATGAAATCTAAAGGTGTCACTGTTTATTTGTTTCACTGGTCAAAAATTCTACAGGTGTCAGGTTCATTTGAGTTGCTACATTACATGGGGGTAACCAAGGCTTTATAACTTGCAGAACAAGAGAAGATGTGTATAATGGAGAGTTTAGTGCTGGTCGCTTCTATGTAAATACTCCTTTAGAACAAATGGAGACAAACTGTAAGAGGTTGGTCACAAAGCAGTTTATGATTTCATGTACATGGAAATATTCCTTGTGAAAATTAATTACACCTAATGTACTTGCATAGTCAATATAGTGCTGTAGGTCAGTAGCAAACACAACTAGAAAACTCCCCAGCTAGCATCAGACCACTGAGCTGCTCAGCAATGTCAATATTAGTGAAATGAACCAAAGACTCTTGGATTTGTTAGAGATAAGTACTAGCAATGAAGGAGATCCTGCTTCTGATTTTCCTGCCAACACTTCAGCTGCTTTACATGGGTGATTGTAATCAGCAAGAATTGTTATGCAATAGTGCTGAAGCAGAGACTTGAGAAAATCTAGCTCTCACTTGAGACCCAAAAGACCACAACCTTATTTCTACACATCTTACAAGGGAAAAAAAAACCCCTCCACTGGGCATCTCTAAAGTGCTCCTTTACAGAGATGGAAAGAAATATAATAATTACAAGGTAAAGAAAAATTCCCATGCTATTCTGTGAAAGGCATTATCTCTGGAGACATGAAAGGAAAAGGCAAACCAATTCTCTACTGCACCCAAAGGGTCACCAGTGTCCAGAAGCTACTTACAGTTTTCCAGGCTTTTTGTAAAATAAATAGGAGTGGGAATGGGA
>VZRQ01003875.1:2234706-2265993 GCA_013397975.1 Machaerirhynchus nigripectus | reverse complement strand
TTTAAATCTTGTACTAAGAGGGGAGAATAAAAGCTAACTGGAAAAAAGGAGTGCTGTAAAGAGAATGTTAGAGAGCAGATCTGGGGTATGTTTTAAGAAGGGGAGGAAGAACCCAAGAATGTGCCTTGCATGCACACTGGAAAAAACCAAAGATTACTTTTAAACGCCTCTATCCTTGTGAAATGGTAATAAATGTGCTCATATTTTGAGGAATAATTGATGTGGTTAAATGAAAGTGCGCTCTAGAAACAGATGTTACAGTATTTGGTTGGCTGGTTGGGTTGTTTGGTTTGGGTTTGGTGGTGTTGTTGCTTCCCCAAATGGAGAATACTTGCTTTCTTTTTAGGCCTGTTGCAGTGGGAATATTTATTTCCATGAGACCGTAAATATTGTGTTTCTAGTGTTAAACACTTGCAATGTTTGGTAGGCAGTGACCAGGCCTTCGCGCGCCACTCCCACCCGCTGGACGGCTTCTGCGAGGGGACTCTCCTAAGGGGCTGGGAAGGCTCGCTGTCCCTGTGGGGAGAAGGGTGAAGGTTCAGGGACAGCCCAGGCCCGTGCTGCTGGGAAGGTTCCAGCCCTCTTTGCTGGGCAGGAGAGTGCCCCCAGGCGCAGCAAGGCTGGGTGCACCCGTGGCGTGCAGGCTTCTCCTGTGGCATTGTCATGAGTGGATGAACGCAGCCAGGGTGGCGCTTGGCCCTCCCCGGGCAGGTTCCCTTCCACCAGCCGGGAATGAGAAGGGCAGGGGCGCAGGAGGCCGGGTGTGCACGTGTGGGGAGGCACACAGACCGTGCCGAGGGTGGAGCGGCGGGGGGCGGTGTGTGGGGAGCCTCCCGTGCTGCGCTGCTGCCGAGCCGCATCCCCGCCGCTCGGTGGCTGCTGCCGCCCGCTGCAGGCCCGGGGAGCGGGACCAGAAGCCCGCCCGTCCCGCAGGACACCTGCCCTTGCCCCGGAGAGTCTCTGCCCCACCGGGCGGCCCCGGCCCGGCGTGGGGACGCCCGCCCACCTGGGCGTTGCTGCCCGGGCTGCCGGCTCCGCCTCCTCCCGCTCTCCGCTCCCTTCCACTCCGGGACTGCGGGGAGCCGGGGGAAGGCGGTGCGGACACCATGGCTCGTGTGCTGAGCCGGGACCCGGTGGACATTGAGGTACCCACTCGCCCTGCCGGGACGTGCNGCCCGCCGGCGGTGCCCGGAGCCTCGCCCCGCCGTGCCGTGCTGACCGCCCGCGGGCAGCCCCGGCACCGGCCCCTGGAGCTGTGCAGCGGCTGCCGGGGCAGCGCCGGACGCACCGCTCTAGCCGTGCCCCGGCCCCGTGTTCGCCACGGTGAGCGCGGCCGGCGCCCGGCCGAGGGGCGTGAGGGGGTGGCGCCCGGCGCCTCCCCTCTCCTCGCCGCTTCCCCTTACTCCCCGGCGAACTCGAGGGCAGGGTGTGACCGAGCCCCGTCTCCCCGGTGAGGTCGGGCTCCCGGCTCTGGCAGGGTTCCTGAGGGCAGGACTGCTCGGGGGCCGTGACCTGATGAGCCCTGGACGGTCTCAAGCTGCGTGGCCGATGGCCTCGGGCTCAGCGTCCCGCAGCTGCCTGTGGGCCAGCGGAGCTGTGCGGGACCCAGCTCATCGCTGTCCCGCCGTGGGTCTGGCTGCGCTCACGGACTGTACCGAGTCTCCTCGGACCAAAACAATTGCACGGATCGCTGAGCAGGAGGGCAGGAGTAGTACCCTTGCTGCACGTGGCTTTCTCACCTGTGGCACTTGAGGTTTTTGCATGACATTCCTTGCTGCAAGTCGTACTGGGTGCTGGAAGTAGGGTCCGGACCTGGCCTTGGGAAGGCGGAGCTTGAGGTGGAGTGTGACCAAGGCTGGTGCAGTGGCACACGTGGGGAGCTCCTGCTGATGTTAGCCAGGTTGCAAGCCTGGGCTTCAAGGAAGCATTTTCCACTCTTCACAGGACCTCACATTTGGCTGTGAACTTAAGCTCTTTATGAAGAGTCTACTAAAACAGAAGCAATGATAAATCAACTTGTGGTTGATAGTCTTGTTCTAGGCTGACAAAACTTTTTGTTGTGGTACACCTTGAAGTGAGAAATGTTAAGTTTAGGGTGGGCTATTGTGGCTCGTTGAGGCCCAGTCATAATACACAAATATGCACAGCAAAAACTGGAACACCTCTCTAGGTCAGTTGAGACTGAATTTTATCATTAGTTCTTGTATTGAATTTTTGTGTGTAGTCCATTTCTTAGCTGAGCTGCTGCTCAAACCATGACTAATGTCCAGAAATGGTCTTACAGATACTCTGATAAAACTGAAGCATGGAATGGATGGGAAGAATGAACTATCACAGAAGTCTTCCTGGCAATTAGGGAGGCACTGTGGTATGAAATCAGCAGTGTCTGTGTTTTACCAGCTCAGGGTTTTCAGAGCAGCCAGATTTTTCTTCCAAGTGTTAAAGTTCATTTTTCTATGACAAAGGTTTGATTTTAGTTGTACAGGTTTTTGAGTACTTTCCTTAAATTTTTAATGTAAAATATTTCTTGTATTACACTGCTTTGCATTTCTAGATATGTATGACTCAGATTTAAAGAACAATGTTATGGTAGAATCCTGTGTTGGTGATAGTAAGCAGTACTACATGATTTAGGAGAGGAATTGATGGATTTTGAAAAGGCATAGTGTTTGCTTTATTCTGAGGTTTCAGATAGAAACTTTGGCCAGTATCTTACTGTATTTTTGTTTTCAGCAGTCATTTAAACTAGCAAGGAAATCAATGCAGTCTCCTTCTAACCAAATGTATAGTCCTTCCCCCATCTGTTCGAATAAATTTAGTCATTGTATGGTTTGTCTCCCAGATGAATATATCAATAATTACTGATAATCTAATTGCAGCGTTGCAGCCCTCTGTGGGGTTTTTTTTGTTGTTTTTTTTCCCCCTGCATAGAACTTTATGTTTTTTTGGGTGGGGTGAAGTACTGCATTTTCAGAAAATGTATTCTATCTTTGTCTTTGAAGTAGGGAGAGTGCCTGTTAGCTAATCCTGTCATTGTAGATAAATATTCTCAGTAATTTGTTTGTTGAGTGGAGGAGTCTATCAACATGAGCACTGGCAGCACAACTTGAATGTCTTGGTCAATTTCTTGGCTACAGTATAAAAACTGAACCAATGATTTAATGAAACTTGTCTCAATGATTAGTGTCTCAAATTCAGGTTCATATAATTAAAATGTTAAAAATTATGTTTGAAGTCCTAGTGGTGCTTTATAATTTGTTTAAATAGTTAAAGCTGGATAAAAAGGCATGTCATTGGTTAAAGAAGAGCCAAGAATGTGTGCTAGAAGTAGCTAAAATCACATGTTCTCCAAGTTATTTTACAAAAGAAAAATTCCAGGAGACTGTCCCTTAGGAATCTTGTTCCCATTGTTTGGCTTAGCCGGCAGCTTCAGCCTCTGGACCTAACTAAAGAAGATGAATAAATTACATAGATAATTGTGTTCTAAAAATCTGCTTTCCAAATTGTGGAAGACTAGGCATGTTGTGATTTAAATATATGTTTTTTGCCAATTTTATTTTTTTAACACTAAAACAAAAATAACACCGAAAATACCAAAACAAAACAGCAACTCCCTCCTCTCAAGCACTGGCAACTCCACAAACCCCAAACACTGCCTTTTTTTGAGTACAGTCAACTATCAAAGTGTGCTGCTAATATTCCTTGGACACAGATACTCTAAGCAAAAGGAAAGAGCTTATTTAAAAATAGCTACATGTGAAAGTACCTACCTTGGATTTACGGTATAAGGACTTGCCTTGGATTTTTGTTTATTATCTTTCTAAATCTTTACAAGAATTTTTGAAATCTACACTATGAGGGCAGCATTCCCTTTCTAACTTTTAGTGTGAAACTGTTAAATGTACATTCAAACACCAGAGAATGTTTACAGACTTCATGTAAGCTTCCCAATCATACTCTGGGAAAGAAAGTCTTCCATTCTTTTGCTTTCTCTTTTGTTTCACCTGATTCCTGACTACCATTGTGTGTAAACCATATATAATTACATCTATTGCAATCTTCAGGACTCTTTGAAGAATTAAAGTTGTCAAATCAAGTAGTCGGAAATCAATGAATTGCAAAATGGTTAAGTGTCGAACAGAATCTTCAATGACATTTAGTGTTGTTCTCTGCGTGCTGTGTTTTCCTCACAGCATTTCTGTGTTTCTCTGCAGTCTCTCGTCATTTCACTCGGTGATGTTTGGGTAGTGGATACTTTCTACCTCTTAGCCACCCAGACTACAACTGGGGAGAAGAGTAGGTCTCCCAGCCTTCCTTGGTAAGGGCTTTTTTACAGGAGAGTGCATGTGTTTTGCCACACTGTTGTCACAAACCCGAAACATTAATAGAAAGTTAAAACCAGCCCCCCCAGTAAAACTTAGAATGAAACAGGGCTATCGTTCTTACAGTAGGTAGGCAGTATGTTGGCACATCATAGATCTTTCCTTCCTTCTAAATCATGTATTGCATATGTTTAAAGGGGAATTGGGTGTTGATGAGTGGGTAATTCCCTGCTGGACCAGCAGCTGGGTGCCTAGAAAGCTGTCACAGCTGTTTCCACCCCCAGCACTGATGCGTGACTTGTGAGAATAAAATGAAAGGTGTGAACGCCTAGAGCCATGTTCTGGAATTGGAACTGGGAAATTATCTGAGAACTATCAGGGTAAATTTGGTAAACTGGTAAATGTAATGAACATTGTCACTATAACTATGTTATGCTTTCTCTTCATTTAGCTTCAGAAAATATAAATGGCCCTTAAATCACGTATTTTTATTTCAGAAGTTATTTAATTCATCCAAGTATTTCTTTGGCGTTACTTCAGGATGTACAGGGATGTGTCTTAAGGGCCAGACTGTGCCCGTTGGGGGCTGACCTTAGTGAGAACACAAGAGGCTCCAGGAATTCTTCAGTGCCCAGCAGGCACGTGTTTGTTGATTTTGAGTTCCTTCAGCAGCAAGTTCTGCGCTGCTGTCTGAAGGCCCTAATGAATGTGGGATGAGGTTATGGGCGGTTTGGGCAGCTCACTGGTGGTGCAGACAGCACATCTGCACTCAAGGGCTGCAGCTGGTTTCAGAGTCAGCCAGGGGAACAGAATCCCTTGTGCCACGCTTCCAGCTGCATGGAAGGGTCACTTGGGAAATGCTCCTAAGCCCCGAGAAAGCATTACTGTACTACCTGCAAATTGCATACTGTTCTAAGTAGCAGGTTTGATAGCAGTAGCAGTTCTTCATTCCCTGGGATATACTTAGTAGCTGTTACCAAGCATGGGCTATGACAGCAAGGTAAGCAAGTTTCACTTGTCAGGTTTTTCTCCCAATGCAAATGGACAAGAACAGTGGAAAACTGCAGGTAGAAAGGTATGTCTGAGAGCTAAGCTTGGTGTGCTCACAGGGGGAAGCAGGGCAGGGATTGAAAAATAAAGAATACTGTAAAAAACAGGAAACCTCCAGCAAGATAGCAGGGAATTCTGCTAGTCAGCATGGCTCACAAAGTTGCTAGGCAAAGGTTATGTGAATAAATAGCTGAAGCTAGCTTTCTCTGATGAAGGCTAAACTTTTATTTTTGAAGGCCCCAGTTATTACAGTGTCTCTCTCTGTTGTAGATACCTGTGAGATTTTTGTAGTTCCATAACAAAGCTTTAGTATGTAGAGTGTTTTTATGCTACTGCTTTATAGCTTGTTGTGATGATCAGATGGCTGTTCCAGATTGATGGCTGTGTCTTCCTAGGGTCATTTGACAGTCAGTGAGAAAACAAAACTTCTTGTTTAGCTGTTTTTGCTTAATGAATTTCTCAAGCCTTTTCATTGTTTTAGTGGTTTTATTGTAATAAACAGCTGAGTGGAACAGCAGTTATAGCATGATTGCGTAGACCTTATGGAAGATTATAGACCACAATTATCATGTGTATCTTAGAGAACTGAACAATGATTTACTCATCAGGTTAAAATTTGATCTGGCAAATAGGAAGGAAAGTCTTCTGTAGGAAACATTTTATCTTTTCATGTTTTATATGCAAATCCTGCTGATGCTCAAGGAATTATGTATGGTCTTGCCTCTACTGCTGATAGTCTGCCAGACTGTAGCAGTCAAGCCTTCCAAAATAATTATGTCAGGAAAAAAATTGACTTGTGCTTTTCTCTTGTTTTCAACATTTTGAGTTTTAATGTTACTATGAGTTAAATGTCCCATTTTTTTTCCACATCCTTAGGATTTTAGTCTTCTTTTAAGGTCTTTCAAGTAAGAACTGCTGATCCCACCCTTCTCGTGGCTGAGACTTAAGAGTAGTCACTTCAGTTAGCAACTCTGAAAACAAGCAGGAACAGAAATTCATTTCCTTTTAGTTACAGAAAAGAATTTCATGATGATTTCAAGTTACAGACCAAACTTGAATTTTATTCTTTCCTCTGCTTAGTGTTACGTGTTTTAAGAAAGTACAACTATATGTTGATACGAGAAGCCGATATCCGCGAGGCAGGATTTTTCCGATCAGCTGTGACAAGAGTGCAGCACTGCAGGGCGGGTATTTGAGACACATTTGAAGGGGTGCAGTTTTAGCAGCAGGGCAGGACTTGCCCAGTTTTTCGTGCAGCCCGGAGAGGTGTGGCTGTATCTGATAGAGTGGGATTTGCTTGGACCCAGGATTGCTTAGCTCTTGCCATCCTACTGGCCAGTGTATATGCATGGTGCAGTTTGTGCTACCCAAAGACACAAGCTGCTGCTTTTCAAATTAACGCTTTGAAAAATTCTACTGTCCATCCTATCCTATACCATTTTGCCAGTGTCAATAAAATGACCCAGGGAACACAAAAGTAACTGGCACTGAGTTGGGAACACACTTCCAGATAAAATATTGAGAAAGGCTGAAATTCCTGGTGGCTGCAGACAAGCTGGATTGAATATGTCCTGTTTGTTCTGGCTATGGTAACCCTTTGACAGCACTGAGTTCAAATCAAAAACTGCTTTCTCTCCCTCCCTGGTTGCCTGGCAACCTCCCTCCTCTTATTAGCATATGATTTCTATTCCTTTTTTTATTTCATCAGTACAGTGTTGCACACTCTGCTCCCTGCCCTGTGCTGTCGCCTTTGAGAAGAGCAGGATTTGTGCCTTTATATGAGACTTCGGCAAGTATGTGATTTGGCAAAGAAATCAAACATTTGGGATTAGGAACCTTTGGCCATAAATGCCTTATCAGAAACTCAGAGGGTGGTGTTTGTGTGGGCATGTTTTTCAAAGTCTTTTCATTTTCATTTGCTGTCATTTTTATACTAAGGGCAGAATTCTTGCAAATCAGCACAGCATAAATCTCTGGCATCTCTACATGTGCAGAGCATCAGTTTGTGAAACGTGCCAACAGAGAATGGCTACACGGATCTTGGGGAGCATTTTGTCCTCTTAGTCTGTATGCAGTTCCATAATGCAATATGCAGTGCCATGATTCCAAATATAAATTTTAAAAAAAGTAATGTATATCCAGGTCAAACTGTGGTTGGGGAAGAGGGCAGCTAAAGAAGTAAGTGGAAGAATTAAACTAAATTCTCCAATTTTCTTCTCATAATAATGCTATTTAGAAATAAGAACATTCTGCCTTTCAATTGGCCAGGCGTATTCTTTTATGAAATAACAGGTGATTCAGACTGTGTCTATAGTTTAAACTTTAAATTGCTTTTTTTTCTGCTCATAGACTCTTTCAACTATAATAAACACCCCAGTATTTTTTTGCTGGTGCATGTGGTAAAGAACTTAAGATTCAAGTAGGACTAAAAAAAACCAACAGTAACAACAAAAATTAGAAGACACAGTGAGGAGGAAGTGACAAAGCATTTGAGGACTGTCTATATCAAGATATGTAAAGGAATTTTTTCTTAATATTATCCAAATAATAAATCGCAAATGAAATAATCTACTTTTTCAACATCCTTGTTTTTTTATGCTGTGATCTGAGTTTGGCAATTGCACTTTTCCTCTGTCAAAATACTTAGACCTTCCTGTGAAACATCTGGGTTCTTACTGTGGTTATAGATGCCGCCCTAAGCCAATGCCTTAGGAATTTTCAGTGGTTTTAGGTCTCGCAGAGACTTTACCATTTGAATTAAGAGTAAACCCCCCCTATAAAAGTATTTTGTTTTTAATAATGCTTCCACTAAAGATATAGTTTCTGAAAGCATTATTAGTTTGATAAATATTAATGTATGTGATGTTGGTATTTAATTTGTAGATTTAAAGTGATAAACACAATGAAGTCCTTGAAATGCCAAACCTTTCATCTCTGCTCAAGCCAAGGTTCAATTTTATTTTCAGTATGACATTTGCTTCCTGAAGTGTTACAAGTGGCTTGACCTTAAAATTACGTTTATTTTAGTTCATTGAAATGGTTGGCCTTTCCAGTTCAACTTGACACCAGCAGTGCAAATGGGAGAAGGCAGACATGCTTGCCTGTGACTTTATTTGAAAGCGAATTAAAAAGGTATCTAGGTGATGAATCTAAACATTTCCATTTAGATGGGATGGTAGTCATCAGTTAAAGGCAATCATGGTGCATTCTGACATTTTAATTTCAGGTTCAAAAACAATTATATATATAATTAAGGAGCAAAGTGTCCAGGCAGCCAACCTATCTGATTTACATGTCTTGCTGGTGTGAGGGTTTTTTTTTTTTTAATAGAGATACCTGTGCATACCACTTTGAGACTATAGAAGGTGGAAAAACTGAATGTTTGATATTAGTTAACGTGTTCTTCTTAAGGACACTCTTCTTTCAAGTATTAGTCATACACTCAATGTCATTAGGTTTATGTTTATCATGGACACTGGACTCCGTGCCATTTTCAGAGAGGTTGCTGTGGTACCTAGTTTATTTATTAATATATCATGGCTTGCTTGCCTTGGTTTTTGGTGTGATTTTGTTAACTGTGCTCTGAGAGGCCTTGTTTAAATTGAAACTTTTGTTGGGATGAACTGTCCTGGCTGGGCTTTTCTCAGTCAACAAAACATTTGGCCAGTGTACGGAGAATGAAGCAGGCTGCTGTGTAGGAGATGCATGTCTCCTTAGGCATGTTTTCTTGTGCTGTGCACTCTGTACAGGGCCGTCTATGCAGCCTTGAGAGAGGTCCTCCTACTGCCCAATTGCATGTGTGTCAGTCGATTAAGCAATGAGAATATTGTGCTCTGAAGGGAGCCCTTTGCACTCGTGCAGTGAAAGGACAGAAGGCAGGACGTGCTTCTGAGAGAGGAAAAAAGTGCTGATAAATATGTGGAGGGATCTAGTGGGAGGAAAAATAAAATATTGCTGTTGCCGAGCTTAATAATCACTGTGTTTTCCTGTCCAGCCATTGCACCGTTAGCATCTCTACTAGCATCTTGCTCATTATAAAATGCTTGGGTTTTCCTTGATTATGAAGGGCATTCTATAAAACCCAACTCTATTCTTCTCTTAACAATAAGCTGACTACCCTTCCACCCAGGCATGTCTAGCATCCATGCAATACTCCAGAATTCATTTGTGAAAGTAGGTAGAAGTGTTAGAATAAGTTATTAAAAATGTAGACCCATAATGGGAGTAAAGAAGATTGGAAGTATAAAGAGAGGTTTTACCACCTGGAAGTTATTATAGTTATTTAGATTGAGCGAGAATAATAACCAATTGTTTTCTAAGATGTATGACACATTTATGAAAAACCTTGAAGGATAAATGGATCTTTTTAGTATGCTACTTCCACAAAGGACTCTATGAATAAAATAATAGTGAGAGAACTCTCAGTGGATGCTGAATACTGCTAATTGATGAAATTATTACTTATTACACTGCAACTGAACTCTGCTTAGAAACACTATTTTCAGTATGATTTTTTGAAAATGACAGCTGAAATGTAAGAGGCTTTGTATTGAAAGTGAATAGTGATAATTTCTTGATATCTTTGAAATTAAGGATATTTCAATGACAGTTAAAACTGAAAAAAGTGTTTTTTCTTAAGTGCACAGATCATGGACTATGACTGTGAAAATTAAATGAACTTTTCTGAAATCAATAAAGTAGACTTAAGTGGATTTATGAGGCATTTTAAAAATAACTTCAAGTATTCTATTTATAATAAAGCAGTCAATTATTTGTGTCGGCAGTTTTCATATTATGTCACATTTTCAGGTTAAAAATTAGGTTTGTGAGATAGAGTGTAGCAATCATATTAAGGAAAACTCTTAATTCTAAATTGAATCAGTATTGAAGAATACTGCTGATTTACTGCTCAGGGCAAAAATGGGAATGAGTACCAGATTTGCCTTGGTTTTCTATTGATGAAATTAGAGCCTGCTGTCCTTCTTGGTGTGTCTAGTTAGGTCTGTGTACTAACTCTCATGGATTGTTATCAGTAATTGGTGTGAGCATCTGTGCTCAAAAGATCATGTGTAGTGCAACATTTTTGCAATACAGTTACAGGTGAATACAAGATTTAATTTTAGCCTTAACAAATCTGTTCATCAGTGCTAAGATGAACCTCCCTGTTAATTTCAACAGGCTTAAGAATCAGCGGTACAAAGTAGGCTTGTGAAAATTCATGCACACACTTGCGTGTGGATGTGTGTGTATGCTACAGGAACACAAGATGGGAGATTAGAGGTGGTTCCCAGACTTATTCTGCTTCCATTTTAAAGCTGTGTTTGATATTGCCCTTTTTTCAGTTCCAATTGAAAATGCAAAATTTGAAAGATTTTAGTAAGCACGAACATAGCTTTTCAAAACAGATGGAAGTGAGAAAGTGACAAAAGAGTTGGGAGGAAAAAAAAAGCAAAGAAGATAACCACAACAGAAGCTGTTCTAGAATGCTGGTGATGAAATGCAGAAATAAAATGAATACAGAACAGAAAAAATGAAAATATTATCTCTTCTCGAAGTACCTATAGTCTGAGTAAAGTGTCAGTAGTCAGCAGTAACCAATACTATGCTGAAGGGCCAGAACTCTTTTGTTAGGATAGGGTATGCTAAGAAATAGTTTCTGGAAGACTGTAGACTAAGAACCACTTCTTGAGTAAAGCAGAATACCTTGCATGCTGCTAAATCTTGGCACCAGGTGAGGAGATAAGATGAATTGATTTAGGAACCCCAAGAAGTATTTAGCACTAAAGCAAAGTTAGATCATTTTTAACTCCCAGTATAATGTTCTTTATGCACTTAATCAATGAGCCCTTAGTGAAAAATACTTTAGAAGTCTTAGAGTTGGGCTAAAACTCTTTTAGTGCTGGAGCAGCGTTCTTGTCATATTTGCTCTGATTTGCTTTTATAATCTTAGCTGAACAGCAAATCAGTTCAACTTCTCATCCAGGTTTGCCTTCCATCTTGTGCAGGGCAAGGTAGGAACATGGGGATGGAGGTCTTGTTCTAGGGGTGATTCCAGTAATAATTAGATTATTTTACAAAAGTGTCCATTTTTGTAATTGTTTGCAGCTCTTCCCCAATTTTTCCCTATTTCAAATGGAAGCAGGGAACTCATGTATTTGAGTAGAGGTAAGTGTTGAAACTTAGGTAGAGTTTCAGGCTGAGAACCATCATCCTGGAGGCTGCCAGTTGCTGTGAGTCCAGGAGGGTGAGAGTTGGGTTGTGGTTGTGTTCCTCCTGTCTGTTTGGTGTTTCGTCTCACTCAGCTAAGGTGTCCTGCTTGGCGTACTGGCAGCTGTGAATCCTCCCCTCAGGTACTCTAAGAAGAAACTTAATTTGGCTTGTGACTTCCACTCCTGGAGTTAGACCTGCCCTACTTAAAAAGCGTGCCTGTGAATGCAGGCCCTGACTCAGGACAAGGGAGCAAACAATAGCTAAAAGAAGAGGTCACCTAAAGTCAAGTGGAAAGAGCTCAACATGACTTGGCAACATGACTCAGCCATATCCTGGGCTGTATCTAAAGAAGTGTGGCCAGCAGGTCGAAAGAGGTGATTCTTCTGCTCTACTCTGCCCTTGTGAGACTCCCACCTAGAGTACTGCATCCAGCTCTGGGGTCCCCAGCATAAAAACGATGTGGACTTTTTAGACTGAGTCTAGAGGAGAGACAGAAAAATGATCAGAGGGCTGGAATACCTTTCCTCTGAAGACAGGCTGAGAGAGTTGGGGTTGTTGGGGAGAGACCTAAGAGCAGCCTTCTAGTACCTAAAGAGGGCCTACAAAAAGCTGGAGAGGGGCTTTTTGGTTTTTTTTACAAGGACATACAGTGGTAGGACAAGGGGGATTGGCTTTAAACTGAAAGAGAGTGGGTTTAGATGAGATGTTTGGAAGAAATTCTATACTGTGAGGGTGTTGAGGCACTGGAACAGGTTGCCCAGAGAAGCTGTGGGTGCCTCATCTCTGGCAGTGTTCAAGTCGAGGGTTTGAGCAACCTGGTTTAGTGGAAGGTGTCCCTGCCCATGGCAGGGGGGGTTGGAACTGGATGAGCTTCAAGGTCCCTTCCAACCCAAACCATTCTATGATTCTGTGAGGTAAAGACTAATTCCTCATTTCTGAAGCTGGCAGGCACAGATGTGCAGGAAGATGGCACTTACAGAGAGTTAGCTGGGTACCTTTCCTTTGTATAGTTTCTAAAAAATCTTACTTGTGTTACAGCTTTTCCTGTTCCTCTGCAGTATGTGCTACTGCTCATAACAAACAGCAAACAAAGGGATGCTGATCTGAGACAACTGGTTTTTAATACTTCCATCCTAATTGAATGATAGCTTTGTGGTTTTGCATCTTGTATTCTAGGAAAGAGAACTTTGACCTGTCAGCAAGATGGGAATTTTATTTTTTCAAAAGTCCAATACTTTGATTTTGATGCAGCTTGAAATCCGCAGCCTTAGGATAATTTCAGTATGTTTATAGGAGAAATACGTCACTAAAATTTTAGAAAACCTTACAAAGGATAAAAGTAATAGTTCTTCCCCGTTCCAAGGTCTCACAGCAGAGATGCAGTTTTGCGTAGTAAGAGAATTGAAAAATAATGCTGCTATATACAACACTCTTTATAAACTGTTTAAAACTAGGTTTTCTCTTATAGCATGGTACAAAGTATAATCGATCAGAATCCAAATGTTTGCTGGCATATTTCTAGATTGGGCAGCCTTACCTCATTATTTTATTTTTTTATGCGTATCGCCTCTGCCTCCATCCCACACATTCATCAGTATTTAATGTCAATAAGATTTGAAAATCAAAATTGTAAGAGTGAAAAACTCCAAGGAATTTTTTGTATTTCCTATTACCAATATATGTTCCACTCTCATCTATGACACATGTGAGTCCCTATATGCTTAGAGAATATCACGTTTCTTTGCTTAAAGGTGTCAGCATTCCTGTGTGCTTCTGCAAAAGTAGACAATGACATTTTAAAACAAAAAGGAGAAACTGGCAACAGTTTCCTCTTGCCTTACTTGCATGGGCTGTTGAATTCTGTTTGAAAATTGGCTGTGGGTTTGGGTTTTTTTTTCAATTATCAGATATTTAATAATATTTTAAAATACGACTTCACATATCAAACCCTCGCTGTTTATAGGATACAATTAACAAATCCTTCACATTTCCATTTTATTTCTACATGCTAATTATTTTTTTCCTTTTTGATTAGGATGCTGTGGTGTATACACAAAGTTAGTAGAAAATCAGTAGTCCAATTGTCAGTTTTGCATTTTACCATTGTATTAAACAGTTGCTACTGAAATTTTTGTAGAAGTTTGCACACTAGTTGCAAAAAGGTAGGTTTACTTGTTACTTTTTCATGTCGCAACAGATTTAGAAAGTCAGTACTGATAGATAGTTGGCATGTTCTTGGAACAAGTACAAATGTTCACATTTGTTTCAAGCACTGAATGTACTAGATCTTTTGGATGTATATTGTTAATCTCATCCTTGCATTTTAAGTTCATTTATTGGACTTTGAAAATCACCTTTTAACAAAGTTTTCAGAACATTGCTTTGCTCAGCTAAAATTAGTTCCGCTGATTTTGCCAATGATTAAACTTAAGTGGTATTAACTTTGCTAATTTCTCTCCTATGAGCAAAAGTTAGCAGAGCATTCACTTGCCATTAACAGACGAGTCTCTAATGCAAGTTTGGGTTTTGGTTAAGCAAACACTCAAAATTGAGGGTCCAATTGAGAGATGCAATGGTCTCTTTTGGTTCTGACAAAGTTTATTTTCAAAGGCGACTGAGCTTGCTTTGTCTTGTGATCTGTTTGTCTGGTAGAAAAATAGAAGTGAGATGTAAATGTATGTGTATAATAATGAACCTTTTTGCTTTATAAAATATAGCAAAATAATAAATGACTCTCCATATGAGTGAGTAGTTTCCTAGTAACATTTGTATTCCTTCTGTAACAGAGCAATTTAATGTGCAAGCATTTGAGACAGATCAGTTTTATACTAAGGAAACCAAAAAATTCTGATATACCTATGATGAAAACCTAGTATTTTTCTGAAGCTTTAAGTTTTGATTTGTAAAGGAGGAAGATGTTTTTGTTAGAAAGATGAAAAAAGGTGACTTTTGGTGTAGTGGGTATCACAGACCGGAAACCATGTATGTGTTTACTTCTAAAGTAACAGCAGTCATGAAGCTAAGAATCAAGGCTGTGACATGAGTTGCTCTGGGGTTTTTTTGCACTTCACCAATTGGTTGGATGATTAAAGACTGTCCAGTTAGGGAGAAAAATTACTAAAATGTTAACTCTATGTGTAGAAGGAGATAGCTGCACAAAATTTTAAAAGCTTCTACTTTTAAAGTCTGTAAATAAAGTAATGTTTTATTCAACCAAATGAATACATATAGTTACTTCAATTCTAAGTACATCAACCAGAGCTGTGCTCAGCTACGTCTTCTTTGAATTTGCTGTACAAAGGCTAATATTTTTGGATGTGGTGTATTGTTAATAGTGTGAAAACATGACCTTATCACAGAAGTAGGGTGTCCCAGGAGAAGCCTCAGAACTGATCCTGTGGTATGGTGAAGTTTGAGCCTGCTGTAGGCCGTATGATTTTGATGTATATATGCTTGTGTTAAATGCATGAGTAATTCACTGATGCTGGTACTACTTGGATACTTAGGTAAAGCCTGGAGGGTGAGTATTTGCTTTAGTTTTCCCTGTGAGGGTCAAGGCGCTTCTGCAGAGATTAGTTGTGTCAAGGAGGTAGCATGCAGAGTTTCCATGAGCATAATTTACCACCCAGAGCTCCTTCCATAGAGGAGAGTGGTTGGTGTCTGTGGGAAACAAGTAACACTTTTTGGGTTTCATTTTAATAAGCCTTTTAGAATTTACGGTAATACCTAGCACAAATGCATTGCTGAATTAGAGAAATCAAGCTCGAAATCTGACAGTTAAGGTAACAGCAAGATTATGTAAACCATGCTTAGGGTTGTGTAATTTTGCTGCTTTGTTAATGTGTAATGCATTAACTTTGTTTATGTAACACAAAGTGCATGAGGTATAACACACTTTTGTTAACACAGACATATTCGTAACTAAGACTTTCCTGACTTTTGTGGGAGTGATTTAGAAAACTGCTCATTTTGTTAAGATGTAGTATTTACATATTGCAGGAAAATCTGAGGACCAAGAAATTCTGTAGTGGTAAAATTGAAAATCCTGCTCCTTAAGTATCTAGTGATGGATCTAGGACTACACCTCTGGGATACTGGTATGCTATGAGGGTGTCACAGGGTAAATTGTCTTACTCCCTCTAAATATTAGAGGCTACACAAGGAGTGCAAGAAACCAGAAAGGTGTTTGTTCTGCTATCAGCAGTTTGTCTAACGGGGAAATCTAAAGCTGTGTGGAAATGTAAAGATGAAGATACAGCACTTAAGTGCGATGCTAAAGGCAGTGACCTGGCAGAGCACAGGTAGCATACGCTTATCACTAGATCGTCCTCTGGCCTTAGCTCTTGCTGCTTTTTGAAACTATGAGCTTGTGTGGCTTGAAGAAGAAATTTGTCTTGAGATTAAAAGTTGAGTCTTCTACCAGCTGCGTTTGAGCTCCCCCTGCCCATATGCACACCAGGATTCAGGGTCAGGCCTCAGTGCTCGAGCAGGTTGGCTTCTCCATCCCTGCCTCACGAGAGGCTGCAGTGCTGCTGCTCTTCCGGCACTGGTTCATCGGCTGGTTGTCTCCTCAAAGTACTGGAGCCCCATCTTCCACCTTGCTGGACTTTGAGGACTGGTTTGTAGCTAATAATTGTATAAAGGGTCAGTTCTCAGGCATGGACAGAGGGCCACCTGGAGAATATATTGTTACTGAAAGAGATGAGAGGGTTGCACCTTGTCACACTGTGATATATTGGAATAAAATATGTTCACAGTCTGCTTATGACTTTGCTCACGTGTGCAGCCATTTGTCTCAGTTACAGAAAACATATCTGGTAATATACAAAAATAATTCCTTAGGGATTTCCCTTGTATCTTCCAAAGGCTGACCACATTCTTCCCTTGATTTCCCTTTGTGCTCATTTCACATTTCATCAAGCTTTCTCTGGCCTTTGTTGCTTCACAATTAAACCAGGCCTGAACTACTGTGAAAGCTTGGTCTCTTCACCTTTTTGTAATTTTTGCATGAATTCGTGAATTCCTAAGATACATTATCAGCCAGGTTACAGAAATTGTTTGTAAAGGTTCTCATCAGTTCTGATCTTCAGTAAGGAAATACACATTTGGCACAAGTATCAATTTATGGGATATTCTGTCATAAATAAGCATGTGGGAGAGATTCACAATATTGTCCCATATTCTTTCAATGACAGAAAATAACACAGAGCTAGCTTTGGGAAGACATGACACCATAGATTCTTACTTTCTGAAATCTTGTGTTTATCTTCTAAGTGTTACAAACTTTCCTATGACTAGAACTTGCTCTTTCTGATTGGGCAATCAAACTGTCATGTATAATGGGGACTGTACATGGCGTGTAATGTCCTGCATCTGACTGTCAATGCCTCACGCAGCTTTCCAGGAAGTAGATGTGAGAAGCAAAATGTGAATTAGGCAATTCAAATTAGCTATTAATAGGAGTTCATGCCTTGCTCATCTTCTTCACTGATGTGATTTTTCAACACAGTTCCTTATTGTAGGCCATCTAATCTCATGGAAAAAAATACTTTTGAGGTCTTTAGCCTTTGACTGAATAGCAATTATAATATTAGTTTCATATTCAGATATACTAGAAAATATTAGTGGAAAAGCCCCAGGTATTTGTTTCTGTCAGTGAATTAACACTTGCATAACTTTTAAATTAATTGTTTAGTATGCTCATTACTCTTAGAAAAAATAAATATGTTCTCATTATGTTCACTTGGTGAACATATGTATCTTGCAATACATTTAATGTTACTTGCTGTGAGGGAGATTACAACTCCTTTTAAGGAAATTGGGTAGATTAATGGAATGGGGTGGGTTAAATTGCTCTCCGCATGCATTCCCTAGCATGCCTGGCCTGCTCCCGAATTTTAATTGATATATAGGAAAGTGTTTAGCTAAGGAGGCTCTGTGAAACAACTGGATGAAACCAGGATATAGCCTGTGTATTGCAGGGGCTGGGCTAGGGAAATGAGCTGTATGCTAAAACAAAAACTGACACATGGGACCTTGTTTTATGCCCACAATCACAGTCTGCACGTGAACTGTGCCTTTTCTGCAGCTTCACTGTGACCGTATGCAGATTTATCTGTGGTGAACTTCAGCAGGTGTTTTGGGGCTGTTCATGGGAAACTTTCCCAACAAGCTACAGGAAGTGGACAGAATCCATGAAACAAGCAGATATTTACTTTGTCTTTTAAGACATGTACACTGTTTTGATATCTCAACCTGTGACAGAGCCTGAAGAAATAAGATTTTCCGATCCTTATCCTGGCTTTGAATGAGCAGCGACAAATATGAGGATTACTAAGGACTAAATACTCTTGGTGCAACTCATTGGTTTCAGTAAGAGGCTCTCCAGAAGAAGAGTGATCTTTAACTATTGAATTTTTCCAAATTTATTGGTTTGAATGAGAGATAAAGCCCACATAAGCAGAACACCTTGCTAAGGTAGTTACTGTTGGGGAGAAAAAAGAAAAAAAAGTAAAAGATTTCACAACACAGTGTTTTAAAGAAAAGCTTTGAAAATTTGAATTAACGTCACATATTTTACAAAGATGCTGTTAGACACATGGGACTTTTTGGTGAATGTCTTGAAGTTACTGCAGTCTCACCTATGATTTAAATTGTACTTTATTTCTTAGTAACATCCCCTCTCTGCCTGCCCCCTGTTCCCCCTGGCTTTGGAGCATTCTCAATGAGCGTAGTGCTTCCATAACTTTATATTTTATTTTGCTGAATATGCATTTAATTAAGAATCATATTTAATTGAAATAGCTTCTTCTGATTTCAGGAAAAGAGTGGCTTTATGAGATGAGAATAAAAATGCCTTTAGAAATTTATGTTGCATCACTACAGAGCATATGCCCAGCCTGTGTTGATTTACCTGAAAGTGCTGTATCAGACAGGACTCCCAACTGGAGAGTGTATCCCATCCTGGTTGACTGCTTTGAAATCATTTACTTGGAGTAATATTAATTCAAATTCCCGATAGATTACACACTGTGATATAACGTGCTGTTTTAAAACTTTTACAGCCTTTTCATTAATAGATGATAGTGAAAATTAGAGCTAGTATTTTTTGTGTAGACTTCTTAATCATGCCATTTAAAGTAGAAGCTAAGCAATAAACATCTAGTGAATAGCTTATGGTAAGTTGAATTTCAGAAGCTATGATGCTGTTGGCACAGATAAACATAACCATCTATCACTAAATTCTCAAAATTTAAAAACTGTAGCTATGACTTATACGTGCTAGTCATTCTCAATGTACATTACATATGAGTAGTTTATTGCATTTTGGGGTTCTTGCAACCTAAATCAGTATCTATTAGACATAACAAATATGTTCCTTTCTAGAGGAGGATGTATTCAGAAATTTAACCATTCTCCTATATTTTGTAGTTTATAATAATTGTTGTCTCTCAAAAGAGCTGAAAGGAGTCATTGTCGTGGGTTATTATTAAAGGAATTCCTTAAGGTAATTATATTTGAGGAAGTAATCTGCAAAATATATTTGAGTTGCGTTCCATAGAGATGGGCTACTTGGCTTTTTTCCCAAAGTGAAGTCTTCAAATTGATCTGTGGAAATAGTGGAAGAAAGGGTAATACTTTGGTGGTGCCCATAACTATCAGTGCTGTGCAAAGCTGCAGGTTTAACTCGGCTGTGCGCGTTGTGCTTCTGTGCCATGCATCACAAACTCAGCATGGGCTTGGTCCACTTCTATGTCCTTACTCATAGCCCCATCTCTTTCTTCATCAACAGAGTACCACAATAGATTTCTACTGAAATACAGCATCCTTATATTCTGATTTGCAGCCATTAATGATAATGGAGTTATACCTACTATTAATGAAATAAATGGGGCCATTTATATAAAACTGTAAAGATATAATCCATAGGTTCTGCATTACTATGCAAATAGCATCTTAATGTGAAATCAAAGTTCATAGAACTTTGAAAAGAGATGTATTATGTACCTGTATCCTCTGTTGGGGATCTTGAGTCTTGCCCTTTCAACATCTGGAGAGATCAAACAACAGCTCACCTGGCAAGAATGAGAACTTTTGTAGCAGAATAAGCATGTGATTCAGACAAGCAATAGTGCAGGCATCCAAATAATTCTCCTCACCAATGAACTCTCCCCTGCTGGGATGACCAGTGTGTTTGAGAGATTGGGTGTCTCAGGTTTCCTTTCTTGCATGTCCAAGTGGTTTACTTTTTAGTTGTGTGTAGTCATTGTTATTTGCAATACTCACTCTAGAACTTTCTTCTCAGTAATTTTGCACTTACTGGCTGACCCATCTGAATTTTTTTGTTAAATTTACCAGATGTCTGACTAGCCATAAGCTGGGAAAAGCCAACCAGGAAACTGAAATGAATAGGAAGAAAACACCCTCACTAATTTAATTTCTGACAGTTCAACTGACCCAAGAACATTTGCGGTGTTTTCCCACTTATGCAGTTAACTTCCGAGTTGTTCCTAAACACCAGGGACCTCTAGCTAGAGCAGCAACTTTGGTCGGCAATCCAAGATTTAGGCAGGGAGTATATTATTTAGGTAGTGGAAATACAAGCAATTTTTATATTGTATATGTGATTTAGTATTTTCTGTGCCAGTTTTATTTCAGATTTAATTCTGGGACATGCTGTGCTACGTAGTCCTTTTGGATTTCTGCAACTGTTGCGCTTGGAGCCATGCTCCTGCTGCAGAATTCCAACAGGAGCAAACATATGGGGATTCTTCCGTCCTTGGCTTGCCCCACCATTTGTTCCATGTTTTAAACCAACTGGTGCTGTACCCAGTGGAGTACATCTGTTACAGTTTATTGCTAGAAATTTGCAATTCATTTCAGTTTGCTAAAATAATTATAATATTCATGGCCAAGCATTAAGCAATTACAAAAGAGAGTAGACAAAATTTTGCTGAAGTTTGTATGTGATTCAGAACCTACTGTCCAGCTTGGGTAATTGGGGACTCAGCAGTCAGATAATGCTCTGACAGTTGAGTTTGATCATCCTGAAAAATTCAAGTATCCACTGAGATATCCCTTATGTGGATGTCCTGCTCTGTTTTAGTTAAGGGCAAAATAAATTGGCATAAACCACCACTGAATGTGTTTGGTTGCCACATCTTGCCTGAGGTACTCATCTGGGGAATACCCTGAACTGGAGCAGAGTCTTTGCTGCTGGAATTGCAGAGGTACATCTAATAACACCCTGTAACTCTTTCTGAAAGTCGGCAGCATGTAGGCTGCTAAACAGTCGATCATGTTTTTGAATGCTACACCCCAATTTTCATCTCTTTGTGCTTCAGGCACACTGGGCGTTACGGTGTTGGGCTATGTTGTTGTTTGCAGGTAGAATTTTCAAAGACGTGAGGTTTCTGGTTTGTGGGAAAATTGCATTACCAGAGTAAAGCATTAAATAGTTGAATAGAAAGTGACTCCTTCACATTTAAAATAAAATGTCCCCAGAGTCACTGCAGTAAAATCTTGATACAAGAGATGACTATTTCATCATTATCACCCTCTGAAGCAGATTTTTAAAATTAGGAAGAATCCCAGTATAATATTCATAACTCCATCACACTCCTCGTGTTTCTGTAAGTCAGTCTCGCACATCTTTGACATATAGTAACAGAATGAACACACTCTACTCACCACAGTGGAGACATATAATGCTAAAGCCAAGGAGTTTTTATGGGTTAACTTGCAAACCAATTCCAGAAGTTACAACCAACAGTGTGCCTGTTTTTGTTCTCCATCACAGACCTGAGTCTGGATCTGTCTCTTGGATGCCTCTTACTCATTCCTTGAAATAAACAAGGTCACTTTTGCTATAGAAATCTGTCACTTGCCTGATTGGAAAAGGAGTTTTCTTCCAAAAATCAGATTTAGTTTGTTAAGTTACACTAGGGTAGTGAAAGACATTGCAAACTTCATTCTGCCTGTGTTGTCAGACTGCCACTATGACTTAAAAATATAGCTATATTCCTGAGATTTATTTGTGTCCTTGCAAATAAAAGCATTTTAAGATAAATAAGCTAACTCATCAGCCCACTAGGCTTAGAAGGAGATTATTGTGACGGGGAAGTTGGAGTTCCTACTAAAATGATGAAACATTCAGAAATAACCCAGATCTTTTAAAATATTTTTGCTTGTTTTGCTCTACAAGTGTTACTTGGAGTGATACAATGAATCAGAATTATGTGTTTCTATGTGCTGTACATAAAAAATATCTGGAATGGAAACAATTATTAAAGCTGCTAAATATAGTTCTGTTTTCTAGTAATCCTAGAAATGTCTTAAAATACTCATTATCTAAGTGGTGTGGACAATACAAACCTTAATAAATTAGTATGGATTTGGGCTATAATGATGAATAATTGCATTTGGTTTTACATAGCACTATAAATAAGTGTGTAAAGTGTGATCTAAGAGGCTTTGAACATTATGGAAATTTTAATCTATATTTTAATATCTTTTGTTCTCTTTCTACAGAACATTCTGGCTTTAAATCCCCGAAAACAAACACATGCAACTCTTCACTCAACTGCAGCAAAGAAACAAGTCAAGAAGCAATGGAAAAGGAATTCTGACAAAAACTGTTCAGTAAGTGCATGTTTATCATTGCATCTGGAACATGTTTATCATCGCATCTGGAACAATCACTGAGGCTGAAATCACAGCTGTGTGAGAAATAAATTGGAGTTTCTTGTGTTATTTAGTAGCCGCATTTGCCTTCTAGTTTGTTCCTGTAGATACAAAGTTACTTTGTGATGAGCTGTTTACTTTTCAAAACCAATTGCATTCTATACTTTTTTCATTTTTTTGGTAATTTTAGTAAGTGTTTGATACAACTTTTGTGCCTTTTGTTATGGAGTCTGATCTGTCTCTAGTATCACATCCTGAGCCACGCAGAGCCCCTTGATTTCCCTGGCTTAGCCTCTTCTGCCACTTCCTCCTTTTCTTTCTCTTTTCCAAGACTCACATTGGGCAGAGCAGCACTTCCCTATCCTTTCTGAGACTTTTAGAGCTAATCTTATTTTCCTACAGAAATAGGGGAGCCTATCGTATGTACCTATTTTATATATAAATAAATGCATAAAGCCTAGATTAAAACATGACTCTGGATTTAAATTTTTGTGTATTGTATTTTTCAGGAAAGAGTTGATGTTAGAATCTTTTTTTTTGTCTTTTTTTTTGCTGTAAACTGTCTATGCTCTTCAGTATTTCTGACATTTCTCTCTAGGTATTTGAATTCCTAGTCTCAGTGTGATATTTGACTAATCCTATCAGATGTTTTTTGTCTCTTTGATCTCTCATCTGATTAGGTTTGTAGTGTTTTTACTCTCTTCCTACAGGTTGTCTTACATAATCCTCCAAATTCAGAAATCTTTTAGGTAGAGTGGTGTCTTTTCACAGTGTTGTCAAAACACCTTCTCCCACTACACAGGAGAATTCAGATAGGAAGTTGATTTTGTTTGTAATTAAAAATGTCATCCAAAACCCAACAAAACACAAACCCAACAAAAAAATGCCACAAAGTTCCTCAGTTTCTTAAAATCATGAAATCCAGCATGAGCAAAAAATACTTGCTGGGAGAACCAGCTCAGGCTATCCTTAGCATTTCAGCAATGCTCTTAATACAGTTTCCTGTTTTATAGTATTGATTATAAGGATCTCTTTCTTGCTAGAGCTAATATTCCTATTTTCTTGTATTTATTGGCTCAGATAATGTTGCATGAACTAGAAACGTTGGTAACTCTCTGTTTGTGAGTTTCAGTGATTATTGTGGGATGTCTGATGCAGATACTGCCCACATCTGTGTGTTCCTGCGGCACAGAGTGTTGGGCTGCTTAGCAAGTGGCTTCTGGCAGCTGCAGTTTACATCGTTGTGTTTTCAGGTGACCTGAAATCAATACTGGGCTGTAAACGCCTCTGTTTTCAGAAACTGTTTGTTTGGCAGCTCAGGTATCCATGCAGCAGGGCAGCTGGGTATCTGTGTAGTAACCTAATTACCTGTTCCTGTAAATTATCCTAGTTAGTTAAACTGTAACATACACAGAAATATTTTACTAATGGGTGTATTAACACAGATTTTCTAAAGCATCTAGGCTTTTAAATCGCTCTTTGTTATCCCTGAGCTGTTCTCCATGTCAGCCTTGTTTGGTTTTTGTATTCAGTTTATTCATAAAGTGTTTGATATTTGCTGTTGACTTTTAAAGTGCATCATTTTCTAGTTTTAAAGTGCACCCTCTTCCCATGTTCCTGTTGTTAGCTGTGTGTTCCTCATGGTGTCTCAAATATTCCTGGATCCCTAAGGTCTGAGCTTCTTGGGCTGTGCAAACACCGCTGATTTGGGTTCCTTGCTAGCTCGTGTGCCTTGTCAGGATTTTCAGATGAAAGAAATTCCAAATGTTGTCAAATATTGCAGGATGATGTTTTGTCATAGGCTTACAGTCTAATGAACAACTTGGTTTTATAGTTCTGCAATTCTACTTGGAGATCTGTGCAGTTATTAGGACCCTGCCCTGACAGGGATCTGCTCCTGTGGTAGAGTTTACAGGATTAAAGGTTAGAAAGAAACAAGTGTGTACATGGGCAGATATAACTACCTTCATCACAGAAAGTTCTTATACTGCATATTATGTATTATTTGGCAGAACCATCACGTAAATTAGTTTGCAAGATATTATAAGAAATGTAATGTGCTAGAAGGAACTGTAAAGGGATAGTCCTTATTTTTAGATGGGTAGTGGTCCTAGTTTTTAAAACTGTCAAATTTTTCTTCACTTAGAGATATGTAACTTTATTTTACTGTGTAAGATTTGCCACATAGCTTACTATTAGCTTACTACAGCAGAAAAAGCCCTGAAAAATGAAAAAAATCAAATATTTGTCTGGTCTCCCATTACATAAAAGACATTAGTGAAAAATAAGAGACGTTTTACATTTTCCAGATCATCGTTGTTGCGTGGTTATAATTAAAAAAAAAACCAAAATGGTAGAATCTTTTCCTAGCCTCCTTAAATTAAGAAAGCTAATGTAGGAAAGGATTAATTGAGCACAGTTTTCTGGTTTAGTGTAAAGAGCTGCTGGCGATAATGTTTAGGCCTGCTAATGAATAGATCAAGCTCCATTTCAAGTCCATACGAACTTTATTTGTTTCCATTTCCTTAAAATCTGAATTTGGCTTTTAGCTTTGGATTCTTTTAAAGCTGCTCTGATGCTTCCTTTGCAGAACTACTGTTGAAAGGAAGGTGGGAGTATGAAAATACAAAACTAATTAAATTAACAGCCCTCAAAACTCTGAACAAAAGCTGCATCTGCTGAGGCATGCACACAGTGACTTTCTAATGTCTAATACACTTCCAGATGGCAGACTTACATATTTCTTCAGAATAATTACACTAGTGAAATTTTAACTCCTAGCCTGCTCTGAGATACTTTGGGTTACCCATTTAATGAGTTCTGAAGTGGAAACTGAATGTCAGTATCTTTCCTCAGCACTGGAAAAGTATTCTCCTAAAGGAAGGTTCAATTATGCTTTCAATGAGTGCTATTGTTTATTGACTGTGTTAGCAACCAAGTGTTGCTGTGAAAATGATACAGGTGTAGGTGCAAGATTAGTCAGCTTTCCTTCAGAAATTTTAACTCAGAGATTTATATTAGAGTAGGAAAACTCCTTACTGCTGTGTCACCCTCAGTACCAGTGTTAAACTTAAGCATTAACACACTTGCTTCTTATGAGTCATGCTGAAAAGGGGTATAAACAGATGCTTCTAGTTATCTGGGGGAACAAAGATTTCTGTTGTCCATGAAAAAGTTAAAAGTAGAAGAGTTTTGAAATGGCTGTTCTAATAGTAAACGTTAAAGAAGGGTGCAAAATATGTCACATCAGGTCATCAATTTACAGATAAAACAAAAACAAAGGGATGAACTGTGAACTGTGAAACTGATTTGCTTTGATTTCAGGGCTTTCCTAAGTAGTTCAGGATTGTTTAGACTTCAGAATAATGTTTTTATTTGTGGTTTCCAATTCTTAATAATTCAATTTCTCTGCGTATTTTATGCTTGCTTACATTTAGATCACAAAGTAGAGGGGCAAACGTGTGCATTTGCATTGCACCCAGCACACTGATTTCCTTGCTTTATGAATAGGGCTTCTAAGCATTATGGGACAAGTTGTGCTTTTACCTTGTACATGTGCAGGTTTTTAATTTAAATGAAATTCACCACCACAAGTTTTATAAATTCACTTGTCACTGGAGAATTCAGTGGGATATTTTAGTCCAGCCTTCTTTTTGGTAATGAAATCTTGTAGTTACCTACTAAGTATAGGTGAGAAGTTGATATAGATCCACCTATGCATTCAGACTTTCTTCAGTTTCTGCATTTAGAAATAATTGTAACATTTGCTCCAGATGGAAATGCTGGAAGTATTTCAACCAGACAAGAAGGTGAAAAGGAAATGGGGTTAAAACTGGTTTGTAGCTAATTGCCATAGCCTGTAACAGTATTGATTTTCTGGCAGTAGTAGCATTGTTCTTTGTCCTTACATGCGCTAAGCCTGATCACCATTGTGCAAAAAGAGCCTCTCTTCCATGAACAAAATAATTTTGATGCTCACCTGTTTGGTTTTTTCCTGGTCTTTTCTTTTTTTTTTTGGCGGGGGCATCACTTTGGGGAAGAGACTTTAACTGTACTGTAGTTCTTTCCAGCCATTAGAAAAAACCAAATTCTTCACCTTGTCTTTTTCTGTGCAACTATATGGGCAACTACCAGATTGCTTTGTCTTAATGATGGAGAGTGAGATCTGCAATTCATTGCAAGATGTAACAGCTCATGTTGCTCCTTACAGTCACAGGACAAGGGTACTCCTTTAAAACAGTAGTAATAAGAGCTTGCTAAAACTTCCTGTGGCTGTCACTGCTATATATAAACATCTGTAAAAAGGAATTATTAAAAAAAGGTGCGTAAGTACCTCTTGATGTTCAAATGTCCAAGCTTGCATAGAAAAATCTGTAAACAAGATGATCCTTTCTCAGGTATAATGAGTTTGTTACTCTTAAGTGCCGCCTTCCAGTGAGGTGGAAAAAGTTTGCATGATTTTTGTGCCTAATCATGTATCAAGCTTACAGAATAATCCAGTTAGCATTTCACAAATAACTGATGGATTGAAGCAGAAGTAGTGCAAATTGCAAACAAGAGATATGAAACCCAGTACACCCAAGGCCTGAAATCAGGAACCCTAAAGAATAAATGTTTTTTCAGTTAATAATTTGTCCATTTCTAGACATGTATTGATGAAAGATTCTATATTTATAAATAAAAAATAATCCTAAATATTGTAAAATAGAGAATACTCATTAAAGGAAATCAACTCAATTATATTTATAATCTAAACGTATAGTTTACCTTTGCAAATATTTATTTTTGTCTTCATTGCATATGAATATGCAAGTTTAGCTCTTTTCTGAATGGGTATACAATGGCAGATGTCTCTCTAATCGCTGCTCTATTCAAACATTAATTGGTAGAACATATGTAGAATTCTACTAGTCTGAATAGGTATAGGATAGCAGCAGTCTTTTTAATCACATCACTATTCAACCACTAATTGGTGTGATGATTAAGGGACATTAGAGGGAGCACTTTGACATCTGATTCTTTGAACTGATGTCTGCTCGAGCTGCGCTGTATTCATCATGGCCAGACTGATTTCTTAAATAAAACGCTCTGATTCCCAAATGTGGAAAATATTGCATTAGGATCTATTGAGGTGATTAGGGAATTTGAGAATGATTCTTATATTTAACTAGTGATTGACTGTATATGCACAAACTATTCATATGAATAATACATGTGTTGCTGAGTATCAGAAAGAGCTGAGAAGTAACATCAAGAGATTTTCTCTTTTCTCATAGTGTCAATAATTAAATATTAATACACATTTTAAAATGTACCAGTTTAATCATTTAGCAGTCAAATTCCTACTCATGCATTTTTTAGATTAACTAATTACTCTGCATTTTCTCTTATCGATAGCATATGCTGGCATTTATAACCCTTTCACTGGAATAAAGTGGTTTACATGTTTATATATATTGCTTATACTTCCTATAAGAAATGCGGATTATGAATTTCCTTGAATTTTTTGTTTTATATTCGTTTCAATATCTTCAGGTGTTTTCATTAGAATGTCTCAGTAGCTTCTGACTTGCCTGGCTGCAACAAATTAGTGGTTTTATGCACGTTTTCTGTGTATTAAATTCTAAATACTGGGTAATGGCAAGTTGTGCCAAATGCTTTCTTAGTACTCTTCTGGGGTGCTGTGCAAAACCACCTCTAACCTTTTAACTGCTTCTGGGCATAGTTATTCAGGTTTGGTGTTCCTCTTATTTGATGTTGGATGATTCCTCTTCTATAGAGCCGCATTCACCATTTAGTGAGCAGCATTTGGTTCCAGGTGTATTTCTGATCGTAACCATTTCAAAACTGAAGCGTTTTAGAGTTGCAAATTGTTTAGCTTTGCACATACTTACATGACAAAATGAAAAATGCCTGTCTGCTGAAAGTGCTGAGTTCTAGGTAAATCCAACTCATTCTCCTTCATTAAAGCTGAGCAAATCAGAGTAGAGATAGGATCAGAAACCATCTTCACTGTTAACTTTTGACTTTTGCTTAGTATTATATTCTTTCATGTGTGGATTTCTGTATACTTTCCTGTGGTTACTGGATGGAGATAAAGGTGCCTTCTTACCCTGGTGTTTAGGAAAACAGAAAAAATATCACGAAGACTAGCTTCTCTTTCTTCAGACCCTCTACTTCCACCTTTTTTTATTTTGTAAGCTATTGCCTATGAGGAAACTAAGATTGCTCTTTCCTCTACTAGACTTTCCTCTTCTGTAGTGAAGGCCCCTCTCCATTCTTTTTAGAAATGGTCATGAGCTTTAGGTTGAGAAATTTTAAGTGCTTTTACATCATTTCTTGGAGAATCCTGTGCCACTGTTAGCCTGTTAGTAATTACTCACTTCAGATTTATAGTGTCTAAGTCCTGGATGACACCTGCTCAGTAAAAGTAAAAAGAGCTGGGAGACCAGTTTTGGTGTGAAGGAAGCAGAATAGCTTGCTGAATGCTGTATTTTAAGCGGGGCTTGTAGCACTGTCCAGTATTAAATTGCACTGAAGTGTTCATTACAACACCCTGCTTGTAGTTTGTCTGCAACTTTGCCATGTATTTGGACAAAATTACTGAGTACCAGTCCATTAATTCTTTTATGCATATCAAAAATGCAGTCATAGATACATATAAAAAGATTTGCTTGATTTAAGTATGAATGAACAGGGCTGGCAGAAAAAGCTGTGTCTTCTAAAAAATCATGTTAGTGTTATATTTAAAAAAAACCACTGACATCCTCAAGCTTTGAAGCAAGGAAGTGTAACAGACTGGAGATTACAAAAGTATGTGAATGCAACCGAGCTGTCCAGAAGCTTTAAAAACCTTCTCTTAGTCGCTTCCTGTTGCATTTTTTATCACAATGTACAGTCAGGTGCAGAACAGGTAACTGCCTCATCGCTTACAATATTCAATATTCTTTACTTACAGTAGTGTCCTGGTTTCAGGAACTCCATTTTTGGTGGGGAATCTCAGGAATTATTTGAGATTTTCATAATGATTTCTTTGGTGTTTTATAAACTGATACATTGTTTGAATATAGTGTTGAAAATAGACATAGTATCCTATTGAGAATCAGTGATCAGAAATAATCTTCTGGAGATTCTTCAGTGTGCAGAGATGCTAGGCGACTCCATGTTGAGGCATATTCCCTCACAAGTCTTTCTGGCTATGTCCCTGTTCCAGCTGTCTTCAGAAAGTTACATGTATGTGTTTCCTGCAGTTACTCCTTCCATCCTCAGTCATTCCTGATTCATCAACAATTATCTGGAACAATCACTCAGGAGAACTTTCTTTTCTACTCTAATGCTAAGAACAGGACTACAATGTACTGTTGCTTAATTGCTGGCTGAAGTGGAAGATGTTTTCTTCTGTAGAGCTAAAGATCCTACCATGTGCATTCCATTTGAAAATCATGAAGTTGTATTTCATGTCTTTGTTTTTTCCTTAAAAAAATAAGTTGAAGTATTGTTGTTCATGTAGCGTCTGAGAGGAACATTATTAACATTGCTAAGTCAAGTAAATAAATTAAGAAGCATCCAAATGACTTCCTGTATAGGTGCTTTAAATGATAGGCGCTATTCAGAAAAGACTGGTAAAGTTTTTTATGTTAATAATGCAAAAGATTGTAAAAAATAGCAAGTGTAAAACTGAAACTTAATGATCAAAATCACTTGAGGGGAGGATAAGAAACTCATTTCTTGTGCTAAGAACATGCTGTTGCATTTCCACACAGCAGGTTTAAACTTGGCAGTGGTTGTAAATAGAAATCAATCTAATCATAGAATCATAGAAATAAAGGTTTTGGCGGGGTAGTTCAGAGAATTTCTGGATTGAAATCCAGCTAGACATTTCTTGACAGACTTTTGTATAACCCATTGCTAATGGCACATGGTAGGAGACTTCTCATTCTTGTTAGTGTTTAATAAATGTAACAAAGTTTTTCCTAAAATATACTGTATTTTATTTGTTGAAGATCAAATCATCATCATCATCTACTTGAAGAACAGATGATAATTGTTCACTTTTTATATAAATTCTGTTATAAAATCCTTAATGTATCTCTCTCTATATCAATCTGTCTATGGATGCCCCATCCTTGGGAGTATTCAAGGCCAGGTTGGGGGTTTTTTGGACTAGATTATCTTTAAGGTCCCTTCCAACCCAAACCATTCTATGATTCTTTTATATTAGAAGATTCCTGTTAGATATGCTTCAAGTTCTCTATTTTCCTTCTTCTTTGCTGGTCATGTTTTCTGAAACTTTTTTTTCTGCTTTTCTTTAGATTTTAATTTCCTAGATCTTTCTCTAATCATGATGATGAAAAGCTACACAATATTTCACCTTGAACCTAGGTAGCACCAATTAGAACAAAATAATTTCATTGCCTCACCACTGAACTATCAGACACGTGCTTGTTCCTTCTGCAAGAGTGTTGGATTCCATCTTGTGTTTATGGCCTAAATTCTTACCCCTTAGTTTGGTTTGATTTTGAAATTCTCTTCTTGCCTTTTAAAATGTTTAATATCTCTTCCTTCCCTGTTTTCCTTATTCCACCAAACATTATGTCAGTAGATACCATTAGTACATTAATTTTTTCCAGTTAACCAAGTCACTGAGGTCTTGGGTGAATCATGAATCACCTTGATGCAGGTTATTTTGTGGTAAAAGAAAACAGCCCAGGGGTTGTTTTCCAGTTAGTTGCACACTCACTGGTTATTTTTTTATCTAGTCTGCATTTTTAGTTGGGCTATGAAAATGTGCTGTGGAATTCTCAGGGAGAAAAAAAAGTTTATTCTAGATTTGTCACATCTACCCTGCCAGTTATTCAGGAGTTCGTTCATCCTCTTAAAGACAGAAAATAGGATTGATTTAACAATGTTTTTACATGCCCGTGTTGGTGCTTCTTATGTCACCTTAATAATTTTTGATAAATGTACTCCATTTTCTCTGATTTCTATTTTCACTTCTTTTTTTCGTTTCTTTTTTTTTTTT
>VZRQ01003875.1:1990916-2234667 GCA_013397975.1 Machaerirhynchus nigripectus | reverse complement strand
TTTTTTGTTCCCCCCTGCCCACCCCCCATCCCCTTCTGTAAAGGGAAGCATTGTGTCTGTCTCTTCCAACCTTTCGGAAGCACGAGCCTTCTGGTGGGTGCAGTTGATAGTGGTCCATGCATTGCTTCAGTTAGTTCCTCGATGACTCAGTGATACATGAGCTGCATCAGTCTGTTTAAGAATAAATAAATTCCCAGACCTCTTTTTTTTCCATGCTGAAGCCTGCAATCCCATGTTCTTGCTAAAAGTAATTTTTTTTAATTGTAGTTATGGCTATACCATGCTGTCTTCATAAAGAGAGCAGGGAGGGCTGTTGATTCTGCATCACTTATTTGCTCTGTTGTACATAATCTGTATTTCTCTTCATTTTCTACTTGCTTCTCATGTATCTAGAACAGTGTCTTAGTATTCTTTTGCAATTTTTTCCTCTTCCTTTTTAACTTAAATTTGCATAACTTTCTGATTTTATTCCCACAGTGTTTATGCAGTTCATTTATACTTAGAAATTTATCTACTCTAGGTATGTGTCATAGTTTCCCTGCTTTTATGACTTTGATTTCCAGGCTGTGGGGAGAGGCATGGTATGATCACAGAGGTGTGTTAAGAACACTTTTTGGGTGAGTTTTTGTTTCTTCGTTTTTTGTTTGTTTTGTTTTGTTTGTAGTTTTGTGGGGTTTTGTTTTATTTTTCCTTTTTATTTACTTTGCTTAGGAATAGTTCCCCTTTGTGAATATCTGTATCATTTGCCCTTTCTCCTGCTTTCCTTTACTGATCAGTATAACTCTCAGGAGACATACCAGAATGATCCCTGGCTCTATTGAAATTATATTTTCTGAAGTTCTCATCATCTCACCATCCTCATTCTTTTACCCTCACCACTCTCTGTACTTGGAATTAACTGTAATCTATTTCAGAGATATGTCATTGATTGTAAGACACTTTGACTTTTTAAATACAGCCTGGAAACCCACAGATCCTAATAATGGTAGGGTGCAGGTATTTTTTGATGTGATAACTGACAAACTTCGTTAGTAACAGTCATTTAATCAGAAACACTAATATAGAATTTTAAACAGTGTCAGCTCTTACTAATTCTGGTATGGATCTGAATGGACTTTTTTCGTAAATTTAGCAAATGGATGGAGTCATAGAATAAACACAGAATATAATGTTCATCAATTTTTTTTTAGTTAGTTCAATATAAATTCAATAGAAGAATTGCCAAAATTTGTTTTCTAGATGAAGTCAGAAAAAACTATTTAGATCTCTGAACTGAGCTAAACAGTTCAAAGACATTAATCTTGAGAAGATTATTATTAACTGAAATATAAAAAAGTTATTTGGAATTTGAATACCAATTTGTAAAGAATAGTTTCACACTGAACTGTAAAACAGTTTCAAAAAGAATATTTAAACTGTGAGGATTACCCAGAAGGAGTTGAAAAAAAATGGGATTGATTGTCAAAGCAGGAAATACAGAGGAAAAAATGAGAACTTTCAAAAGTCGACTCACTCTGGGTAAAAGAAATTAAAACAAATAGTAAAAGGTTATTCAGCTGTATAAAGTAAATAGTAGAAGATTCTTCAGCTATTTAAACTAAACTAAAATAACAAGCAAAGTCAGTGTGAAGATAGGATTAAACATCCTAGGGTATTGTCTTAAGTCTTTGTAAATTGTTGTCCTAGTGTCCTTAAAATGGGAGTAAAGCAAGAAGTGGCTTAATGGGCAGGCAAGTGCAGAAGGGGAAATTACCCCAGACAGGCCAGAAGGAAAACTTGGAGTGTTTTGTGTTTGAAATCAAAGGGACAGACCAACATCCATAAAAGTATCACAGAAAAATTGACATGTGAAATTACGAGCTTTGTATAAGAGCAAGTATGTTCTGGTACTTAATTAAAGAATAGCCAGTGCAGTTTGTGTATGTCAAAAGATAGAGAACTGATGGGCAACTCTACCTCCATTGGTCTCGTATTTGCAGCATGCAAAACCTTGAAAACAAATTTTGAAGCAGAGATTTATTAAATGCATTAAGGTAAATAGAAGATAGAATAACGCATATTGGGCTTTATTCTTAGGGATGAATCGTGACACACTGACAAGGGTTTTGTGTTTTTATTTTTGCCAATTAATAACGAAGTGTTATCTGCTTAGATCAGAATAGTAGCATGGGAAAGGAGCTGGCTAGAGAGGAAATGAGAGTGAGAAGTGCTTAAAAAAGATCTGCTGGGCTTTTAGCAGAGCTTGTTGAAGGATCAGTCTTCAGATTCATAGCATTTAATATTTTCATTAATGAGCTTCACATAAATATTAGGAGCATGTTACAAGAAAGTCGGCAGGCACTGTCAATACAGAGGGGATAGAACATCATAAAGAACTGTGTGACACTGAAGTTTAGAATAAAAAAGATAAGAATAAATTTAATAGTGCAATTAGAAGGCTGTACAGCCAAGGGCTGAGGATGAGAATGACTAGGAGCCTAATGGCTGGAATTAAGTAAGAAGAGGATTTAGAAATACCAGCTGATCAGAGGGTGATGGTTCCATCAACCAGGTAAGAAAATCTGAATGTGAAAGCTAGAGTTTAACTGTGATCATCCAAGTTGTCACTTCTAGACTCTTGGATGCTTTAATGTTTTGGACTGTGGGGGTCTGAGCATGCTCAGATATTTGTGCCTGAGCACAAATACGCTGATTGGTACCTGCTAAAAGGGAAAATTAGTAGTATGTAGAATAAATTGCTTTTTATTCACATCAGATACGTAATGATGAGTGTCATTGAAATGTTCAGGGGGAAAAATAGTTCTGCCCTCAAGTAAGGATCTGAGCAGTGGCCAGTAAACAAGGCTGCACACTAAGCCCAAATGAAAGGCTAATGATTAGGTGAGCCCTCTCTGTTCTGTAGTCTGTCATGAAACACTTGTATGTAAAACAGCATCTGATTTTATAATTAAAGCTGGGTTTGCTGCATGTATGTGCACAAGCCAAATAAAGTTTTGAAACCTTTTTTAGGCATTTTAATTTTAAGTGCTTGACTGTGCAATGCCTAAGTTTGTTTTATGGTCTGTATGATCTATGGGTTCTTCTGTCTTCTCTAGCCAACTCTGTGTACCTTACTTCAGCCTTTTGTTTTTACAAACATTACTTTGGGAATGAGGTTAATTGTGTACCTGAATGTTAGTTTCTGTCCTTTGTTTATCTATATGGATCATTTGTAGCCTGTCTTGACTAAGTAACAAGTTGTAGCTGATATATGTAGATTGATGCTGTTAAATATCTTTTTAAGGTATGTGCTCGCTGATCTGCTTTCTTTTCACTTGCTACCGATGCTCTGCTATGCAGACATCAAATTGCTTTGAGGCTGATTTAGCTATATATAAAATTTCCAAGCAACAGCACCGATTTTTGATGCCCTTCAGAAATACAATGTTAACATTTTTGTTATTTTGTGGGGCTTCGTCATGGGTTTATCCTTAGCTAAATTATGTAGTTATTTTTTGCTTTAGCATTTCTAGTTTTTGACTCTTCTTGCAAGACTCCAAGTATCCTTGAAGTTTTAGTGCCTTGAAAAAGCATCATTTAATCCACTTTCTTTCTCAAATGTAGTTGGTTGTTGAAAGGAGTCTTTCACGGCTGTGGAACAAAATAAAAGGACTATTGGTGAAACTAGCTTAGCATCTTTGAAAGTCAGTCTAGCTAATGCTGAATCATCAATACTTTGAGAAGTGTGGACTTAATGAGCATTTAGG
Organism: Machaerirhynchus nigripectus; assembly: GCA_013397975.1. Classification (NCBI taxonomy): domain Eukaryota; kingdom Metazoa; phylum Chordata; class Aves; order Passeriformes; family Dicruridae; genus Machaerirhynchus; species Machaerirhynchus nigripectus. Next base: position 2,230,921 of record VZRQ01003875.1, on the reverse strand, counting down.
TCTAACTTTTGAAGGCTTAGCCCATAAACCTGCATTTTAAAGAAAAGTGTTGGGGGTGGTGAGGATTCATTTTGCTTTCACTTCTGTCACATCTGAAGTAATTAGAAATAATACGTATTGACAGTCTTTTAATATTGACTCTATATGTTTTGAGGACAAACTTCACTTTCTTTATAATTCCACTACATTTTTGAGCATGCTTGGACCATTTTTCCTATGCTATCCAATCTGGAGGCTACCTACTATCTTTTCTTTAGTGTCTTTAAGAAGAAGCCAATGAATCTCAGGCAGTAATGCATCCACAGTAGCTATTTAAGAGTTGGTTGAATTCAGCACATTTTAATTGCATAAGAAGTTTTATTTACATTCTGTTTCTCAAAGTTTTTAACAGTAGTAGTACTAATGAACAGCAATAACATAAAAGTTGCACATGTTTTACAGAGTACATGAGAGACAAGAGGGCAGCGTGCATCAGAGTAGCTGGCCATTTCTTCTGCTGTTGCTGATGCTTTTTCTGGAGTTTTTCTTTCTCATTTATGTTTTCTTCTGCATTTATTTGCCAGTGAATGGACAAACAATGTGAGAAGGATCTTGCATGTATTTGTAGCAATAAGTCTGAAAAGCTCTGTTGCCACCAGGGCTCTAGAAAAGCTGTGGAGAAGTACGGGGTGTTGCTAGGCAACACCACATGGCCACAGATAGTATTTTTCTTTTAATTTATTTATTCTTCAGTTTGAGTGTGTCCTGCTTGGAGCCATTTGGGTAATAGTTAATTTGTTTTATAGAAATCAGAGAGCTGCAGGAGTGGAATAAAGGAATGCAATATAAAAATGTAAGAAAGGAAAAGCCACAACACATAATTAAATGACCAAGAGACATGAAATAATTAGAAAGGACTAGAGGAGAAAAAGTAAACAACCATGAGGAAATAAGAGCAGGAGAGAAAAAACCCAAGTTATGGGGAAAAAAAGGAAGAATAGGAAAGATAGGGCACTATTGAAGAAAAATTAAAAATTGAAAGCTCAAATAGTGTATACACAAGGGAAACAGGGAAACTGTTGCATAGGAATAAGAATTAAAAATCAGAGATAAAAGTGACTTCAAGAAGAAAAGGGAGAAATTTGGTAATGATGTTAAAAGAACAATGATTTTTGTTTCTTTTTGATTTGCATCATCCTGTTCATTCCTATTTCTCTGTTTGCACTTATGCAATAGTAGCAGTGACACTCAGGAGCTGGGGACTGATTAATAAGTCCAATATGTTTCCCAGAGAGGAAAAATAATTTAAAGTAAGAGTTTCAGTGTTACTTAGAAATTATTCAGTCTGTCTGTTTGGAAATAACATTTTCAAAACTAGGTTATTGCATTTAATTGAAAAAATGTGGGTGATTATACTAAGGGTGCTAGGTTAAGCGCTGGTTGCACAGAGGGAGTGGGTTGTTCATACTCTCCAAGTTAAACACAATAAGTAGGGGCAGTCTGTCCTGTGCAGTGTTCAGGGAATTAAAAGGCCTTCACTTGCAATAGTTGGAGCCATTTATAGGCTTGAATAGCATGGCAATGTGAGGAAAATTCTGTGACAGCCAGCCTGGCTGAGAGACCCATTTAATTAGCTCAGAAGCTGTGCTACCTGGCCCAAATGTCTCAAGCACTGTTTGTGGGACCTGAATTAGACTCCTCCAAAGAGTGCTAAGCCAAATTCAAATCAAGGAGTCTTGCATCGCAGTTCTCTTCTGGTGTATCTTGGCTCCATATGGCCCTGATCTCTTGGGAATAGCTAGGAAGGTGCTTGGCTTGTGCTTTGGGGCATGCTTGTATTGTTCACCTCAGCTTGAACATAGCAATTTTCAAGAGACTGGCATGAAGGGGAGTACAGCAGCCTGAGCTGTCTGAAGGCAGGACATAAGGTTTTGGGAGAAGAAAACGAAATCAAATTGAGACATGGAAGCTTCCAAAGGAGTAAAAACCTTACAAAGAAGATACTAAATGAGACATGGAACTAGAAGAGTGAATAGTGCCATACTGAGATACTGAGTAGTTAGTGTTCTTATCACTAACATGGTAAATGGAACTGTGACTTGAGGCAATATATTTATCCTGGATGTTGTTTTCAAGCTACATGTGAATAAACAAGCATTAAGGCAGCATTCTCTTAATGCTCTTTTGAACGCCTTGCTGAAAGATGTAGCTACACATAAGCTCTGGTCATTTCTGTGTACAGGAAAGTTCTTGTTCACGTAATTTCTTACAGAAAGTAAGTCAATACCACTTATTTTCTTAAATTTCTGTTGGAAGATTCTAAAGCTTGTTAAACATGCATGGTATCTTCAAAGAAGATTGCACTTATTTGAGCAGTTTTCCCTAATTTTTGATTATGCCTGTGTGTCTGTAAATAGATGGCACAACAGATGGTGATAACTTCATAGGATCTGCAACCATTGTAATAGCCTCATACCTCGGATTTTCTGAGTTTTTTTTTTTTGAGAGGGAAAAAGCATTTTAAGTGTTTGTGCTGTCCTACTTTGTTGTTCCTTTCCCACACCCTCCCCACTGAGACTTGACTTTCCGCCTTCTTAGCAATGAGTGTAAGCTTTTGTTTTGACTAACTTGGCTTGATGCATGGTATTTAAAAATAGGTAGTTGTGTTGACTCTTAAACAGCTTTGTGATTCTTTCTGCATTCTTATTCTCGCTTTCCTTTTTTTTTTTTCAGTTTTGCACTTCCATTTGTTTTTTCTGACTCTGTATATATTACAGAGTCTGAGGTCTCTGTCTTACTATATCTTTTGCAATAAGGTATGAGATACCAGTCACGGCTAAGCACAGTAACGAATGCATATAATTCTAGTAGTCTTTTCACAATTTATTATTCTGTATGGTATTTTGAAAGCAAAAAGAAAAAGATAGGAAATGTTCCTCTGATATTTACGTATTTTAGATGGCAATTAATATAAAATGTGTTTAAATACTTGGCTTTTGTGGACATCTCAGCACAAGGACATGTCTTTTGAATCTCAAAGAAAATGGAAATAGAACAGAAGTTACAGCCTATTTTTTTCCCAAAGATATGTGAATTGCCAACTCACATATCTTCTCCTGACATGTCTCCTGTCATCTACAGTTACTTCTGAGTCAACATATAATTAAAAACATAAGAGCTGAGGTGACATTTTGTTGGGTGTTTGCATATTGGTGTCCATAGTGCATGAATGAACTTCAGATTGTTTAAAGTCACATAATTCTTCAGGCTTTCATGAGCAATGATAGTGATGGAAAATCTGAAACAAAGTGCCAGCATGTTGCACAACTGCACCAAGGTCTTGATACAAGGGTTGTGGTTTACTGTCTGCAGCCTTTTTTCTAATACTTGTTTCATTGACTTGGCTTTTCCTCTGAGGAAATTTAGTCTCAATTTCTTATTTTGCTTTGTTTCATTGCTACCTAAGTAGTAATGTGATACTGATGCTCTGATACTAATTTTAGATAACATGGTAAACCAGAATAGAAGAATATATACTCTTCTCTGGATAATCCACCTGATCAGATACGTGGTGGTATCTTAGTAATATTTTTTGTGGAATTATTTCAGTCACAGCACTGAAGTATTTCACACGTTGCTGTTTTCTTCTCCTAAGCTAAGCAGAGAATGGGATTTCCCCCACTCCTTCTGCCAGAGTGAAACATTGGGTTGGTTGGAGCTCAGAAGTCATAAATCCTACAGTGCTCACTGTATATGATTTTATTCCCTTGGTACTGTGACCAGTTCCTCAGCTGTTGCATTGAATTTAGCATCTTTTCAGGCTGTTTCCAGGGGAATTAAATACTATTTTATGTAAGTCTTTTAGATGTTGGAGAGAATTAGAAGCACACAATTTAGGAAGTAGCACATGGAAGGGAGCAGTGCACATGTTTCTGTAACTGTCAATAGAAGGACACAGTCTAAGACATGATCTGTAAAATCAGGAGAGAAAGACCTTGGTATGACCTCGATGTTGTGGTTTAACCCCAGCTGGCAACTAAGCACCACACAGCCACTTGCTCTCTCCCCTGGTGGGATGGGGGAGACAATCAAACAGGTAAAAGTGAGAAAACTTTGGGGTTGAGACATAGTTTAGTAGGTAAAGAAAAAGCTGCGCCATGCAAGCAAAGCAAAGAATACATTCAATACTTCCCGTGGCAGGCAGGTGTTCAGCCACGTCCAGGAAAGCCAGTCTACTGCACATAATGGTGACTTGGGAAGATAAACACCATCATAGAATCATTAAAGTTGGAAAAGATCTCCGAGATGATCAACTGCAACCTTCAACTAAATACCACCATGCCCACTAAACCATATTGCAAAGAGTAACCACTCTGAACCTCCCTCCTTCTTCCCCCAGCTTTATGTGCTGAGCATGACGCTGTATGGGCTGGGATATCCCTGTGGTCAGCTGGGGTCAGCTGTTCTGGCTGTGTCCCCTCCCAACTCCTTGTGCACTCCCAGCCTCCTCGCTTGGGGTCCTGATGCTGTGTAAGTGCTGCTCAGCAATAGCTAAAACATCCCAGTTGTTATCAACACTGTTTTCAGCAGAAACCCAAAACACAGCCCCAGAGCAGCTGCTATGAAGAAAATTAACTCTACCCCACCAAAATGCAGTTTTTTTGGCAAGAATCTTAGCGAAGCCATGAGAAATAGCTAAAGCAGATTAGTTTCTGCAGAACTGGTTGGGAAAATTGTTATTTATTTTTTTTAAATATTGAGGCAACAGCACGATGAAAGAAAATGTTTTGTTGTGGCCTGTCTGAAAAATACTGCTTTTGGACAATGAAATGTGCCATCTAAGAGATGAGAGGTGGCATCTTGGGCTGAGGAAGTAAGCCTGTTACATATAATTTGCTTTTATTCCACTACATAAGGCGGGACTATATTGTTTCAGGATGGTGTTTAAGCATTTAATTGTAACTTTAGTTTTTAAAAAATTATATTTAATAATTCTTTATCTATGCGTGAAAAATAAGAGGTATCCTGTAAGTTAATACTCTCAGATATGTGGGGTTAATTCCTTAAATTCTTGGTCATTTGGGTTCTCAAAGAGCAAGGGCTTTTGGGTATGAGTATTTCCTTATGCTCTTTGTTGAAGGTCAAGAACATAATCTGTTCCTTAGGAGTACAGTTCTACCTACATTTTAAAGATTCTTCCTTTTTTCCCAGGTTATGAGCTCTGTAAATGTTAATTCGCAATATGAATCTGGTCTTTACCTGCATACTCTCATTTTATTTAATCTCAGTGAGTCAAGGGAATATTTGCCTAAGCTGAGTAAAGAATCCCAGGGGAAAAGCAAGCAGGGTTGAAGTATGTGAAAGTAATAGGAGGGGAAGGGAGTACAGCATTTGGGATATTTTTTTTTCTTAGTCATTAGTTATATTTTCACTATCAAGTAGAAATAGTGTATTTAGAAATTCTGTGAAGAGCCTGTGTCTCTTTATTTAAAATTCATGCTCTTAAAGAATTAGATTGTAAATTCATGTTGAGAATACCAGGGTCTCCAGGAGGAAAAAGGCAGGACCACAGCCACATTAAAAAAGAAACCGTATTTAGATGAAGCTTTTGATAATCTAAGACATGATGTGTATTGTTCCTGCTACAGAACCCTATCCCATAAAAGGAGACAGTCTTATAAGTGTCCCTTCCGATGCAGAGGGACCAGTAGCTTGTTGCTAAGTCTTCTCATTCATCTCCTGATTACGTTTAACATTTGTTTCAGGAAGAGAAAGGAAAATGTGAGAGAGGCAAAGGTTTTCCTTTTATTTTTTTTTCTCCCTGAAAGTTTTCTCTGTCTTTTAAAGCTGAGTCACAAGAGAAGGAGCATTATAAATTGTCCTGTCTAGTTAATGGCATCACCTGTGTTCTCTGCTCCATTATTATTTCCAGCTGTGCCTCTGGTTTCTTGCATATTTTTTGTAGCTCTTCATTCTTTTGAGTTCCCTGCTCTACTGTTCTTTGTGTTACATGCTTGGTCCTTTCAGAATGTTTTTTTCTCACCCTCCCTGTATCACTATCTGATGTGTTACCCATTGCCAAAACACGTGGTGTCTGCATCTGCTCTGACAACAGCAGGTTGAATTCAAGCAAGATACCATACCCTTATGTGAACGTGAAGGCTGTGATAAATTTCCCACTTGAAATTTGTGCGTGAAACAGCATGAAAAGGAAGTTAGCAGAATGCCGTCTCAGAACTGAACATCTTTCACAGCCCCAGTAAAATTGCAAACTAAAGTGTTAACCATGTTTAACAAGTAATTAACTTCTGTATGATTACCTGTCTTTAAGGATTAAATGTGCCATATTTTAAACTGGGAAAAGTTTAAAAAATCCAAAATTGTCTGCTTTCACTTCAGAATTTCCAGTTGCAGTAACAGTATTTCTGGTAATTATTAACAAAACACCACCCTTGCAGTTTCATAAACTAGCACATGCCTTAGTATTTTCTGGTATCAATCCTGTATTAGCAATATATTCCTGTCTGTGGAGAAAATGCGATACTTGTTCTTGAGTTTGCGTGTGTGCTATTTCTTTATAAGTGCCTTAAATTAATATACCTCTAAAAAACCCCTGAGAAACAAACATGGTTATGCTAATAAGGCATTGATTAAAACCCCCCACAATTCTATTTAAATGATTTTTCTATTGATTTTTATTTGATTACTAACACTTAGGCTGGTTTTCTGTTGGAATTCTGCTATTTTGGATGTACTGATACCTGTATTTTTCTAAGAGCTTGTCTGGCCAATATGGCTGTATCATGTAATGAAAAAATTGTTATAACAAATGTTCATGTATTATGAACTGCATGCTGTCAAATGTTATGTAAATACCTGAGGGCTTGATACACTTTCTGCAGATATTAGGAATAAGTACGTATTTTTAAAATTTTTTTTAAAAGGATCGGTTTTTCCTTTGTGAACAGCTGGTCAGTTAGCAGTTTTAAGCTGCTTTTTCCCCCTTTTTGGAAAAAGAACCCCTTGAGAATGAGTCACAGCAAATAGGAAGAAGGAATTTAGTAAGCAGATATTGCAAATATCATAATATGTTACAGATAGGATCAAGCCGTCCTTTTACGTGTTTCGTTTTTAAGACTGCTCTTAAGGCAAGGCCCTCTGGCAAATGGCATCGGTTTTGTTTAGTTGCTCGGTATGAAGGCAGTTTCAGGAGGCTTCCTGTATGGAATACAGCTATTGGCTCTTGAATAACATTAGAATAAATGCAATATATGTAAGTCATTTTACCCTATAGCAGATGGGTGCTTAAGTCTGTGAGAGAAGATCAATGGAACCATTTAGCTTTTTGTGTTGTTTCAGTGTAAAAAGACAGTCTGTTCCAAATCAAGAGAGGAGTCTGCTAAGAATATTTAGGTTTCATTGAAATAAAGCACAGTTCGCATCAAAAGAAGTAGATGTGCTATTTCAAATTCATAACAATTGACTATTAGTCTGTTTTTAATATTTTTCTTTGGCATGTAATCCCGTTTAATTAGATTCTACTCTCTCTGTTGTTTCAAGATTCCATAAACTGGAGTCTTATATACCAGCTGCTAAAGCAGGAGTTACTGTCTAAATGATATTCACAATGAGTATTTGGAAGGTTTACAATTATACCCTTGCTAATAAATTGTGCTATTTTCCCCAACAGTTTTAAGTGCTAATCTTCAGAAGGCATTTTAAAATTAGCTAAAATTCTGTCAAGAGATTTACAAAAATTGTTAGCATGAAGATAATTATGTCACAGTCCTTGGACTCCATCTCTGATTGTGTGCATAAATCAGAAAATGTCAGCTGTGTTTTCCCTTAATAATTATCCTTGCAGCAATATATTACAGTTTAGATTACTATTACAGTGTTGCTTTAGGCTTATAAAACACAAGTTAGTTATTTCTGAAGTTTTCTGCTGATGAAATAATTCACCTTTCTAGAATAAGGGATTATTTGTGTTAATATTTCATATATATCAATAAGAAGATCAATATGAAAATCAGCTTTCTACACTTTTTTACAAAGTCCCCTGAAAGCAGTCAGCTTTTTTGTTACAATTGTGTTAAAGAAGATCACTTCCACAGTATGGCCAGCATTTTCAAAAGAACTAGCTGATGTGGTCACCCTTGTAGCATCTGTGGAACTTGAAGTTCTAAGGACTTTTTGGACCAAAATTTGAGAATCTTCTTGCTGAATCTGTACAGGATGTAGGTATTTACAGTAGATTCTGTAGGTCCCCAACAGTTTTGGTAATCTGTTATTGGAACACACCTCCTTAAACATAATGAGTTAAAATATCAGAGTGAGCTACTAAATCCCGCAGAATTTGAACCAGGTTGTCTCATTCTAGGACAGAAATCTATAAGGACTCAGAAATCTAGGTACAAATACACTTAATCAATTAAATTTGTCTGCATAAACAGTAGGAAATCGACACAACATGCTTTCTAGGGACCTTTCTCATGGATTATAAAAAAGAAAATGGGAAAAATTAATTTGTTTTAGCATTAGCATTAATATTAAATACAAACTATATAGGTGAGAGCTGTTCTGTCTTTCAATTGCTTTACATTCCTTATGTTTAATGCACAGAATGCTTGACATTAAAAATGTGAGATTTACTCAAGCTTTCTAAGAAAATTTTCTAAAACCATGTGGAAGCAACGAATTCCAAGAATTCAGCAATCCTAGTACTAACCTTAAAAACCTCTTTCACAGATGAGAGATGGTATTTCATGTAGGGCTTTTAATTTGGCAGTGTATCAACAAGGATAGGAGATCCACTTAACTTCAGTGGTGCAGACTGCCTTAGAATAGGTCTTACACTGTTGTCAGTACAAAAGATTTTATTTCTCAACTATCTCAAAATGTGTGTAGAGACCTTATCTGTAATTTTGAAAGTCTTCTGTGAAGTATTTCAGGATAAAGTAGCAGGATATGGCTTAGTGTCATTCCACTCTTGTTTTTGGTGGTTAGAAGAGTTATGGTTGAATTCAATGGAAGTGGGGTCATATTTAGCCCTACTGTATCACAGAATGGGCAAGTTTGAGTTACGGTCTTCTCAAGACTCTTACTCCTGTTGCGGCAGAGCAGAGGCAGCAGTGCTTTTGTGATCTCGGAGATCCTCAGGGTGACACCAGGCAAGAGACTGCTGTTGGCTTCTGAGCTACTTCTGCAGTTCTTCATTTGACCCAAGGGGCCAAACGAAGTATTGCTTTTCCAATAAGTCAACAAAACTTTTCCATCCAAGACAAAAACATATGCAAGAAAGCTGAGCTGATGGATGTTGAGAGATGGGTTTTAAAAAGTGTAACTTCACTTTTGCCACACTGTCCTAGGTTTTTATTTAAAATGAGAGGGTTTCTTTATTTCTATTCTTACTTGAGCTAGATTGTTGCTTCAATCAGTGTCAGAGTATTTTGGCCTTGTCTCTTAACTGAAAATACAGAATTGTGAGCACATAGTCTTTGCTCCCAGAGCTTGCAGTTTATTTTATTAACAGAAATAAATTGTAGCAGGAAAAACTCGTAGTTTTGTGGTTATAAGAGGGAAAGCTTTTCAACTTGTTTGTTAATCTTCCTTCCTCATCTTCATACACTCATTATTCATTTTTTCTCATTTCTGATTATACATTTTACCAGTATGCTGTGTGTGATGCCACAGGTAGTTGTGGATATCCAGTCTACATCTCCATTTTTAACTAGTTGTGAATCTTAAGATCTCATATGATAAATAAGCCATTTATTTATACATAAAATATAAATACTTCCTTCCCACTCTTGCTTTTTGGCACACTAAAAAATTGCCAAGTATTTATCCTAGAATCCTATAAGAAGCAGCATTTAGACTTCTGTGGCATTTTTACACGTAATGGTATTTTGAGTTATGATGACCATGTCCCTAATTGCAACTCCGTAGTTATTTTTCCTCCCAGACTTCTCAAGGGTGATATTTAATTTAGTATCATACAGAACTATAGATCAATATGTTTATACATATGAATTATTTGATAGCATGGATAATAGAATGAGCTCAATTTTTGCTACTGATTTAATACTTCAGAATGTAAAACTCACCCTGGTCATGGTCTACCAAAAATTCCTCATTTCCCAGACATATTTTTCAGAGTATTCTCATGCCTACAATTTCACTGGTATTGGTAGCCTTTCTCAGAAACTGGTATCGTTTTGGATGATCTACAAGTAGATCAGCTCAGCATGTGAGCTGATAACTCAGACACATGAAGTGCCATCTACACACCTGTAGCTGTGCCTGCGTTTGGTGTTTCAGACACCCTTTTCTGCTTCCTCTGAGAGGATCAAGCATGCTTGGATGGGTGGAAGAGCCGTGGGTATGATCAGCATTTGCTCACTGTCCCGTTCAGTATGTATGCAGTAACTGATGACATGGTCCAGTGAGGTCATTTTCCTTCATGAGTTTGCTTCTGGCTCAGTTTTTAGCACATTTTCTCCTGATGACTCTATGGTTTGCTCTCCAACTACTGTACCTTGCATGAGAGCTATTTGGCTGAAAGTAGTTGAGAAAAATTCTGTGCAGAAACAATTCTCAGAAATAGTAGAAGTAAGTTCATCTTCTTGCCAAGTGAATTGGTACATCATCTGTAATTTTTTTTCCTTTTTTTGTTCTGGGTTATCTGTTCATTTTTGCATTGGGTGTATAGCTGAGCTGGAGTATTTTGTGTGTAAGGCTAAATGATCACAGCATTTTCTTTAGATAGGGGCCACCTTTGTTGTCCTTCAGCCAATTAACACAGTATGGTCTGTATAGACAAATATCAACTGAATTTACTCATTTCAGCATTTTCTACATGAACAGGACCAGTTATTTTAACTTGTACAATCTTGAGACGAGTTAGCTGTATTTGATAAAAATCTGTGTGCTTTGGATTGTCTGTCATTTTTATATGCTTTATATCACAAGGTCAAGAATGAGTTGTGTGATGCTCAGATTTTCTGAACCTGTCCTGAGGTGCTGGTGAGACAGGATTGTTAAAACATTGGCTCTTGGAGCAGTATTCCAAATTGTATTTCCTTTGGCTTCTGTTTTCCTGGAGGATGGGAGGTTTAATTTCGCTTGCCAGAGGTACTTTCAGCTTAGTATTGATGAATCGAGAATCCTTCATTAATTAGTACTGTTGATTTGGATTTCTTTTATATATTTTAAATGACTGGCCTGCTTGTGCGTGCTTGGAGCTGAAGGTCAGTGTATGCTGACCTGAATAATGGAATACTTCATTGTACAGCTTCCATATCTTTCTTTTGCAATCCCTTTAACTCTGAGTATGATTTTGCTATGCAAAGGACAACTGATTATAATATAAACAAACAAAAAATCACATTACCATGGGACAAGATTTACTGTGACATATGTAGTTTTTTACAAAGGTGAAAAAAGAAGTCAAAGGATCCAAATGTGTGTATCTGCTCTGAAAGGTATTGTTAAAGCATTAAAACTTAGTATTAAAAGGTCTGTAATCTTATCTAAAAATAATGATAGTTTAAATGGTAATTGGACAAGCTGAAATATCTTGCTAGGTCATTTACAAGAATCTAGTAATTTCCTTTCCAGTGATGCTTTTGTAGCCTCAGATTGAATATAATTCTAAAAATAAAGAATCAATGCAAAAAGGAAAAAACAATAGGTAACTCTTATTGTAGTTATTATAACTAGTTTTAAGATGTGGTCTTAAAATTTAATTCACTTATTAAATACTATGAAAGCAATATGACCAAATAATAGTGCCCATAATTTCTTTGAAATTATGGCTACATACAGAGCCTGACAATCCTGCCTTTGAGGTTGTTAGCAATAGGAGCTGTTCTGGTTGCAACTTGTTTCTTTTACACCCATACGGCAAAATTATGCCTCCCAGAGGTAACTTTTGGTATTGGAGAAAGTTGCTATGGAAAACAGGGGTAACCTAAAAGCTTCCTGTATTGATGAAGTCTCAAGAGAATATAAAAATCCTATGGAAGATGCAGATGATTAGAGAATTTTTGTTCGCTGGTATTTCAGACTCACTTTGCACAGACACAAATTACTGCACTTCCCAGCATCTTCTGAATCAATTTTGCTGTCTTTGTGGCAGCAGAAGAAAAGGGTCGGTGCTCTGAAGTAATGGAACCAGTCACTCATCTAGTAATAATTTACAGAATATATCAAAGTTTTACTTCATTTATTGTGATAAAATTGTTGGTTTCATATTGCTTTTAGAAATATTGGTGAACTCTAATCTGGGAAAAAAATTGTGGTTGAGGTATTTGTAAACAATCTTTTATCTGTAAACAAATAATCTTTTCAATTTCTGTTATATTTTTAAAATTAAATTAAATAGGATTTAAATATGACTGGTTTGTTCCAAAACCACTATTTTATTGGGAAAAAATTTATGACTTTTATTTTAATTCGAAAACCCTCATTTAGGTTTCCGTTCTCCTGCCTATGTGTATAGTAGCATTGTAGCCTCACATAGAGATAAATGAAAAAAAATCTAAGGAAGAAGAAGTAAAAATTCTATAAATTTCATTATGGGACATTTATGAGATGATTTCCATGACAACCATATAATAAGATTCATGTTTACTTTAATTCTGAGTTCTCAATGTCTTTTTAATGACTCTCATGTAATTAAAACAGAATGCATAATTTGAGGTAACGTAATATAAATCAGTTTTGTTTGCGTGATGTTGAATACTGTTAATACAGGTACAGTGAGGTGTTTCAGAGCCTTACATGGATATGTCCATTTCTTGCAGAACTGTGAGAAACTGGAAAATAATTTTGATGACATCAAGCACACGACTCTTAGTGAGCGAGGAGCACTTCGAGAAGCAATGAGGTAAGTCTGGGTCACCATAGCAACAGTCACAGATGTGGTAAAGAAAGAGTCATTCTTCATTATTGGGGGAACAAATGAGTTCATTGCCACCATTCAGCTCTATTCTCTAAGGTATTAATTTGTCAGTGGAGAGGCTTCCCTTGAGGCTGTACTTTGGTTTTGAAGCTGCATAAATGTTAAGCCTGACTGCACAGTAAAAAATGTAAATGTTTAATTTGTTATTTAAAATGCTTAAGGGGTGCCTTGCTTTATATTTATACTAAACTGTGAGTGAATGAAAATATTGTTCATCTAAATTCTGTAAGTGTTAAAGCAATTGTACAATGGTGTTTGAACAAACCTGTATTTGCTTTAAATTGAATTTGATTTTTATGTATGTAGTTCCTGTGTACTCTGATTTTATCAGCAGATTTACGTGGTTTTGGTTTTGATAATGGAATGTAAAACTCTGTCTGGTCCTTTATATGTGTATAGATATATATTTTGCTTAGTGTCCTCATATTGTTGCACTTAAAACTTATTAGAGGAGGTTAAAATTAGTCAGAAGATGAATTATCTGCAATCCTTACTTGCACTGCAGAGTATCTGGGTACAGGACTCTTAAGAAACTTGCCAGCTATAGTGTCTGGAAAAGGGAGTGCTTACTGTGCTGAAAGGTGGTGGAATTGAAGATAGATTTTCTAAAGTAACTCACCGAATAATCAGGAAGATGTTATTTATAGTACTATCTGTGAATCAGAAAATTATAGTAAGCTACACTTTTAAAGGTTTTGAAATTTGATAGTAAAATGTAATGATGCAAACATAGTGCTTCATCTCACCTGCCTGATATGAGAATAACTTTTTACACTTGAACCAGTGCAGTAAAAAGTAAAAACAACAACAAGCCCCCCTAAGAATCTACTTGAAAAAATAAATACACCAATTTGCTTTGACTGTGTTTGTAATCCCTTTAAATTTACGGATGTGTGTGAATGACTTGATTTCCATGACTCTGGCTTCATGCTCATGATGCTCTTGTCTCATGTACACCGACTGTTTGAAAAGGTATTCTTACCTACAAGTATGCTGAACATTTCAACTACCAGTGCTGCAAATGCCTGTAAAAGTAATGGCATTCACCTTTCTAATTGTGACTTCTGCTTTATGCTTGTTTTGCTTCATATGTTTAGGGTTTCCTCCCAGTGTGGTCAGTCATCTGTGTACCTAAATCTTGCATGTAGTAAATGGAAAGTGATTTAAAGTAAAGATTTGGGGAATTTTTGGCATATGAAGCTACCTTTAGTATTTGCAACAAATTGGATTTCAAGTTGCTGCTGTCCCGTAACAGTGTTCAGCTTTGCCACGTTTTGCAGTACATGACTCAGCAGGGACAATATTTTAAAAATCTGGGAGCTGACAGCTCTTTGGTCATCAACACTGAATAGCAAGGGGAGCTTTGGCATTTCAAAGGTCATGTTTCCGTTACAAAGACTGTTTGGAAGATTCTCGTGATTCTTTGCTGTGCAAAAGCACTTTACTATCTCATAAATTTGTATCCTGGCTATTTCTGCTAGCCATTCTGAGAAACAGTTATTGATTGGGAAGTGTGACAGATATTGTACAGTGCTGGAATTCTCTTAATTGCAGTCAGTATTTTATGGTTGGTTGTTTCCTTAGTTGCTTTTTTGTTTTGAGATAAAGAAATTGCCTGACTTACAAAATTCATACTGTAGAGTTTTTATAACATACTCAAGTGGCACGTGAAAGGCACAAAATGTTAATTTAAAGAGGTATATGCATGTAGGTGTACATATTTTTCTAAACATGTGTAAAAGACACTTGTTATTTTAGGTTGTACAGTTCTTTGAACTGCTAAATTGTCACCTCATTTACTGGGTGGCTGCACGTTTCTGTTTGGATCCGAAGATGATGAGTACATACGTAATTCAAATGGTACATTTTCATAGATTAAAATTCACTCTTCCTTTCCACGACAAGAGTGGACATTGGACCAGGCATGGGAGGACATAGATTGCTGACCTCAGTGTTATGAGGCACCTGCCTCCTTTTGGTAAGGGAAGCGTGTGGAGAGGGTTGCGCATTGCACAAAAGCACTAAAAGCATGTGGGCATGAAAGCAACAACAAAAAAATCCTAGTTGGATAGCTAAGTGGATGTATGTGGATCTCAAATGAGCCTTAAGTTGAGTGGGCAGTCTGCCCAAACCCTCTCTGATTTCCCAGAGTGGTACTACTGGTCTGCCAGATGAGGAATACAATGAACATTTTTCCCCAGTGCTCCTGTTTGGAACGAGACCTTCCATTTTAACTTCATCTTCGAGTAAAATGGTCAATTTAATGTGGGTTTCAGTACACTTCTAGTCTACAAGTATCACTGTGCTCTGCATAAACAAATACTAATATCCGAGAAGGGTCTTGTTCTGTTTCCAGCTCTTCAGTATTCAAATTAAGGATTACATGAAAATTATCTTTCTTGTTTATGTATATAGATGTATGCAAAATAAACTTTCTGAAGGGTTTTGAAATTACCACAGAGCCTATGAACTTCCTCTACTGCTTTACGTTTTTTTTAGATTTTGAATGAGGTAATGAGCTGATAGTAGTTTTCCATTAGTCAGTATATAAAGAGTGGTATTGTAAAAATTTGATTTACTTGTGGTTGCACATAAAATCATAAAGCATTCAATTCAGTTAATGTTTTGCTTATTTTGTTAATGTACTCCAAATGTTTTATTTATTACTATATTTTAATGCAGCTGCAAAGCTGAAGTAAACAATAAAAATCCATTAGTTTTTTGAATTGGAGTTTATAAATGGACAGATTATTGCTTTGCTTACCTTGAATGTGAATATGATAAATTAATTGGGTATTTTGTGAGGTAACTTGGCAGAAGAATATAGCTATATACCTATAATGTCAGGTTGCCTAAGTAAGAGCTCTGATCTTTTGTTAAACAAAGCTCAATTTGTTTTTAATACGTAATCAATGAGAAAAATCTGGATTCAAATAATCAGTAAAGCTTCATCTAGAATTTTAAAGGAGCTTTTAGACTGGTTTGTCTGCTATGAGGAGATAAGTATTTGAGGCGGAGAAAGTGATGTAGCTGAGTGGTGACACTGGTAGTCTTTTTATGGGTGGTGAAACCAGAATGTGGACTGCTACACATGTGGTAAGCATTCCTCTGGGAAAGTAGGGTGCAGTAGTCTTGAAGAGTCTTAAAATTAAGCAAACACAATAATGAAGCCCCTGCCCCCTCAAATTATAAAGGAACTTTTAGGAGAAGTGTGGCAAGAAATCCAAAGTCTCTTTTTTTTTTTTTTTTTTTTTTTTTTTTTTTTTTTTTTTTTTAATGTGGTTTCTGTAGGCCCCTTCCTACAGCCAGTCCAGGTCCCTTTACAGGAGCTCTACCCTTTGGAGTGTCACCACTCAGCCAGTGGTAAATTGCTTTTGAACACTGTATATATATTACTATGTGTTTGAGACCTGTGTCTAGTGTGCATTTCATGAGCCTGGTGTCAGACAAATGAAGCCATAGTGTTTCAAATGAAACTTTCTGAATCTAGTGTTGCAATTGCTTATTTATCAACTGAGTTGGTAAGCCACCATGGTGGGTTAAGGCAGTGAGCAATCAGTGAGGCTGGTGAGGTGTTAATACGTAAATGGGTCCTACTCGTAGGTGGGTATGGATATGGTCTGTCTTGTGAACACTGACTATGTGTGAAAGCTTTGCAAGTGAAAATTAAAGCTGAGTATTTTTGTATAGTCTTCTTGTTATTAAAGGAAAATTTAAACATATTTATTCGTACTTTGAAATGGGAAAGGAAAGAGAAAGTTTGCTTATGTGTTTGAATCAGTATAAAAGATACCAAAGTTTGTTTAGAATTTTCTTTTGCATTCATATATTTGCATATGGTTTTGGATAATATGAACAAGGGAGTGAAGCTTCAACTGTGATTTCCAGTTTTCTAGAAACAGTTTCTGTTAATGATGATATTCACTGTTGTCTTGACAACTGTGCAAGCTGGGGTTAGTAATAATCAGGCTTCTTTTAATATGGTCTAGACTCTCAGATGTATTTGACAAATAGTTTCTATGACTGGGCAAAACCCAAGAAAATTGCAGTGTAAGAAGTTCCAAGGTTTCACAAGTATTCATTAGTTTGCAGAGTAAAAGCTGGGATTTTAAACACGTAAACAAAACAAGTCTGCAGTGCAAACTACAAAATACGTAGTAACCAACTTATTAGAGCTCTGGGCTGAGATGTGGCAAATATGGGTTCATATTCTGGTTCTGAGTCAGGCAACTTGTTCTTCCCATTTTAAAATGCGTCATAGAGCTCTAAAGTTAGAGAATCGCAGACATGAAGTATAAGGAAAAAAGGACAATGAAAATGTCATGTTAAATGTATTTTTGCTTTCCTGTATTGTTCTGGGAGATGGGACCAGTCTCAGACAAACTGAAAGGGAAGGTGAATTAAGAGAAGTAAAGGCTTCTGGGTTCCTGATCCAGGTCTCAGAGGTTGTCTGTTCAGAGAAATCCTTCATGTTCTGGGGAGGTGGAAGTCTTTGAAGTAAATTCCAGTATTCCAAAGTTCTGTTCTTCAGTAAAACCTTCAAGACTGTCTCCCACAGCATTCTTCTGGAGAAGCTGGCAGGCCACAGCTTGGACAGGTGCATCCTTTGCTGGGTTAAGAACTGGCTGGACAGCTGAGCCCAGAGAGTGTTGGGGAATGCTGCTGCATCCAGCGGGCGGCCGGTCACCAGTGGTGTCCCCCAGGGATCAGTACTGGGCCCAGTCCTGTTTATTTTCATTACAGATGGTCTGGGATAAAGTGCACCCACAGTAAGTTTACAAGAGACCCCAAGTCGGATAGGAGCGCTGATCTGCTGGAGGGCAGGGAGGCTCTGCAGAGCAATGTGGCCAGGCTGGATTGATGAGCTGAGGTCAATGGTTTAAGGTTTGATAAGGTGAGGTGCTGGATCCTGCACTTGGGTCACAACAACCCCTGCTGTGCTGCTGGATTGGGGAAGAGTGTCTGGAAAGCTGCCCAGTGGGAAAAAGCCTGGATGTGCTGGTACAGCAGCTGAACATGAGTCAGTGTGTGCCCCGGTGGCCAAGAAAGCCAATGGCATCCTGGCCTGTATCAGGAATAGTGTGGCCAGCAGGACCAAGGCAGTGATTGTCCCCCTGTACTGGGCACTGGTGAGGCCACACCTCAAGTGCTGTGTCCAGTTCTCGGCCCATCATCTCAAGGAAGACATTGAGGGGCTGGAGCTGCCTGGAGAAGGGCAGCGGAGCTGGGGAAGGATCTGGAGAGTGAGCCCTGTGAGGAGCAGCTGAGGGAGCTGGGGTTTAGTCTGGAGATGAGGAGGCTCAGGGCAGAATTCACCATTCTCCAGAACCTCCTGAAAGGAGGGCGTAGCAAGACGGGGGTTGGCCTCTTCTCCCGGGCAAACAGTGATAGGACAAGAGGGACAGTGACAGGACAAGCCTCAAGTTGTGCCAGGTTGGTCATCAAGAAGAATTTCTTCCACTGAAAGCATTGTCAAGCATTGGAACAGGCTGCTCAGGAAGGTGATGGAGTCACAATCCCTGCAAGTGTTTAAGGAACAACTTAACTAGTGTTGTGGTTTAGTTGACAAGGTGGTGTTTGGTCAAAGGTTGGACTTGATGATCTTGGAGATGTTTTCCAAACTTAATGATTCTATGAAAGTAGCCACTAGCCTTGTGTTAGTGTGTTTATTTGGGACTGAGGGAGTAAGTCCAAGTTTCTCTTCTACCTTCTTCTATATTTACATTTATCTCCAGTGTGATCACTTGAATGCTGCTTGGGGAATGCTTTTTGGGGAAAAGCAAGTGATTGCTTCTTATGTATTTAACAAAAATGTTGTGCTGCTTCCAAACTGCAACAACACATTGCTTCTTGGGTGACCATCTCATGTTCCTCTGATGTATCTATCTCAGCACCAAGAAACGAGCATCCCCTGCCACAGAGGACATATTAATTAGGTACGCCACTGATTGGCTTATTGATTTAGACCCTTATTTAGACTGCATTTGGCTTAGAGATATTCCTTAAAAAAATTAACTGCAGAGGTGTTCTCAGACTGAAAACAAAAAATCCCACAAAACTGTGGAGTTTAGAGAAAGTTAAACTTGCTCCCCTTGGAATTTATTTTCTATATATCCATCTTCACAATTTTATCAATTTACCATATTATTAATAGCATATGGAGATGAGGAGATGCTACAAAATGCTGGTGTTTCTAGTCATGTTTGGTGTTGCATAGAAATGCATGCAGAATGTTACAGCATGTGGTACTTCCATTGTAAAGACCCATGTGGCTAATATGAGTTTAATTTTGAGTTCCATTTTGAAATCAGAACTTCACTGTCATTCTAAGTTTACATTACAGATCAAACAGATTGCCACCATCACTTGCATTGACCAAGCGTTAGCCATATGCCTTCGCAATGCGAGGCTGCCCTGGGTAGGGATAGCTATGACCAAACAAGCTGCTTATGTGCTAGAAGCTGTTTAGTGGCATTAACAAGGCACTGTTAAGCTGTGTTCATACAATTTTACCACGCTCTTTGTTGGCTAACTAACTTCTGAGTCACTCACTAGCCACCCTCAGAGTGCCTAACAGTGCCTGGGATGAATTGTTCAGATCTGGCCACGATGCAGTAATTTCTGTCTACAGACAGAAGCAATAACACCAAGTGTGTATAGGAACCCATGACTTTAGTGTAATTATTTTTGTGATAATTATTAGAACTTGTATTGTCTTTGTCATTTCTATGGAAAATTATAGAACTTCCTATTTCACTTTGCAATTAAAAAGAAAAAGAAGGTTCTTATACGTGTCAAGTCCATTGTTTCAAGTGTCAGGTGTAATTCACACTGAAAATTTTGTGAAACTAGTGATAATGCTTAACTTGTGCACTATAGAATGTAACTATATTGCCCTATACATATTTTTCAAATATAATTCAAGAAAATTATTAAGTGCCTTGTTTTGGGCTTGATTGTGAGATGGACTGTTCTGTTAAATATCAGCTTCATAATACCTTCCTCAGAAATTTTAAAATGGGAAGAAATTTACAAGTTTGTCAGCTGATTGCTGTACATACATTTTTCAAAATACTGTATATAATTTCGTATTTTTAATTTAGAAGTTGTAATTTTCATTCTGGTCCAGTGATCGGCTTGTTTATTTAGATCTTGCAGGGGAGGAGATCCAGATCATTAGATTGTTTTCCTTTGAATGTTCCTTTAGTCACCTAGCCGGGATAAACTGACAAATACAACTTTCACTGACCTAAAATAGTCCATTGATGATGTTCCTGAATGGCGAATGTGAAAGGATATTGAATTTTTTTTTGCTATTCCAATCAGCAGTGTAGATTTGCAGTTACTTTTCATCAGAGGATTGAATTATGCCTTGTAGTGTATATAACCCGTACATGGATATAGAACAAAAGCATTGTGAGCAAAATAGCAAGCAATATAGTAAAATAGCAAAATAAATAATATTTATAGATTTGGAAACTGCATTATAATTGCCCCTTTTGTTGATTTACTGAAATGTGATTTAGGCAACATCTTACATGAACATTTTTGATAAAATCTTGTATGTTTCTCATATGCTCTTTTGTATGTATTACTGTGACTGAAATATGCATTGGGTCTGGTCTGAGTGTGGTAAATACATCGTTTCTGTATCCGTGTGTAGCATTCACAAGAAATACTTCAGAGGAGAGAGGAGAAAAAAACCCCCACTTTTTGTCACTTCAGCCGAGGAGAGCCTGGTTTTGGTTTTGAACCATTTAGTTTTATGATTTAAAGAAAAGAATTGGATAACAGTCAAAATTTTGCTTTTTAACAAACTGCAGGAGATGATGTCTGATGTTGGTGGTGAAAGAGATCTTGAAAACCATTGTGACAGATGGATTACCACAAAGACTCCAAAGGTGGCTTGCAGGGGGTGCAGCATCATACCTTTCAGTGACTAACAGCCACTTGTGTGCAAACAGAATAGAAAATTGCACTACAGAATTTGGAGTTTACTCCATGGGTTCCCCCTTTGTTACTTTTTAAAATGCAAGGTTTTAAAATATTTCTGAAATTTGTTCTTTGCTACCATTAGCATTCAGGAAAAAATACTCTGGATTGCCAGGGAGACTGTGTATACAATATGGACTGCCAGCCTATACACTTCAAAAAAGGTTTTGGTTTGTGAAATATAAATAAAAGAAAAAAGTACAGATATGAATGAAGAAAATTTGCTGATGATTTTGCCATGAGCCATGGCTTTGTGTAGATTATTGATGCTTGATTTTATGTTTCAGGGCTTTGGATAGTTTAGGTAGAAGGTATATCATACCATTTTAAACCATAATGAAAGCCTGGGATGTACATAGAAGCTGGGTGTGTTGCAGCTTTGGCAAAGAAGTCAGATGTTTTAGTTGAAGATGTTGAAGCTCATGCTGTTTTATTTAGAAGTCATTAGTTTAATCTGTAGCCAGCCTATTGAGAGTACCACATTCCACATGTATTTAACAAAGCCCATTTCCTACTGTTTTGTCTACAGTTAGAAACCAGTCTGTCTTTACAAATGCTGTTTTACATTTATCTGTACTTGTTTCTTTTCAGACATTTACTATACTTCTCAAAAGTCTGAAAAAGTGTAATCTTTTCTTCCTCCTTTGTGTTGTTCTTGTACTTTCTGTTGCCATGGGTGTCTCTGAGTACATTCTCTTTGGAGTTCAGGATACAAAGCAAAGCTAAGCGTTTGAGGAAAAAATACAATCTTCATTCGAAATTGCATTATTAGGTAGTGTGTCTTTATGTTGAATGTTCATTGTGGCCAGGTAATTATTATCTTTTCTGATTATGGTGGTGTGCTAATTTGGGTGGGATAGAATCAGCTTTCCTCTGTAACAGTAACTGCTCTGGGGCTGTGTTTTGGATTTGTGCTGAAAACAGTGTTGATAACACAGGGATATTTCAATTATTGTAGAGCAGCACTTGCACAGTCAAGGCCTTCCCTGTTCTTCACCCTACCCCCTAGCAAGGAGGCTTGGGGTGCACAAGGAACTGGGAGGGGACACAGCCAGGACAGCTGACCCCAGCTGACCCAAGGGATGGATATCCCAGACTGTAGGGAAGGGGAAGAAGAAGGGTGGGGTGGACATTCAGAGTTATGGTGTTTTGTCTCTTCCCAAGCCTGCCAGTGTGACACAGTGAAGGCGTTCCTTGTTCTGCTTTGCTTGCATGTGCAGCTTTTGCTTTACCTACTGAACTGTCTTTATCTCAACCCATGAGGTTTGTCACTTTTACCCTTCCGATTCTCTTCCTTATTCCATCAGGAGGGTGTGAATGAGTGGCTTGGTGAGGCTTAGTTGCTGGCTGAGGTTACCATGACATGTGTTTAGAACCCCTTGGTTATAATGACTATTATTAGCTACTGATACTTACTTTTTTGCTGCCTCTCAAGAGTTCTAACTTTATATTACCCTGGCTTTAGTTGTTTCTGGATGTAAGAGCAAACATCCATTTTCCTAGAAATGTTTCGTATGTTGGAGTGAGGGTGTTTCAGAGATTAAACTGTGGGTCCAGCTGTGCCCTAAGATATTTACCTTCCATCAAAATTAATCTGTCCTTCCCCTGTAGACTTCTGAATTTAAATTCTGTTTATTTACTTGAGGCTATTTGGGAGACCAAGAAAAGATTATCTAAATTTAATGTTCTAATGGAACCAACCTGTTTATTGAAAGTAAGACTGTAAAGTGTATTGGACTTTTTTCAGTAAGACAGTTGATAAGATATACTGGAATCCGTACCATAAGTTTAGCTAATTGGATACAAAATTTCACAGAAATAGTTTTCCATCCTTATTTCTTCAGAACAAAGATACTTTACATAGGAATCTGTTTCATTGGAGCTTGCTGTTGAAAAGTTGATGGGCAGCCATTTAAGCCCTAGACCACTTTAGGTCTTTCAGGGCACCACCCAGAGGCTTTCACTGCTAGTGCCTAAGGCAAGGCTGCTGAATTTCAGCATCTCTGGGGCTGAGGAATGTTAAGATCCCAGGCAACAATTTGTACAAAGAAGCTGCTTACAGAGTGAGACAATTGTAAGAGGTGTAACGGAGAATAAAGGAACAAACTATTCTCAAGTGACATCTCCTGCCATCCTAAATGCCCAGCACTGTTTGCCTAGGGCGGCCTTTGTAAGGTGCACAGAGTATTGGCAGTGACAAGGTTCTTTGTGGAGCAGGTATTTGCAGATCAATTTGTATGTATTTAGTGTAGTTACGTTGTTCAGCATTTAGTTCTGGCTTGGTCCAGTACCAAAAATCAAGGTGATTTGTGGCTTTTGTGGTTTATTGGTTGTTCTGGGGTTTTTTGTCCTTTTTGTGGTTTGGAGTGTTTGTTGTTGTTCGTTTGTTTTTTCACCAGGAAGAAAAAAAAAATGTCCTCATCTGTAAAATAAACCCTGAACTCTTCTAAATATCACCACAGAATTGCACCCATTCAAATGAGTTTCAATAATTGATCTGTATATGGAACAGAATGTAATGGAAAGAATTATAATGTGATTTCCATGAGAATACTTACAAAATACTTGATTTATAATCTGATACCATTACAATACAATAATCTTTTAAAGCCAGTAAGTTATTTCAAATCGTAGGACTACTTTTTAAACTCCTGTTTATTAATAGTATTTAATATTGCTGCTGTTACCACATTAGAAAATTAGTGATTACTATTACTATAGATAATATTTTTAAAATTTAATAAATGGCTATCTTTGTAAAGACTATTACTTTTATTACTACTATCAAATAGTAGTGTTTAATGGTACTAATTCATGCTACAAATACTTTTCTAACTGCTATTTTGCCTATTGATGATTTTTTCGACATTAGTGGTCATTAATTAGTACTAACCGAGCATTTGCTTTGTAATTGGTAAGGTATCAAATGAAGAAAAATATTCTTAAATTGGTATCTGACAGTATTACCTAAAGGACAAGAAAACACTCTTTGGGGAGCATTTTAAAACAGAAAAAAATATATTTATAAAATAATTTTTCTTTTTCTCCTACCTGATATATCTTCCTGTTTGAGCAAAAAGTGACTTTCCTAGTGGCTCTTCCTGCTTATTTGTGTTTTTCTAACGAAGAGAAGATGCGCTTGAGCACGTGTAAAACAGTTTCTGTTCTCAGGGAGCTACAGTAACTTGCTTGGCTCATGGCTGGCTGTTACGTGTTGGGCCGTGCCTCACGGTATCCACCCCTCAGCCTTCCCATTGCAAATTTGCTTGCATGGCAACTGCTGGTGTTGTTAACCCTCTTCTGTCCCCAAGGGTATTCCCTTGTGGCTTCTCAGATTAAATATTTAATTGGGGTGGGAATTCTTCTTCTTGTAATTAAAGAGCTATACAGAGCTGTTTAAAAATACTTAAACAGGAATAGTTATATATTTAAAAGAGATTCTGGGTCCACTGAGTGTGTTCCTCTGGAGAGAGCTGTGGCAGCATGGCTGAGAACTGCTGGCCATGTGGCTGCAGTAGCCTAAACAGAAGATGTTTCTTGAGTGCACCTTTCAGCCTGCACTGAGGTGAAGCTGCACAATTAGCAGCATCTGGTGTGACTGCTCTCTTCGGGTAGTTAGATGAGCATAAATGGCTCCTGTGTGGAGTCACACGTTTAGTCGTGGCCTGCCTGTAAGGTGCCTCGGTGTCACCTCCCGGGCGCCGGTGACAGCTGTGCAGGGGCTGCAGGGCAGTGCGTGGCCGGCGGCGGGGGATGCGCTGCTGCTCCAAGTGCCTCTCGTGGCAGGTGAGCACTTCCATGCTGTCCCTAGCATGACTGGCACAGGGAGCTGTGATGGGGAAGCTGCAGGGACACTCATGTCCATGTGGGTTGCTCAAGCTTACAGGACTAGGTTAGAAGTAAGTTGAAATGTGCACTTCACAGGAAGGGTTATGCCAGGCTTAATGCCAGCTGTTTTGTTGTAGAGACCCTCTGCTTCTGGGCCACACTGCTCACAGACACAGTCATTTTAGGGTATCGTCTGCTATCAGAGATGTAACCATTCTAGGCACAAATTCTTCTGTGGGCAGAATCATAGGGGAAGGCTGGTTAACATCTCAGAGGAGAGGGGAGAGGCCAACTCTCCACCCGGTTGCAGATGAAATCCCTGATATTCCTTTCATAGTACAGGAGGGCATTTAACCAGCAGGGGCTATACAGAATAATTTTTTTCCCTCTTTCTTAGTTGAAACAGATCTGTTTCAGTAAGTGTAAAAACTAACTTCCTGCTTCTTTGATCAATTTTTATTCCTTTATTCTACTTGGGTATACTGGGTGAATGAAGACTTTACCTCTAATTTGGAAAGGCCTGAGCAATCTTTTTGCTGTTGGTGTTGCTAAACATTCTTTCTCCTGCTAGTATAACAATGTCCTAACATACAAAATTCATTTTGTTTTAAAACTAAAACTGCAAACAGAGCCTTGAAATGCAACTTCTCTTAATATTTTCTCTGCTATTATACTTATTTAATTCTTGATGTAAAACAAGAATTCATTGCCTTTGTGCTGGGAGCACACAGCCACAAGTTGATAATGGTAACTCAATGTTTGTAATATAAAGTGCTGTTCCTGTAGTGTGGTCCAATTACACAATAGTAAAGCAGGGATGTAACACAGCAATGCTGCTTTCCTATTTGTTTCAGTAAGTTTAGCACAGCGGGAAACGTGGCATTCTTCCAAGGTAATGCGTCAAGCTTACAGTTGGATGGAAGTGCAATGGAAATGATTCCAAGACTTCGCATGCCAGCTAATAACTCTCGCTGAATGCATGTGGCAATTGTCTTGTGAAATGTATTCGATGTTGTTTCATTGCAAGGATTTTATATTTTAATTTTGAGATATTATGGTATTCTAGAGACATTTGAAAAAGTTTCTCTGTAGGTGCTACATTTGCGGCATTGTAGTTTTAGTAATCAAATGCAATTTCTGTCTCATGAGAGATCATGTACTCTCTTTCAAAAATCCTGCTGTATCTTGTGAAATTAGAAAGAAGTACTCCATTAATTAGATCAAATTATGTACATTGTTCCTCCAAAAATGTCCTGTTTTTTGAGGAAGAATATATCTAAAAAAAAATCTTAACTGAAAATATGTGTATGATATCAACAGAATGTCTCCTTTCTTTTTGAAGCGTGGAAAGTAATAATATATCAGCAATTTGGCAGCTGTGAGAAACCAGAAATGTCAAGGCATCTTTTTTGGTAGTGATTTTGCTGAAGAGACCTGGGGGTTGGATAGGAATCAGAATTTTTGCAATTGGTATCATTCTTGACTAGTTCTCACATTGCTGTAAAGCCATTCCTCAAGTCAGTAGGCATCACTGTTGTACTGTTGCAGTCAACCCACTGCAACTGTCTTAAAGATACATTGATATTCTTTACAACTTCTTTTTTCCCCACTGCTCATTTTTCAGTCAGTATTCTTAGAAGAGTTATCTGACACCTCTTGCTCACAGACATTTTCTCTGTGGTAGTAAGTTTGGGCTTACAATAAAGATAATAATTACTAGTAGTGTTTAAAGCTTTCCAAAGGTTTTTAGTTACATGCACACGTATACCTTCCTCGAAGTATTTCTGAATGCCTTTGGCATCACTGATCCAGCAAATGGAAGGTTGGTTGTCACTGGCAGTATTTGTTGTTCAAGGGTGTGTTTGTTCCAGCTGCTTGGAGTCGTTTCAACACTGGCATCTGAAGCGTGTAGAAGAGAAAATAAAGAACAGAGGAGATACACAGGGGTTAATAAGCCAGCCATCAGCCTTGGCCCATGCTCCTGCAGGCAGAAGTAGTGTCAGGTTTGGAAAAAAAGAAGACTATTGAGCTAGCTGAGCATCAAGACTCTGCACAGGTCCAGCAAGGCTAACTGCAGACAGTTATTAATGGGACTGAAAATGGGGATCAATCACTACTGATATCCCACAGTAATTCCTACTAGCATCACGAGCAACAGCAAATTCTCTGTGCAGTTAATAGGGTGAGTTTGCTGACTACAAATATGTGTTGTGTATGTTGTCAGCATTTAAGGGTCCTTGTGCATGAGAATTGCCTCACGCAGTGGGGAGTGAGAGAAGAGTGTGTTGAGTGGACGAGGGTGCATGCTGATTTGGCAAAGGATATAGGATGTATTCCTGGGTCAATAGTGGTAATGATCAGAGTGCCTTTCTGATGAATAATTAAATATGGGGTGGTCAAAATTTTCCTCTCATTAGTGACATAATTTGGCATAGTATGTGCCAATATTTAATGAAGAATACACATTTGGGATTGTCCAAGCTGGTTTTAGGCTCTTACAGCTGCTTTCAGAGCTTTGAAAGCTCTGTTTTAGATTGTAAAAAAAAAAACCAAACCAAAAACCTTCCCACATTTGAGCATCACCTGTCAGGGGTTTTGGGGACAGCAGTCACAAAAAGAGGATCAGTCAGAGATAAAGATCAAAACCACAGAGCAACAAAACATGCTTGTCCCTGGATATCCTGGATCAGAGTATCTGCTCAACACCTTGGTTTGCTTTGATGACTAGTGCTGACACTGAGATGGTGCTGCTTTTTCAGTAACAAAACTCCAGCTGAACCACTGAGTCAGTATATGTGACATGCTGTGATTTTTTTTCACCTATTTCCTTGCAGACAAACATACAGTGAGAGAACAAGCCATTACAGTATGCATTTCTAACGCTACAAGCAGGCCTGAATTAGAAGGAAGAAAGAAACACCCCAGTTCTATGAAAATAAATAGCATCTTTCTTGAATCCAAATCCTGATGCCTACTGCTGTACAAAGCAGAACGACTGGAAAGTTTAAGCTTGATGTTTTGTTTATTGTTATGAATCAGTCATAAATTCTCTGGTTAAATTTAATAATTTAATGTTTTCAAGACTTTCAATTATTGTGGCACTGAATTGTCACCATTAAATTTGTAGTTATTTCCATGCATTGTGTGGCAGTGTTGTCTTTTACATTCAGTGTGGAACTCCTTTTTTACAGTAGTATTGCAAAATAATTTTGAGTGTTCAGAGGTGAAAGGACTGTACCACTCAGATGAAGTGAGGATTATTCCTGAAAGCATAACCTATGCTGTTGTTGCTGTCTTAAATATATTGTAGTGTCATATTTGCTTTTACATTTAAAATCATTGTTTGATAGTTAACGTAAGAAATTACTACAAGAAGGGAAAGGAAACTTTCAGCATTTTTTATACTGCATCTTGGCTGCAGTTGGAACAATGGGTCAGTGGCACTAAATATAATCTGGTAGTTTGCTCATTTTATTTTACCTTTCTTCCAGTGGACAGATAATGGTCAGTTAATATCTTTGACTCTTCTGTTTATTTTTTTATATTAAAAAAAAGGCAGTGGGGAGGATTTTTTCTCATCATCATCTCTTCCAAGTTATTTGTATGTAGAGGAAAGATTCTTTTGGTATAATCAATCTGCTGCTACCCATTTTACTGCCAAGCATTCCTTCTCTATGGTAGTGTAATGTTACCTAGGGAACAGCTTAAAGCTGACACATACACTGGTGCCACAAATTAATTTCACAGTTATCAGGATATAGGGTGATAACAACAACATGAGCTACTGTGAAATTACCATTGTTCCTATTGAGTTACAGTGTAATTATTACTTTTGTGGCAACTATGCAAATAACTCATGTCACCATTGTAGGATGGGATGTGCTTTCCTTTCTCTGATTCAGTACTTTGTGCTTCAGAGACATCTTTATGTGCTATAAACTAGAGCTCTGCTTTGAATTAAAAGCTAAATATGGTTATATCTTCACAAAAAAAAAGGTGAAAAAGAAAAGCAGTACTTAAGAGACTAAAAACCAAAATCCCTTGCAGTCTGTCCATTATCACCTGGAATCAGGTCTGCAAATATGTAATAATTTAATAAAATAATAATCAAACTGTTTTTCTTCCATTACTTCCAACATGAAAGTGTGAACCTTCTTTCAAAAAGAGAGCTTTGAATTAGTTACTTTTATTATGGGACATTTTCAGGTTTCTTTGCTGCTATTTTGGTTTGGTAAAAGGGACAGGTGTAGAGATGTTTAATTACATTTATTCTTATTGACAGGTAGGAAAAAAATTCTGGAGCAAGGTTAAGATACTGTTTCCAGTATATAAGATGGAATGTATCCTTGGCCCTGAAAATTGGACCCTGGTTAAAACAAAACATCTGCTGAGTCTTAATGGTGGTTTAATGGTGGATTGTGTGGTGAGGTTGGCACAGATGCTCCTTGTAATGCTTGGTTAGAACCAAGAAGAAATAAGTATGCTTTGGGGGCTGCAGGGCAGCTTACAGGTTTTCAGAAAGGTAAGGTCTGTGAGGTGGTTTTGGTTTTATTTTTCTGTTCGTAGGCTGGGATTTGCAAAAGTCCCTACAGAGAGCTTGGATGTGTAACTTGCAGTTTTGTATGGAGAGATCACCATAAGAACCTTCCAAAATTTTTATTCTAGGTAAATGTCTAATGACCAGGTTTTCAAAATTGCTGAGAATTCAAGAGCTTTTAATGTTTAAATGCTAATGAAAGAATATTTTTTAAGATGTATCATTTACAGAAACATCACAGCTACTATTGCCTGAAAAGAATGAGCAAATGAAACTTGAGTCCATAACAAGTGAAAATCTGTATGTGTAAGATAGCTCACTATTAACAAAATTGAGAGAAAGATAAATTTCCCTGAAGGACAAAATTCTGATGATGGGCAAGTTTTCTTTCTATTTTAAAATTTAGTGAAACTTCATTGACAAATAATCCTAATGGAATGATACCCTCTGATTCTTTTTCCCAATTTAAAGTCTTAGTTTATATTTTATAGTATATAAAAAGATGGAATTGAAGAAAGCATTTTCTCATTTTAGTTATGGCTTTTCAGATATTCTTTTGCAAAAGAATGTTTTTAAATTAAATTCAAAGTATTGTTTTAAATTGCAAGTAGCTTCCAAAAGGAATCTGTTTCCTCAGTTCTTGTTTTACTGCATGAGCAGAAATACGGAAGAGATTGATGAGCCAGTTTCTGTGAAGGAATAAACATGAACAAGATTCTGAAGGAGCTGTCTGTGTCCGTGAGCATTTCTAAAATGTCTGTCTGAACTGTATCACCAAGATTTGAGCTGTAATAGTTGGGGTATTTTTCAGTAGTTTGATAGTTGTAAGTAGTTTTGAATTTTTTTCACTGGGTCATCAAAATCTGCTCAGGTTTTGCACTGATGGAATATAGCAGTACCATAAAACCTCTGCAACTGATGATCAAGGGGGAAGTAATCACAAGATAAATAAACCTTATGTTATGGCTCATTTATTATCCATGTGATGAATAATGGTGGAAAAGTGTGTGGTAATTAATGGACTGGCTTCATGAAAAGAATCCTGTTTATCATATGGTTGTTGCTCTTTTTAGTGGTTTGCTGACAAGTATATTTATTGCAGTATGAGGAGGTCACTAATTAATATGGGTATTAGTAAGGCTTTGTGAGAATGCTCTGAAAAATCTGATAGTTTGAAACTTTTCTTTCTGTCCTCCATCCTGTTTTTTTGGTTCTGTGCCTTGAAGAGCTAAGTCAGTATTTGATGCAGCATTAGTGCCCAGGTGCAGTGATCTTTAATCCATATAAGTTACATTTGAAAGAAGCAGCTCTGGAAAATGTGGTGCAATCCTTGCATGCTTTGTTAGGAGTCAACCTGGTGGAAGGAAGTCATAAAGGTTTAGAGCCACCAGAGGTGCTCATTGTCCCGGTTTTGGAAGGACTGTGGGATCAGGGTGGGTAGTTGAGGGACTGTGGGGAACTTCTACTGATGCCAGTAGTTACCCTGAAGCAGAAGTTCATAATAAAAATCAGGTGTTGTGTTTTGTATTTCTGATGACCCAGACACTGCTTAGGATAAGTGTTATGTGTTGTCAGGGTTTTTAATATAAGTAGACAAAATTGTTGAGGGGTTTTTTGGGGATTTTTTTTGTTTGTTTGTTTGTTTGGGTTTTTTTGTTTTTTTGGGTCTTTTTAGGAATGTAGTTTTGAACTATATGATGGAATCTTGTTAAAATTACCTACTACCTAAATTACCTACTAAAAACAACCTACTACCAAAACTGCTTGCATAAAAATCTCTGGTAAGCCATAGAGCAAAAATCAAAAATAATTTTCTTGCAAGATAAATAGCGTCAATTATTTTATTGCTTTTGGTGTCATTTATTTATGGTTTCTTAGCTTTACTAGACAAATAATGGTAATTCTGTGCTGCATGTTGAGATATCTGTTGTTTTAAAACAGCAAGGTAGTTTAGATCTCTTCCCACATTTTCAAGTAAGGGGATGATCTCAGCTGGTTATTTTGATGGATTTCTTCCCCCTCACCTGTGATGACCAGTTTCAGATATCCTGACCGTGAGACAAGAGTGGGCCTTTTTTGGTGTTAGGCAGCTAATTTTGTCACCTTTTGTTCCCTTTTTAAATTTTTTTTTGTCTCCAGGATACTATTTAGTAGTTCCCTATGTGTACTACTAGCACTTCCCTAGGGAAAGGGGACTGAGCCAAGTCCTGTACTGTAAGCTTTTTCCTTCGCTTATGGAATAGCTGTAGAAACGGTTGTAGCTTTCCAGACTGATCTTGTATTTTCTTCTTCAGTCTCTGTGTGACTGAAGAGTGGTCAAAGTTCTCAGGAGAAGCAGCCTGAAAACTGAGCTCCAGCCCTGACTGCCAGGGAAGTGGATTAGGATGTGGTAGTTTACAAAGGGTCAAACCCTATATAATAACTGAATCACTCTCCTGCTGCATGGTCAGTTAAAACTCTGAAGTGAGGTCTATAAGCAGAGTCCTGGGAAGGTCCTCTGACAGGTTCTCATGACCCCTGTCACAGGCAGCCTAATTTGAACTGGGAATTTATCCTGTGGTGTCTTATGCACTGTAAGTACCTATGAATGGATATGGTGTTGGAATGGTGTTGTGTAAAGGTGAGTAAAAATCCTTTTTCAGGAGTGTCACTGGAAAGGGCATCAGAGGACAAGATACCCGTTGTTTTTATGTTCTCACAACTGACACCACTTCTTGCTTCATGCTGTGACTTTATCCTGGAAAAAAAATGAACCATGTGAGAATGGGAGAGGTCCTTAGTTATGTTTCTCTTGATGGAAGGTGAACTTTTAATGTGAAATTTGCCTGCCCCTTCCTCTTTGTCACAGGTGCTGACACTGAGAGACATGGCCATGTCCTTACTTGCAAAAGCTTTCCTTGGAAGTTCCACGTTCTGGAAAAGACTTAAAATGGCTTGACTGAAATCTACCAGATTGAAAACTGTGGTCTTCTTGTTTCAAAATAATAAACCTACTATTTCTTTATTCAGGGCCACTGAAAATTAACAGTTATCATCTGTGCTCTGAAGAATATAAATAGTTCCTCCAGGGAAAAATACATAAATCAGTGCCAAATCTCACAAAATTAAAAAAGCAAATAACCTATTTCATTTTGGCAGGGTTGATAATGTTCTGATCCTTGGCTTCAGGGCCAACATATTTTTCTGGGTCTAGATAGAAAGATGTTCGTGTCATTTCTGCCTCTACAGTAAATAAAAAGCTGGATCAGCTCTCCTGTGTTGTCTGTAATGAGTTCCAACTGGAGTACTATCCCTCCATGCTTGGCAGCTTAGGCAGCTTTTCAGTGGAGAATTTTCTGTTTTTCAGAAAGCAAGATTTTTAACCTCTTCCTTGCTCAGAAAGGTACAGACATTGTAACATAAGAGATTACCTTAAAATTAAAAACGGCATCAAATTTTTGAGGTTTATGGACATTAATATATTTTTTGTTTATCTATAAGAGTCCTTCATGTTCTGACATGTCTTATTTCTTGCTTGGAGAATCAACTTTCAGCTTTTTTCTTTGTTGTAAGATGGAGGTTCTGGCATCCTTTGCATCAAATAAAGCCTGGTACTGTGAGTTGTGTCTTACTTCTGTATGACGTACATTTTTTATCTCTCACTCTCTCCCCCCTCCCTGCAATTACTTTGCTCAGTAGTCTTTCTTAAAGTTTTCTCTCGTTGAAATTCTAAAGCCTGCAAGAAGTTCATGATGAAATGATTTGCCTGGTCAGTTCACCTCTGACCAAGGAAACAAGCTCAGTAGTAATGAAGTTTTAACTGAAGGCAATATATGGCATTGTATACTCAAACAATGCCCAATAGGTAAAACTGTATTAGAGCAGAAATGTGATGTATACCAGCTTTGCTAGGAAATTATACGTGAATAAGGAATTCCTTGGGGAAGAATGAACCGTTTTCATTGTCCTTCACTAAGATCTGTGACAAGCTTGCTTTATCTTCTTATTTTGCCGATTTTCAGAATCTCATCGTGGATAAACTAGATCTGGCACATCAGTGTGCTGTTTTACAGCTATGAATTCCTTCCCTCAGCACACATAGAAGACTCAGCAAAGTCCTGAGCACTTTGGCCAACACTGAGAAAGCTCTCACTCTTGCATTCAATTTTAAATGAAGCCAAATTCTTATGCTTAAACTTGAACCTGAGCTTCAGTGTGTGCACAGCATAGAGCCACAGTGCTTGTGTCTGTAAAGGTAATATCTATACTGTATGTTGTATTTATGTTGGCTTATGGGAACAGACTCAATCCCTGGGAATTCAGCTGTTGCTTCTTTTGAGATGATGCCCTGCCTCATAGCCAGTGACCTGCCCCGAAGCAGCTCATTTGCTGGAAGTTCTCAATGGATCAATCCCGAGTTTCATCCAGAGACTACCTACTAAGAACACTAATACTCCTGTAACACCATGGATAGTCCTGATCTTGTGTGAGTACATTTCTGTGAGGAGTAGGATTAATAATTAATGCATGTTCCCTCTGTGTAAAATAGGATATTCTCTGACAGATGGTGGTTTTTAACAAGAACACTGCAGCAATTCAGATCAGACTAAGCATGTTTTTTCTGTGCCTCAAAACTAAAAGATGCTTACATGGAAATGTATAAAACCTGTGTGGCTTTCTTGTACTCTATTACTACTTTTGGGTCATGGATACAATGGATTTTTGAGAAGTTGTAATAGTGGTGGTAAATATGTCTGAATATTCAGACATAAAAATGTCTGAATACTTCCTGTCAGTTGTACCTGTCTGTAGGTAAGCAGCTGAGAGAAAAAACAAATTGCTACCAATAGTAGAAACTTACTAAATAAAAAGTCTGTCAAAATATTTTTTTATCAGTTTTACTGTTATGGGTAATATAAACATTCAAAAGTTGGGGGTTTTATTCCTTAAATGCCTTCTATAGTGCTGTTGAAGAAACAAGATATTTAATCAGTTCATAATCTTTTTTTGCTATGAAATGCTCCCCAGAAATTTAGAGGTCAAACTTTGCACCCATCAGTAGAGTCAAGCTGTGCTGGTCTCCAAGGCAAGATCATCTGTCTCTTTCTGAAAGCTGCAGAGATATATATTAATGAATGATGGAATGGTTGATGTGCTGTCAGGAGCTCGTCCAACATCAGCACCAGGCTGATGTGCTAGAAGGACTGCCTGATATGCTTATAAACATGTTGTATATTTAGATTTTCTCATTGTATGTAAAGAACTGTTATTAAAAAAGCATGCACCATTGCTTACTTCAGATGGATGGGTGTCATTGCTTAAATGAAGGCTTTGAATCACAAATGTATGTGCAAGTAGCTATATTCTTCCATTTGTAAAATATTCAGCTAACTATTTCTCAGAATGAGTAATGTACCATATATAGCATCAAAACAGTGTCTATAGAGCTTCGTATCTTGATAAGCAGAAATAGATATGTTTATTGAATACAGCATCTAGTTTGCATCCTTGGAAGTATCCATTTGGACTTTCTCTGGAAATGGGATTTTTGAAATGCTGCACATCTGTTCAACAGAATATATCTATTTTTCAAGTTTATTGAACAGTATACAGTATTTTTCAAAGAAATGGACTGATTATCCCATCGGTTTTTATGTTGAGAAGACTGAGAACATGTGAGAATAACTCTAGATTACCAGGTCAGATAAAGTACCTGGTAGTTATGAGACACTGTAGAGGAATTATTAAAGTCACTTAGGAGTTGCTGCTTTACCTTCCTGAAGCTCGAGAGCACCTAAAGGCTGCTGGAGTACTTGGGCTGCACTTCCTAAAAAAAGAGCTCCTCAACACTGAACTCTGCAGTAGGTTTCCAAACTCTTCCAAACTCGGGCTCTTCCTGTTCCACGTTGATTCAGTCCCTACAGGTTAGCCAAGCCAAGCCAGATGTACCGAGGGAGCTTAGGAACTGTGTGATTCTGAAAGCTAATAGGTTAGAGGTTTACTGAGTATTTCACATGTTAAGTATGTGAGTTCAGATCCCCGCTCTTCTTGATTTTTGAGTAAATGCCTGAATTTAGTGCTTTCACAGCTTAGGACTCAAACACAGGTAATGTGATAGTGGTTGTTATGAAACTGTTTTGGGTTGTTTCCTATTTTCGGGTGGAAAAGCAGAGCTTAAATTTATTCCCTCACGAGCAAGTGCATAGTGGTAACCTTTGGAAGAGGAAAGGCGTGGCTCTGGTTCGTCTCTCACCATGTCAGATATTTAGCAACTAAACTATTTGCAGCTAGCATCTTGGCTGGTTTTTGACAATCCCTTACGTATACCCCTGCCTACTCTGTCCATTCCTTTAGTGTGTGTTAGGAGCCTGAATATCCAAGTTGGGTTGAAGAAGTCAGCTTTAGTTAACTTTGGGTCTTCAAAGCCCAAATCTTGTCTTTGAAGATGAAACAGAGGTCAAAAATATTGTTTAATATTTGCATTTTGAATTAATGGAAAAGGAGTAGCATGTGCCTGAATGACACAAAAGATCAAGCAGTCAAAATAAAAGCTAATTCTCTGAATGAGAGGTTATACTGCTGAATGTAAGATTTAGAAGGCAGGATATTTTAAAATCCCTCTAAAGGTTTGGAGCTGTGAGAAGAGCCAGTCTTATTTCTGTATCTTCAAGCCTGACCCTGTAATTAAAATCGCTTGGGTGATTTGAGGAAAGGTAATTCTGATTAGAGTAGCAATGCAAGTAGGTATATTGCAATTCTCAAGATAACTGTTATCATTCCAGTCCTGTTTGTGTTGAGGTGAGTTAGAAATAGCTTAAGGGGACATCATCTAGGAAGCTGGGTTCAGTTTAGACTTCAAGGCCCCTTAGATTGTATCCACAAGTACTTTTTGTGTACCCATTCACATCTCTCTGTTTTGTATACAAAAGCCTCTGTTTTTCACAAGTGTAAGCAAATGGGAGAGGATAACCACAGTCTAAAAGCTCTTGCTGTGTTAGAAATTGCATCTTCTTTAGGAAACCCCAAGAATCTCCCTGCCTTTGGCATATTTGAGCTCTTACTTTTCTTGATTTAATAATTTGATTCAAAATCTTCAGATGAGAGTGGATCAATAACTAGGTGTCTGCCTGGGTAACTTACTTTATCTCCTTTGAAGTAAAATGAGATGTAGTTTTGTCTTCTCTGGGTTTTGAATACACACGTCTTCTAACACCTTGTTTTATATCATAATTTCAGTATTAGCATTAAATTATAAAAGTAATTCCTCTGGATACGTTACTTGGACCTGGATCATGGGAGAGAGATTTTAAGATAGGAGACACCGCAGTGTCATCTCTGTTTTAGATGGCTGTGGAGATTTGAAGCAGCGTAAGGAATGACTGGGAGATGTGTATGCTGGCTCCCACGCTGGTATCACTGGAATGAGGCTCTGTAAGGCCTGATGATTGCTTTAGGTGTATGTGTTAGTAGTTTATAGTATGTGTGGTGTATGGATTTGTTTAGTAAGTGATCATCTCACTGGATCTACTGGACAGAGACTGGAAGTGGAGTCTGCACTGAACAGTGAGAACTGTAGCAGACAGATCCAGAAGTACTCTGCACTGCAGAGCCATGACTGAAAGGGAAATAGTACAGTAAAGCAGTGTTCAAAAAGGGAGAGGTGTGTCTGTCCCTTCCACGTGAGCTGAGTACGATAATGTGTTACTGGATGAATAATGGTGGTAGTCTATAAATTCACTAATCTGTAAAATCCACTGTCTCTCTTTAGTTTTTTATATTACCCTGTTGATCTCGACTATTACAGATTCACAATTGTCAGCTATTGTGTTTACAGACTGAGACAAAGAAAACAAGTTGATCTTCTCTGCAGAGTAAGTTTCATAAGTGTTTGCATCTGAAAGACTGCTCTCACCTTCTAGAAAATATTTTAAAAATCCTAATGTCTACAGATTTTTGTGGAACAGTTGTCTGAAATCTGGTTTCCTTTTCCTGTAGAAGTAGATTGACTTGCAAGAACATAAAAAAAAATCAAAGTTCCGAGTTATGTTAGTACATGGCATTAGTACTACAGTTTTTAGTATTCAAGTTACTTATTGTAAGACAGTGGAAATGCTCAGAGAGTATTTTCTGTAGAGTTAGGAAGAGCCTAATAGCAGTTTATTGCAAGAACAAGGAAGATGGTTCTTGCTGCACTGATTTGCAGCAAGATCATTGAATGTTATGAAACATGCTAGGCTATACTGTTACTGCAGTGGATCTGGGAGACACATTGAAGTTACCAGCCTTGCTCTCTGTGTTTATTTCGTAGCATTCTGGTGTTGTGAAGTTGAGGGAAGCATAAGTACTTCACTTTTTGTTACTTCAGATATTCCTGGGCACATTCCTAATGAAAATACCTCTCTCGTGTACCTGTACTGGGGTGCTAGGGCTTTGGAAAGGATTTGAATAAATAGCAAATGAAAACCTAGGAGTGATGGTAGTGCTTTGTACCTTTTCTGCCACTGCAGTATAGTTTGTTGATATTAGCGTTTATTTCCATGCAGACAAATTGGATGGGAATTTAACCTGGAAAAATGATCATTATTAGTATACCATTGTAAAAGAAATACCAATGAATACATGTCTAGTATTTTAAGCTTTTGCTTGTTATTTTTGGTGATTGTGGTGTCGTACGGCCTTCACATTGGAAGGGCTGCAGTACTTTCTTTTCACTGATCCTGCTGTATTTACAGCTCTATGGCTCACTTTGGGGAAGCTGTGATGCTCATCTTGCAACTGGGATGTGCTTTCAAACAGGAATAAAATGTTAGTCCTTTGTTCCAAGATACATCTGGTGAAGGCTGAACAGTTTTCTGTAGAGTCCAGTACATCTTTATTGGGTTCTTGTACCAAGGTTTTCTCATTAGTGCCTACCTTTTTGCTTACAGTTAGTAGACCCACTGAAAAGAGAAGTCACGAAAATAAGTTCATGTAGTAAATATTTTTCAGTTTTTTGGTTGTGGTTTTACACAGCAGTCCTGTTAAAATTTGTGTTTGAATCAAAGATACTGCACTGTTAGACAGAAGTTACAATGTCACCATGAACTGTATGATTTTGTTAGTGGTATATCTGCCGCGTGAAACAGTTGCCGAATCAAGGTCTATACCCGTGTGACAAAACTAAAAGCTTTAAATACATCTCACCAATGAATAGTGGTATTTTCGTCATAGAGCAAGTCTGTTCTCAGTACAGATTTCCTAGTGTTCTTACAGACTGTATTTAAGAAGAGGGAGTGTGGGTTTGTACAATGCTGCTGTCTGGTGCAAGTCAGAACATGCCTCCTCCTGAGTTGACAGCTGCTGCAGTAATGTCAAGAAGACTCCATGTTACCTTCCCTGTGGCTTCTCCAGGTGCTACAATGCCTGAAGGAGGTAAAACTTTTACAGATGTTAGCATCTGCACCAGAATAGGGCTCCGTTGATTAAAACTTGAATAGTCTAACCAACTCAGCAGTAATTAACCCAAAATACTTGTGCACTATGCAAATGACATTTCATGTTACCGATAGCTTCTTTCCTTCTCCTTCTCCTCCTCCTCCTCCTCCTCTCTCTATGTTTTAAAATAAATAATCTGTTTCCTCTACTGGGAGGAACTCTTGACTTGGGTTTTTTTTAATATAGTCAAGCTATTGAATGCAGTCATACTTTGAAAAATAAAAATATTAGAATTAAACTGTTATACACTAGAATTAGATATACATTTGGAGACTACAGCATTCACTTTACAATCCAGATACATATCATATAATACTACATAGAGTAAACGAACCTGCAGGCTGTAACTTGCCTGCTGGATGGACATTACAGTGGATGCATGGTCTGCGTCACTCCTCTGTGAGCAATAAACACGGTCCTCATTTTAGAAGATCTGGAAAGCGTCTCTTTACTCAGTGTTGTAAGTGATGTGTATTTTCCTGTACTCT
Source organism: Machaerirhynchus nigripectus (assembly GCA_013397975.1). Lineage (NCBI taxonomy): Eukaryota > Metazoa > Chordata > Aves > Passeriformes > Dicruridae > Machaerirhynchus > Machaerirhynchus nigripectus. The sequence goes on along the minus strand of VZRQ01003875.1, from coordinate 2,191,680 downwards.
GGGACAAAATTTCATACACTTCTTTGGGTAGCAGAAGCTGAAGCACCAAAATTTGTTTCTGGAAAACCAAAGAAGGATGATAAACCTTATGTGTAACTGACCTAGAAAGGCAAGTCTAGCTGTGGTAGGGTAGGATGCAGGGGAGGTTTGTGAGGACTGGCTGTGTGAGAACTGCATGCTGGCAATTCCTTCCCCGTCTAAGAGGTGCTAAGGATATGAAAGGTATGTACAGTTGGAGGTAAATGGCTGTCCAGCTTCCAAATTCTTCCTGGCAGCATTTTGTTGTAGATGTATTTCCAGGCAAACTTAATTTTAGGTTTTAGGAGAACCACCTTTGGGAGGAACTTTTCTTAAGTCACTTCATGTATTTTTGGTACTGAGGGTTACAGAGTCCTACTCTGTCTGTGTCTTCTGTTAATTGGCAACAGCTTTCTTTTCATACTTCTAACTGTGACTTATGCCTGGGGATATCCTGGTTTCTATATTTCCTTGTTTTTTGTTCTTGATAGTGGTTCTCGATAAATGCTTTGTGGTGAAATCTGTGTATCACCTACTCATTTGTGGAAGGGGGGAATATGCATCACTGTCCTCCAAGCTTGTTAGAAACTCATGCAGGATATGCCTGCATGCTACTTACCAATATAAGTATTTGCTTGGTTTTGGCCAGCGTTTAAGATGTGCATGTACCTATTTTAGAGAGATTTATAAGCACCAGTGATTTTTAATTAGCTGGTAGGGTGATGCTGCTCTTCTGAATGTGGCAGTACAGCACTGCTGTTGTGCTGGGTAGTCAAGGTGAGGGACCATCGTTCAAGTGAAAAGCTGCTCATGTAGTTCCTGGGTCTGCAATGGCTTGGATTTGATAACCTTCAGAGCATCCTATAAGCATCCTCTGCATCACCAGACTTTTCTGGAGCAGGGGAAAGCTGGCAAGAACTTTTTGTTGTGTTCATTCTTATAATTTCTTTTGTTTACATGAGGATTGATCTGTTAAAAGGTGATAAAAAATATAATGAGAAGGTAGCCTTTTATTATGCATTATAGATCAGAAGAATGTGTTGGTTTGTTTTTGATTTTTTTTCAACCAGGATGTAAGTCGAAGTTTTAGTTTATAATGTAGCTGCTGATGTTAGGAACAGTTCCAAAAGTGCAGAAAATTTAGCTTCTTGCGTTTCTTCTGGACTGCAGATAATGTTTTGTAATTTGAGGCTTCCCTACTGTAGAAGCCTCACACTACTCTTCATAAGGACATTCTCGGAGAGTTTACCCTCTCTTAGTGCAAAGTTTCATTAAAACACAGACTTTGTAGCTCACTTGGTACTGCAGGTTTTAAAAACTTCTTGTCACCTATCTTGGCTACCTGTAGGCTGGAGGTACTTTGGAAACCGTAGCACTAAAAGACACCTTTCAACAAGGGACTGATAGAGACAGGAGGGCTTTCTCTCTGGAGTACAGTTGCTTTTTGGCAGTTTGGCTCTGTCAGGAAGATTTGTTTAACATGCTGGCTAAAAATAGGGGAACTCTGAGGCCTATCATCCCTGAGCCTCTCTTTATACTACAGATGAGATTAATTTAGAGATTCCTAAAGTATGTGAAAGAATTTAAAGTCTCATTAGGTGGAAGGGTCTTGTTTCCTTCTAACAAGTTCCCTCATTGAATACCTTTGGAGTCATTCAATGGAACTATTAGCACAGTCAAACTTCAGTTTCACTAGGTGTGCATCAGACAGATGGATGCTTTATATGACAGGTGAGAGTGGAGGTTTCCTTCAGAATAGTTTCTTTTCAAAGCTGTCTATTTACAGGCTGCAGCCTCGGATAGCACTAATGCTTTTGTTAGGTAATGATTTATGCCAGCCCCAATACAAATAAAACATTTGATTGATGCATTCTATTTTAAACACACGTGCATATGCTTGCTCTCTTCAGACATACTGTGTTTACCAACACGAGGGATACTTATTTCTTTTGTTACAGTGTGGAGTGACTACCAAGAGACAGCAGTGCAGTACGAAAGTTACCTAACATAAAATTCAGACAAGAAGTGAGAGTCTGCCTTTCAGCATGTGCCTTCAAAGTGTTTCATACAGCTGGAAAACATTTAGCTAGTGTTACTCTCTAGAAAAGACCAAATATTGTGAATATTGTGAATTTTTAATATTGTTTGGATTCCTATTTAACTGAAAAAGATGACAGCTTCATTTTAATACCATTTCTGATACGTTTGGCGACATACTTGAGCAGGTTAAATAATTTTATTCCATGTGGTAATCACAGTGTACAGATCACTGTTTTGTTCATTGTATTTTGAATATAGTCTGTTGACATGCATTAATCTTCAGGGTTTTTTTCTTTAAAAACAATCCCAAAACACCCAGCCCCAGAACTTAGACATAAAATAAAATGGTTATTTAACGTTATGATACAGTATGTACACACGCTAAATGACACCTTATTTTCTTCACGAAACTAAAGCAGAACCTACTAGATACTCCCTGTATGATTGCTATTGCAAGTTGATCAGAGAATCATTCAGGGAGAGACACTTTTAAAAGTCCTCTGTAGAATTTCTCATTAGTGTGTGAGTATATTCTTTATTGCAGTAATTACTGCTGCACTTAGATGTAGCGGAGAACAATGTAAAGTGAACTGAATATTGTGAATGTGTCAAGATACCCAGTCTTTCCTCATTATCAGTAATTTCAAATATACTCTGTGCTTTTTGTTTAAAGAACCATACAAATAAGACTACTTAGTTTTCTTAAAGTGTAAAATACTGAATATAAATTTACTTTAGTACTAACAGGAATTTGGCATATCTTCAAAAATTTTCAGGGAATTGTGACAGTACTGGTCATAAGACCTCTCTGAGCAGTAAAAAAACCAAAATTTAGAGACTTGAAATGTCTGACAAGTTACACCTCTGTCACCCTAAACAGAAAAAAAAAATTATTATATGGCATTATGCTGATCTTTACTGTTGAGACTTCATCTGTATCTAACAGAATTTGAAAAAAAGATAAATTCCATACTGTGAGATCTTATACTAGAAAACAACTGTTTCTTTTGACACGCATAAATATAGGGTTCTTTAATAATTGTATTCAGTTCATTCTCATGCAAATGTTAAAATCCATACAATTACCTTGGTTCTCTAGTCAGTGTTCATTCACAAAGATATGATATAAAAAAATGTGATGTAACATGACATTATTTATTAAGGCATTTTCTTTTATCAAAGGAGATTTAAAAAATGTCATTAAGGAAGTGAGTCTTGAATTCTAAATGCACTGGTTCTGTTTATGGGTTATTTTTCCTTTAAAAATGCCTAATCAATAGGCCTCCAACTTCAGCAGCAGTCTAAAAATAAAACTTTTCTTTTTTACTCTCATATTAATGTCAGTGACAGCTCTTCATCTGACACACTCAACAGTCTTGCTGGTGTTCAGTGACAGCCTAGGTAGCTTCTGAATTGCCTTCATTCTTCGGAACAAATACAAGTAAAAGCAGCAAAAACGTTTCTATAGCTTCACCTTGGGGTACACTGAAGTTAAAGACAGACTTCTCATTGACTTCCTGGGATCATGATTTTATTTGCTTGGAGCAACAGATTGAGAGTTATTCTCTTGATTGCTGTAGTTTTTAAATTAAAATTTTCAGAAAGCTTTTGTTAACTTAAGAAAGACAATGCCATCTAACTTGATGGTCCAGTGGAGCACCCAGGAATGAGGGATAACTTGGTGGTTCTGGTATTGCCTTGGAGGCTGGGATGCAAGTGGTTTCTATGCTGCAGGTTGCTGAAAACTGCTAAAATATTCTGTGCCTTAGTCCTTTGTTGTCAAAACTGAAATAATATTTCTTTGCCTTATACCTTTGATGGGGAGAGGAGTACAAACCGAGAGTGAGAGATGCTTGGGCGCTTTGTTGAGGGTGACTGCCTAGGTAAATGTGGGCAGATAAACACAGTCTCATGTACGTGTGTGAACTTGCCTTGCCTGAGTTCAGTGTTGATGGGGTGTTAGCATTGCTCTGGGGACCCAGGGAGGGCAGGCAGGGATAAATGACCTTCAAGCAGATGATTTAGTTATCTCTTGTAGTATCAGAGTCACTGACTGAGATTGGAAGGGACACAGGGAGGTTGTCCAGTCCAATCCTCTTGCTCAGAACAATGTTGACTAGAGCAGGTTGCTCTGAGCTGCGTCCAGCCAGGTTTGGAGTACCTCCAAGGATGGACACTTCACAGCCTCTGTGGGTAAACAGAAAATGTCTCAACATTATGCTGAGCCTCAGTTTACTGGCAGAATAAGAAATGGACAGAGCTAATTCTTTCACGTGTGGTTATGGGCACTGACCTAGCTATACCACTTCCAGATGCAAAGTGAAGGGTTGTGACTGCTTTCACCTGCTCCACTTCCCTAAGGATGGCAGATCTGAACAATGCAGAGGGTTGGGCAACACACTGAGAGTCAGTTATATTCTTAGGGCTGCTTAGATGTCTCCAAACAAGTCAAAGATCCTTATACTTTAAGGAGCTATGTTTCTGCCTTCAGAACTGTAACAGCCCATTTTCAGGTTGAACACTAATCGCAGGAGTCACTATGCAGCTAAGTTCTATGTCAGCAAGAAGTCATGGTTTACAAAATCATATTTTTGAAAAATGGCTCATTAATTCATGATACTTGGTTCAGGTATCTGTGCTTTTGTCTCTTGGTTAGTGAGGCAAAAGTTGTGTCACCTATTTTTAGGTTGTGATGTCAGGCTGGGTTCTGAGCCTGCAAAGGAAGTGCTCCAGGTCTGTATTAAAGGAATAGCAATTTGTAGCTGGGCAGAAAAGTTCAGACCGGTTGTATTAAAACAGTATTTAGAAGTAAGTTTGTCATAACCCAAAACATATCAGTATAATGATTTAGTACAATACAGTGTACACGTTCATAAAACACGATGAAAATTTAATATTTGCATTTTGGAATATGACTCAAATATCTGTTTCATTTAAAAGGAAAACGTGACATTCTGAAAAATCAGCAAATTAATATTAGTATGTTTGCAGCAGAACTGTAGGTTTCTTTGCTGTAAGTACTGGTCCCAGAATTGGTGTCTGTAGCATTCTGAAACATTTGGCCATTTGGAATAGGTTTGGCATGAAAAACTTGGCCTAGCAGGGTGTTTGTGTTTAGTTAATTTTCGCTTCTGTTGGGTTTTTGTTTTCTTTTCCTTTTTCTTAATCAACGTTTTTCCCACTTATATTTCCCCACCCCTGGATATGGTGTGTCAGTAATTTAACCTCTTATTTCTCCAAGAATAAGGTAGTAATGTCATACTTTATATTCATGATAAATTCATAAAATATTTAATAGATACTAGCAAGAGCCATTATGAACTGACTATGTAAAAAGATGGAATACTTGAGGGCATTTGTCACACATAATTCATGGCTGACAACTAAACTAATTTTAACTCTTCGGGTTGAGTTGGGTTGTGTCCCACACCTTATGTTGCATATATTGTAAGAATGTTGAAAGAATAAGAAGAACCCTTATTCCTCCAAAAATGATGGTGCAAAGCAATACTGTGAACTATAGTTGAATGATTATTTGGCTGAATCTAAAACCAAAATATGATATTTAAATTTTTCCATGGAACCTGCATCTATTTGGGATTTATCTCTGCACAGTGACTTAGGCTTATACTACGGGAAAACTGTGTGTTAGAGAAGGATTAGTACAGGTATAATGTTACTGGTGTGGCAGTAATAGGATTCATCCAGTGAAGAAATGACTGCAGTTTAAAATACATGAATAAGTAGTGCTATCAGGAGCTATTCAGAAAAAAATAGCTTTATATTTTCATGCTAAGCAGAAAAATGCTGCTGAGTGATATACTCCCACCAGGCTGATGTTGAGAAATATGTTGGGAGGTTGTATAGAGCTGTTTTCAGGTTCAAAATAATCACCCAAGAATTTCATTTGACCATGTAATATTTTTTCATCTTCTCAAAGGCAACAAATATGCAATATATAGTATAAATTTAATGTGTATTTTTAACTATGTGCTAGAAAATTACTAATTTGCACTAATGATAGGGAGACTCTTTTATGAATTACTGAATCGTGCAAATTAGCAAGTGAACAAACACAATAAAAAAAGAATAATGTATCACATAATGTTCTGAGTGTTTTGACATTTGTGGTTCAGTGTTAACTGTTTATGCTAGAACATCATCTTGTACAGTGCTAGTAAACATATTCAAGTTTATTTTAGCAAAGATCATGCTGAGCTATCCATAGAGCACTTTTCCAGAGCAGTGTAACTCCTTCCTCTTTGCTGAAAACAGAGAGGATCATATTGCCTTACATGATGTATTGTGCATATTTCTATTGCTTTTGTTTTGAATTGAGGACAGAGTTTAGTGTGGTCATGTTTTGTAAGCACTAAAGAGTATAACTTAGGTTGCTGAATGGCAGCATGTGTAAAGCACCAAATGGACTTGTAGAGAGATCTTCCAAAATACCGTCAGGAGCTCTGCTCTTAATTACTCTGTTTTGAATTGCATTTCGGGAATTGATTTTTTAATTTATTTTTTTCTTTGAGTGGTAACTGTCAAACTCCTGTCTCTCTGAAAAGCTGCTGTGCTTTGAAGGGGCTGTGGATGGTTGGTCATGGATAAGGAAGTAAAGGGATGAAGAAAAGGTAGAGCTTTTACTATTCTTCATTCCTGTCTTAATTTTCAGAAACACGGAAAAATATCCCATCTGGTTATGCAAAAAATTGCTTCACTGTAGGAAACATTGAGTAGAGGCTATTTCCAAGAAATTGTTTCCAGTCATAAAGCAACTAGTAGTACATTTTACATCTTCAGTGAAACGGGAAATTAAAGAGTGGATAATTCTATCTTTCTGCTGTTCTAGGGTTGCAAAAGAAAAACAAATTGCATTGACTAAATTAGAACCGACTAAACATCCTTTAGTTGCATTTGTTGTCCTCTGTTTCATTGCTTCATGTTATGTGCTTGCACACATATTGGCAGCACAAGGAACACCCAAGTGTTGGTTTGAATTTTTATTGGTATTCTCTGTTGAACTGACTAATTTCAGTCAGAACTCAGAGGCTGAAGATGAAACCTATGTAGTTCTAGTATCTTTAGGAGCCTTTCTTGACTAAACAATGTTTAACACTATCCAGCCCATCATGGAAAATGCAGCCCCTGAATATACCTGAAATGGGGTCGGAGTGGGATTCTAACACAAAGTATCTTTCCTTCTGCTTAAAATTTGGAAGCCAATATTAAGATACCTTTATGAAAGTGAGGTAACTGCTTTTAAAATTGCTAACCAGGTAATTGCCAATTTTCCTGACAGAAAGGAATCTGATAAAGCAGCAGCATCATTCATAATCAAAACTCTTACTGGTCTACAGTAACCCCAAACTGGAATGTATTCTTCTGTGATCAGATCCCAGCCAGGGACAGGGGGAACAATGGTAGGTTTGCCTGCTGACTTCCTGGAGCCAGGGATGGAGCAGCCTGACAGTAGTAGCTGTCAAGGAGGTTTTCTTGTAGGCTTAATTTGTGGGCATGGGTACAGAGCTTCAGGATTCTTACTGCCGAGAAATTTAATAAGAGCTGTCTGAGTTTGCAGACAGCAGGCTTGGGCATTCACCGGGAGTAAAGAAAACAATTGTCAGCCCTCACTGTTAAGGAAGAGAGACACTGCTAAGTAAGCTATACTTGTGATTGTGTTGGTATCGTAGGCTGCATCCTAATATCCTATAAATCCTGAGGTGTGAAACTCTGGAAGTTATTGGATGCATTCGTTAAACCCTAACACTTCTGGGTTAGAAAGAGCATTGCTAAAATCAGAGCATCTAAGTCTGGGATGCAGGAACTGTTGGGAAGTTGCTAGTGTGTATACTCTGTGTGATTTTGTGTGGGGGAGGTACTAATGGAGGGAGAGGAGAAGAAGCATTTTGTACTGATTCCTAGGCTTTCTGAAATGTCTGTGTGACTAGTCTGAGAAATGCAGATCTTTGTGGAGTATTTTTTATATGTAAATTTTAATATTTTTCTGTAATTGTTTTCAAATAACTGCATAAAAAAGAATTGCCAAAAGGCAGACATCTGCTCATTTGTAGCAAGCGAAACTATCTACCAAAAGAGAATATTTAAATCCTTTGAGCAGGTTTTTGAAAATGCAGTGCCTTTGGGAAATGGGAAGTGTGCTTTTACAGCCACACTGCGTTTACAGTCCTGGGATTGCTGTATTTGATGTAGGTCTAACAATTTGAGCATGTACAAAGAAGAACAATGCCACAAATTCAAGAACAAGTGGTCTATCAAACTATGGTGAACCAACAGATTAATGATTTTTTTATGCATCCTAAAATTTCTTAAAGCTGTGTTTCTCTGAAATAACCCCATTTCTTTTAATATTTTCCAGACAGCACTTAACTGCTGAGCCATCACGGAAAATGTATTCATTCTTATGCCATTAACTTCAGTATGAGAGGAAATGTGACAAATACTTTGTTTTTTATATAATCTTCTTAAAAGGATGTGAGAATTCCTCCTGCTTAGCTTGTATAGGTAAAACCTAAAATGCAAGATTTTTGTGCCTTCCTTTTAGCAACAAATATTTGTCCTGTTTTTGGAAACACTGATTATTCTCTAGTTGCCTCCCCTAAGCCTTTCTGACATTGAGAGTTGGGAGTCTTTTCTATGTCTAGCTAGTAGATGGAGTTTTCTTTGCCAATATACGTTGACCTAAAAGGCCATGCTGTAGTGCTTAGAAATCAAACTGCTTTTAAAAGATTTTCATGTGGTTATATTTGAAAAATCCTTGTATATATTTCATATTTTAGATCCTTTGGGTACTGTAATTTTAACTACAGTCCTTTTTATTTATCCTAATTTTGGGGTGCCTGGTAAAGTGCTAAAAATAATGATTTAATTTTTAAGGAAAATGAATACTTGTGTCACTCCTGTAGTCCTAAACAACTTGAGACAGACATAAACTCTTAAATTTTTAGAGTCTGATTGTCTGTGTGGGAAACCTCAACTGTCGATAAGCAGACATAAATTTGTCATTTTAAACGGCTGTTATTCATCATACTAGGAGAAATTGCAAAGATAGTGTAAACCTGTTGGGTCATGTAGTCCAGCCTTCTGTCCATGTAGCCTGGTGAAACTGTAAAGCTTGAACAGCTCTCTCCAATTAAGTAGTTTGCATGGAGGAGATTTCTACACTGAATGAATGAAACTGATAAGGTACAGGTGTATGCTGGGGTGCTTCTGTGAGGCAGCCTTGCTACCAAGGGGGTCAGGTGTTAAATTTATTTGGTGATCTACAGAAAGGCTCTGTCCATATGTGTTTTGTTTTGTTTAGTTTGTTTGGTGGGGTTTTTCTATTGCTTTTGTTTTCTATTGCTTTTGTTTTGGCTTTGGTTGGTTTTCGTTTAGTTGGGGGGAAGCCTTTTGTATTTAAATGATGTATTGGTGTCACATAATGTGAAGTCTGGACCGTGACTTTCAGCTATGTCATTTATTCATATAATCATACTGTGAATGTGTGAATGTTACAAAATTTTTCTCAGTGAAGGTGGCTGTAGCAAAATCTGGATATAGGGCATTCAAGAACTATCATTTATTCTTAATGAGTTAGTGTATTTCCCTTTTGCAAACAATTTAGACTGAATTTTCAGCTATCTGCAATTGAAATGTTACTTATATCTTTAAACTCAAGATACAAAAAATGCAACATTGATTCTTAGTCTAGTTTGTTCAAGGTTTGTCTTTACTCAGTGCGGACCTCTCTAGTTTCCCTCTGTGATTTCTATAATTGTGTCATAAAGCTCTTTTCATTTGCCGAGGAAATGCTGGTTTTGAATCTTTACTTTTTGAGTAAATTTAAGGTGGAAAAGCAAAGCCAAATGATTATCTAAACATCAAAGCATGCAAGAAAATGCCACCTTTTTTTACAGATGTTTATGTATTATAAACAGGGTTACATTATTTTCTTATGACTAAAAAAATGTATAAATTATTTGCAGCATAGAAAATCAGAACCAAAATAGCAGGCAGATTTCCTTTTTTCTGGGTTTTGATGACTGAGCGTATTAACAACTTACAGTATCATTTATTAAGGTATTTTAGACAAACATCTTTATTTGAAAAAGAGGATGAAAGACAGTCCTTGTACACGTACAATTTCTAGACAAAATAATAAATCTTAGAATGCTCTGCTGAATTCTTGCAGTTTCCAAACCATTATTTCCTCTCAGGGAAAGGACGGGAGTAGTAGCACGTAGTTCTCAAATATGTAGCTGCAGCAGTTTTAAGGTGAGGAAGAGTGAGGACCCTGGAATGCTGGGAACCCACTTCTGGAAGACTTGCAAGAGGCTGGCTTAAGAAATTGCTTAAGCATTTTCATTATAAGCAATTGAATGATCTGACTGAGCCCCACTGGGGACTACATATATTAAAATAAAGCACAGTTAAGCAGTTTGATAGTGAACTGAAGTGTTCACTGTCTGGAAGGACTGAGCTTTATTTACTAGGGAAACTCTGGCTTTCTTTCTGAGTTTCAAAACTTGGAAAAGGTGTTCATCTGCACTCAATGACTTACCTCCTCCATTGGAAGAAGCATCTTTTACCATGTTCACAGTTGAAAGGTGACTGACCTCTTAATTTTCTCTGGAGTTCCAAACTGTAGTTGCAGCCAAAACTGGTAATTCTTTTTTGTTTCTGCAAATCTGAAAACAAGAGCAATTGGAGCCTTTGAAGTTTGTGTTTTGTTTTTTTTTAATCCAAAATTCAATGACTTAATTTGTGCTTTTGCATGCTTCCAGAGTATGCCCTGTGTAGGGTCAAATGTTCAGGTGACACCACCAACAAAGCTAAAAAACCTCCTGGTCTTTTGCTCTCTTTTCTCCCTTTCTCCCACATTTCTACCCCTTGCTAAATAGCGTTGTGAGTTTGGAAATGGTGGGAATGGATTGTGTGCAGAGAGCAGTGCAGCCTGACTTATGAGTGGCAGGGTTCTAGATCAGCATTCAATCAGATCTGTGGATAATTGCAGGGTGATGGAAAAGAGAGAGCCAGGGAATTTCTTGGTGCTCAGATCCTAAAACGGGAAGCTTTAGCCTATTATGCTGTTACTGCCTTTGCCAAGACTAATTCTCCACAGAAGTTCTTTGTTTAAATCTCTCTTCTGTTAATTGCTGGTAGAATTGCTGGTAGAATTGTGGTAGAATCTGCTTAAATCGCTAGATAGATTGTGGTGCTGTAGTGAGTAAATCCACTTCTTCTGGATTTGTAGTTTTTAATTGAGAACATTTTCTTAAATTTTCGATGAATGCATTTTAGTTAGGTCCTACTGTATCATAGATTGTTTATGTATGTTATTCTTAAATTTAATCAATGTTTTCAGTGCAAATGAATGGTAGATGTGTGCTCCTGATATTAAGGATATGTTGAACAGAGTGGCATTTGTAAGATGTGCATAGATAATGAAGGCATTTTGGGAGAAAAAAACATCTTTGACTAAACTTGTAATGTGTATCGTTCCTGAAGTGAATCCAGAGGAGTTTTATTGACATTAAGATAAACAGACAACAGGTGTTTCATATTTTAGAAAGGTAGTTTACACAGGACAAGAGTCATGTCACATAAAAATAATTTCTTATCTCCTAAAAACCCTAGAAATGATCCTTGATATAAGTCAAAAAATCTGTAACACTTCTGGGAGAATAGTCCAGGCGAAAGAAGATTATTGTGTACAGGACAAGCCATAATAAAAACTGTCAGTTCTGTCAACCTTTCTGTCTAGGGTCTATAGAGGATTAAAAGGATATTGAACATCGTGTAACAGCTGTCTCTTATGTGAAAGGGATCACTGTTGTGGTGAACATAAAGGTACCCGTTTAAAAAGCTCCATAAGGCGAGGTGTGGCTGGGCCACAAGTGGCTGCTTTGGCAGGTAAAGTGCTGCTTTCAAGGACTTGAAGAGCACAGTCTGAGGTCTAAATAGGTACTACCAGTGTTTTATCAACAAGTGGGTTTCTTGTGTGTCTTTGGCACTACTGGAATAGTATGGGTACTATCAAGTTTTTTACCATAATTAAGAAACTGTATTGTGTTCCTATGACGTTGAGAAAGTACTAATTAATATGTGTGAAATTTAATCAGTGTTAACAGAAGTTACAGATTGACTTTTAAGTATTTGGTTTTTTTAACTCTAAAAACTCTAATATTTAAGTAAAAATATATTGTTGGCAACAATAAAACCTTGAACTAGACATTGTTTTTCTGGGGCAGTTTAATGAATATTGAATGCTGGCTAATACTGTTGAAAACACAGCAATTTCATAACGCTTATTATGAAACAAGAAAAAGGGGACCATGCTTAGCATTAACATTGTTGTAATGGATGGTTGAAATTACTTTCATCATACATATAAAAAAGTTTTGATTTCTAATATGTCAAAAGGATGATGCAGTTTTTCTGATTTGACATCAGCTGATATACATGCTTTGTGCTACAGTATTCTGTAAGCTGAAGTCTGTTTCCTATTTTTAATCCCTCTAATTTGTATAACAGCTTTATTCAGCAACATTGGAGAAATATGATTAAAGTAATGATATACAAGTTATATAAATGAAGCGGGTGAAAGGCAGCAGTCTTTTAGGTTATATTGCAAAATGATTGGTGAAAAATTCTGTGTCCCAGTAAAATGACAGGAGGAATTTAAGGAGAATATCATTTCCCATGAACTGACTTGGAGCAGGCTGCTCCCTATGGTGCAGGGTGGACAGAGCCCGGCTGTGTTCCCACTGCTCAGCAACGGGTTAAGAGGAAATGCCACCAACCTACTTTTCCTCTGCTAGCCTCCATTTGTGTGTCTGATCACAGACCAAGATAGCACTGTCCAGAGCATGCAGAAGACATGGCATTAGGCAGTGACAGTTTTAGTGCAGAAGTGGAGGTTTCTGAAGGGCTGGATGGTAGTTGGCAAAAACTCAGAAAATGTACTGTAAAGTGACTGGTGCACACTTTCCTACACCACTGTCGTAGATACCTGATGGCAGACAGTGGCTTTTTTTATGTTATCAACATTGTCCATTAAAATGAAGTTATGATGAAAGATGATAAAAAGTTATAGGACAGAGACGTGGAAAAGTTTCAGATGAATGGGGAAAAAAGACTACAGAAAACAGGAAGACAGCCAAGCAGAAGCAAGGAGGAGAGGAGAGCTCCTGCACTCAAAGGGGATTCAGAAGTAGATGAGAAAAGAATTGTGGCTGTGTAGAGAGCCAAAGAAGAAAAGAGAAAGATGAGGCATTGATGAATAGAATGATTTGGAGCCTATGTCCATATGATTCACTACCTCTTAAGTGTCCAAAAATAACCTTGTCTGTAAGTGCCATTATTCTGCACTAGGGTAGGAGGTTTTTGTGTCTGAAGACTAACTTTCAACTCTGATCATTTCTTCTTTTTGATAAAAAGCACCTCCCTTACACGTCCTGTAACTGCCAGCAGCGATGTCGTGTCTGTCTCTAATCCTGTAGAGTGCCTCTATTTAAAATTTGCTTCCTCTGGTCATGTGAACTTACAGACAGAGAAGTAGTGCCATTTTATTATGGATCTGCAGAAGGCTTAAGGGACTCCAGGTGTCTGAAGAGGCAACAGTGACAGTGTGGGAGTCTTTCCTTCTTTCTTTAGATATGAGCTAGTATTGGCAATTTACATCATACTGAATGTTTTGTTTCTTATGGCTCCTGTGCACTGCTAGCAGGCTGGGCATTTCTCACAAGTAGAATTTTTCACATGCCATTTTGCAATATAACCTAAAAGACTGCTGCCTTTCATCCAGTATTACATGACCAGGATCTATACTTTGTCTGTATTGCTGTGTTTTGTACAGTTTCTGATGCCCTTTGTGTTCAGGGGTGTTTCTTGGCAATTAGATCCAGTTTTCCTAGAGCCCAAAATTGTTTTCATAGCCGATTCTAATTTAAGATTTTGTCCTCTTTGCCACATTGCACATACACAACAGAGTTCTTGGCCTTGCATGTGAGAATTCCTTTTTCTGTTTCTTGACTTTGAATATTCGTGTAAGTATCATATGTCTTTGGTACATCATCAAACCCTTATATCAACTGTTATGGTGTTTTGGTATTTACTGCTGGCAAAACGTCTTCCTGTTCCTTTATAATACTTTTCTCCTCTTCTATCAATTGTGAAATGCAATGAACATGAAGACAAAAGAATGTGGGATTTTTCTCTGTGAATGTTAGTTTTGGCTGTGTGGTTGGTTGTTTGTTTTTAATTAGGAAAATAATGGCAGCGTCTTTTTATTTATTTATTTTTTTACAGCTGCCAACAGTTGGTTTTCACCAGTGGCTTACCATTTAAGTAGTGGATCTTTATCCTGATGTCTCTTACCTTGCTGAAATGAGTCTATATATGTTGAAATCTTGTTTACGTTTGTTCTTGACCCTGTTTCAGTGCAGCAGGAAGCAAGACCAAATGGGGAGAAGAAAGCCTAAATTCTACAGGATTAGCCATAGGTAATGAAAAGATTAGGAGAAAAATCTATGTAATGCTCTTCACTTCTGCCATCAGAGGCAATGAGCATTCAACTTTGGATTTAGACTTACTTGCGAATAATAGATTAATTTCTTCCTGACATTCAGCTTTCTTATTCCAGTGCTTACTCTCCCCGATTCAGAGTTTAGGGTGGTTCAAGAGACTTGGAACCAAGAAGAGCCTTGGTTGGGTCAAAGTTGGGTCTCCTGTTCAAACTAGCCTCTTATTTATTGCATGCCATTAGCTCTACCATTTTCTTAAAGTTAATTGACCAAAGCCTCAGGAAGTACATACAGAACTTCATCTGGGCTATTTCTCTGAGCAGTGGATAAAGTTTTAGAAATTTCTACAAGTAGTGGAGCTGGAAGCCTTTTTTCGAAATGACCATGTCCTGCAGAAACCAGCATAAATGAATTAGGATTCAATTTGCTTCTAAACCTCTGCCGACAGCAACCATAACAAAGGTTATTTGGTCTGTTTGGTGATACATGAAGATTTGATGGGTTATCAGCTACAATTCGTTGTGGAATATTACTCTGGATTATCTGTTTCACCCCCAGCCTTTCAGCGTTCATGTGATTGCACTTCAGGTGATGTTATTGCCAGTTATATAGAGAATTGTTCACTGCATTTTTAGGTAACAGTACAACCAAATTGCTGTTCTTTGATTAGAAGCAAAAGTGTATTAAGAGCTGGTCTATGCCTGGAGATGGGACTGTTGGTCAGATATTTTAGCTTTAAAATAAAATATTGGGTAATATTTTAACAACTATACAACAAAAGCTATTAGCTGAAAATTAGTCTTGGCTATGGCTTCTTTTTCTCTTTTACAGTGCAAAGACTGTTGTGTTGCCTTTTATATGGAAATTAATATGCATGTGAAGTGAATGTGGTGTCTTATAAGATTCAACACAGCTTATGTTTCTAAAGGAGATGCTGTTTCTTGAACAAATGGGAGAAAAAGTCATCATATAAGGTGTTTTCTGATAGTTGGTAGGATTTGTCTTATATTTTCACTAAGAAATCCTGAGATTTATACTCTCAGATTAGCACAGGTCCATGTGTAGTCCAGAATGTTGTTTGTTTGGGTTTTTTTAGTAGTAAGTATGCACCTCTTAATTTAATTTGCAAGGAGTTAACAGGTGAATTAGAAACATTTAATCTCAATTTCTAATTTTTTATTTACAATATTTTGAACCAAAATCATAGTAATAAAATAACCTTGTAAAATGAAAGGTAGGATTTCACAGGGTGGGAGGAGAGATGAAGAAAAAGGAAGAAAGTGTAATACTAAATGTTTCTCCATTGGGGTATATGCATATGGAACTGAAGCTCATGGTAATTGTTGGTGTATTCCCTTAAGCAGGGTATTTTGCCTGTGATTTTTGAAAGGATCAATCACTTGCAGCAATTTATGTAATAACTTTCTGGTGTGTGACTCTACTACTTTATTTATGCTTTTTGCCTGGTTCACCAGAATGCAATACCTTTGCTCCTTTGTACAGTAAATGCACTCTGTAATATCTATTATGGTATGGTCAAAGGATAATTTATTGTCAGATAGAAAAATAGGTCAACACTAATGTCACTTGATGATCAACCCCCCAAGTTTAATAAAACACCTCACCAGCATGCGTTCAGCACAGTGCTTGAGGTTTTATTAGGACTACAGTACCTTACAGTACCTAGCTATAGCAGGAGTGTAATTACTGAGCTGTCATGGTGATAAGTGGGATTAATGGCAGCCTGGTGCACTTTAGTCTGCAGAGTGCCTGGAAGATGGTATTATTATAAGAGAAATCTGGGCTGGCATATTCATGGCACCCTCCCCTCCTCCCCAAAGCTCACATTCAAGTTTGCATTACCTGCCCCTCCCAGTGGCTGACATTTTCAACAGCTGTTATTTGTGAAGCAGCTCAAAAATCAAAAGGGAAATAATTTGGTAAAGATGCTTGCTAGTCTCAACGAGTAATCTGTACACAGTTTATCCTGCCAGGTGCCATTTTAGTCAGTTTTGACATGAGATTGTTCTATATATGATCCACAGGATGTATTTTATGTTCAGTGTACTTCCTTTGATTTTGAATATAGGACTGTTGTATTTTAAAGAAAACCACACTGAGGAAAGTGAAGAGCAAAAAGTCATAATGGATGTCTTTTTTAATTGCGTGATTTTTGAGTTCTGTTATTTCCTTACTGCCTACACAGGCAAACTGCTCATCTGAGCCCTCATAGTGGTGTTATTTTGTCTAGCGCATCTCCTTTTTTGCTGGCTTCTGGTACTAGAACTTTGCTTTCTTTCAAAGAAGAGAAATGCTTGTCTGCTTAGAATGCTAAAAGCATCCTCTTGACTCAGTGTTCTGGCCACAACCTTTTGAGGTCCCCCTGTCCCACCTTGGCTTGTTAAGGCCCTTCTAACACGTACCTGTCACAGGTAGTGCTGAGCAGTGCTATGTTCACCTGCCACAGCTAAACCTGCCGATGCTTTTCTGACATCCCAGCTAGTTGAACTAGTAACCCACTGTGGTGTTGAACCCAGGTGTGGCTTTTGCAGGTTTCCCATCTTTTGCAGCCTGTAAGATCTGTGTACTTTAAGTATATCCTCCGGAGCCTTTTGTCCATGACTAGTCTTGTGAGCAAATCCTAACAGCCACTACCACATGTGGCTTCAAATATTGCTGGTGCCATATTGTCTGCAATACCCAGCTAGATGATAATGAATAATAAGATGAAAGGCTAAGTAATCTTTTACTTAACTAGCTTTCCCTTCTTTCATATTCCACGCTTAATTGAAAAAACAACAACAAAAAACCCCTGATGTGTCTGACTGACAAAGTCAGACCAGTGTTTTGCTGCAGGTATTTGTTATTTCCTTTCTTTTAATGTACTCTTCATGTCTTTTTATATAGTCCACTGGCCTTTTGCAACTTTTCTGTGTTTTAAAATACTCTGTCCCAGCCAGTTCCACAATGTTGTTACTGAATAACAATAAGTAAGGTAAACTTGTGGAACTTACATAAGTATCTGGGCTCAAATAATATGTAAAAACCAAATTTTATTTCATTTTCAATAGATCGTTAAACCCCAAATTTACTTTAATTCTGTATGTTACTGTAGCAGTATCAAAAGAGCATCTGGAATAACCTGTCGAATTCTGAGATGAGTAGTGAGGCATTTAACATGTGATAATCATTGATCTATAAAACCAAGGCTGTGTACTAATACCTTTGTGCTTAATAGAGAACCGTTTTACTTCTTCAGCTGACTTTTATCTTTTTTTGGTTAGGTTTGCTTAATGCAAATTGTGTAGATTCTCCTGAGGATTTAATCCTTAGATGGGACTTGTGCAAGCAACCAGATCATTACAACCCCACGTATTACTATGCAGAAAATAGAAAATCAATCTTTATTACTTAGGATGTTTTAATACACAGTTAAGGTTTGTCATTAGAAATGGCAGGAAGAAGGTCTTAGAGATTTTTGGTTGGGAGTCTGTATAAGACTACTCAATTGTTTTCAGAAGTCACAGAGTTATCACAGGAAATTCATAGAAAAGTGACTTGAAAATTCATCAGGTATTCTTATTCTTTGGACATACAGTAAAAAGAAATTCCTTCCTCTGTGGAAATACAGTTGCTTTTGTGTGTCTGATTGTCCAACATTCAGAATTTAATCCAAGTTAATTTTAGTGAGACTTCTGGAACTTACTTTATAAATTTAGATTCACAGCACAGATGTTTTTTTCAAATAGAAATATGAGCTGGTCAGAAGTTTAACAGTCATGGATTCCAGGGGAAAAATTACCTCTATGTAATTTGACAGTTTCCTAATACTTCGACAGGTAGAGTCTCTGTGTCTGTAAATGGTACCCTCTGCCCTCTACCCTATGTAAAGTGCAGTCAACAAAACATAACTAATCTGTGTTGATAATAGTCAGTAATGATAATGTAATGCTTTGAGGTTTTAAATAGAAATTCTATGGAAGTGTTATGCATTATTGCTTTGTGACTTATCTTCTAGCATGCTAACTTTTTGGAAAAAAAACCAGTGCTGCCATTGGCAGCACTTGTATTCCATGTCTCCTTGACACTTTTTGTTTTATTCCTGTAGATGCTTAAAGTGTGCAGATGCCCCCTGTCAGAAGAGTTGCCCAACTAATCTGGACATCAAGTCATTCATCACAAGCATTGCAAACAAGGTAAAGTCAGGCTTGCAGCTGTACATGGTAGGAGAAAACAGCAGTTACTTGCAGTTTTGTGGGTGAGATTGCATTTCAGGGGTTACCTTTATAAAGTCTTCAAAATAAAGTGTTTAGAACAGACATTTTTAAGTTTGAGTTAGCTAATTTTTGATTATTTTTACTTCTTGTGCCCATACAGATAGTGTATAATGCAGATCTATTTCCTCATGTCACTTTTTCTGTAAAGTTTTTGGTTTTAATGGTTTTCAAATACATTGCTATTCAAAAACCTGAGCATTATAATATCATTATTTAACCTTTCTGCTAGCTGAGGTATTACAGTTACAAACCTCTCCTTTTATTGAAGGTGAAGAGGGATTGGTGGTTTTCTATTTTTTTTTTTTGGAAGTGATTATAGTTTAAATTTCGTATGGGAAGAAATTTGGTATAAAGAGGATCGTCTCAAGGAATATTATCTTGTCCTTTATAGTATGAGGCTCTGTTTAATGCAAATGTAGTCATTCACTAGGCCTGTTAATAACATACTACAGGAATAAATGGGCCCCCCTTTTCGGAGGTACTGTACCTTTTATTTTCTTAATAGGCTACTATACGATGATCATAATGAAATCTTAAAAACATTATTCTGAATTATGATTTACAAAGATTTTTAGTGGTCATAAATAGAAATAAATAAAGGTTACTGCAAAGTTGATGTGACAAGATTAATTAGGCTGTCTGGGATAGCCTAGAGATGACTGGTTGCCCCTGTTGGTTTGCCCCATACCTTTTAAAGCCTACTTCCCATCTGTGGAATCATTAGCTGCCGTGGGACTTATGTCTCATAATCTACTGAGGGTGCTATAAAGATTATCTGTCTGCTTTTTATGCTCTAACATTTCTCACTGTTACATGCAGTTGAAAGGCCAAAACAGGTAACGCTGAGTGAAGTGGGTGGGGAACAGCAGCACTTCCACGTGCAAATGAACAGCCACATGGCTTTTACTAAACTGTGTGTGGTACGGGGAAGACACCCATAAATTCTGCACCTTAACTAGAAACATTGGGATAAGGAGATATTAAAATGTGTGTATCAATTATCGCGTAACTATGTGTTGATGTGCTTTGCAGTAATTGGCGTTGTGCCCAGTATATGCATAGAGACTGTTTTCTTATATAATCTGTATCCTGTCACTGCTGCATTTATTTTCATGAATGTAGGCATCTGTTTGCAACCACAGTATAGTTTGTGGCATATTGCTGCTTATTACCTCTTCAGGCATCGTGAAGCAGGCAAACTGAGCAGAGAAGGCACGAGGCAGTAATGAAACTGCTACTCTCTGTCTCATCATTGTGCTGTATTTGTGTAGGAAACCTAAAGCAAATTTTATGGAAGTGTTTTGCCAGGATGGTCTTTTCTTATGGAGGATTCATTATGCTACTGCTTTTGGGTAGGACAGGGTGATATGTTGTTGAGGAAAGAAAAGGGGCCTAGTTATCAAAACATAAAGCTGGGAATAAGCAACCAGGGAAGATGGATTGAAGACTGAAACAGAAGATGTCAGAAAAAGAACTAACACCAGCAGCATCCTGGTACAATAAATTTGGTGAGTCTCTTATACTCTGACAGCCTCCAAAATATGATGCCCCTTTGTAACTCGACAGAAAGGGTAAGTCATTTTAATGGCTGATTCATTTTGAATTCTGTGCTTCTGTTACAAAGCAGAGACAATAAAGGTGGGGTGACTGCAGAGCTTTGAGAGTTGTTTTGGCAATGCTGTGCTGGAATAATATTAGTAAACTGCCTTGAAGGTTTGAAGTAAAGCCTTTGCCTTGCTGAAGCCAATGGATACACTCTTACTGATTCTAATAGGGCCAGATTTAACCTTTTAGATGGTCAGTGAGGTGGATCAACCCTATAGAATTTTGGTTGTTTAGTGATGACTTGTGAATCCTCTTGGAAGCTGCTGATGCTTGGTAAGACACTGGTTTTGCCCTGAGCAGGTGACCTGATCACTTGGTGTTGTATCAGAAAATCCTGCTGTAGAAAAGATTTGCAGCTTATTACTGTTCTCTGAGGAGATACAACTTTTTTTTTTCTTTGTGGAGAACCCAAAGTGTCATAAATTACTGAAATATATTCATAGCATGTCTTTTTGGACCCTATCCCTACTATCGATATCTTCTATATCCACTCTGAAACCCTTTATAAAAGGTATAGCACAGCTTTGGTAACTGCTTTTACCTCATGTTGATGTCTGGTTGTTGTCTAAGCAGCAGGAAACATTCACACACAGGAAGTTTTGAAAAGTCAGATATTTGGTTTTTGCTGTTCAAGATGTTTGGATGGAAAATTGCATGCCTAAATCAGCACTGCTTCTGTTAAGACAAGTTTCAAGTGTGAGTTTACATGCAGTCTTGGGCTCTTCTTTCTCTCTTTGCCGTATCAGAAGAAATCTAATATAGCATGGTTGTGGAAGCATTTCTCTGCAACAGCTCTAATGCTGACTTTAAAACTAAAACCCAGAAAAACAAGCCAAAAGAGCAAACCCCCCAAAATTAGAAGTGAGTAAAACCCCCTGTGGGATATGTTTAACAAGTAGCTGAATTCATGGGCTGAGAAGCAAGGCTGGAGAGTCCTACATGCCCATGGCAGGGGATTTGGAACTAGATGATCTTCAAGGTCCACTTCCAACCCAAACCATTCTATGATTCTGTATTTGTAGCCTCCATGTCAGTGGCTATGCCTCCTGTAATTCATGACCCAAGCAACTTAAGGAAACCAGGAGTGCTTAGAGGGAACCCAGCCTTGACTTGATGGCTGCAATCTGCTGGGCTGTTTTCCTTTTGATGTATTAGTTTCTGATGCCTTTGCTAGAAAATATCTCTTATAACAAATTCTGTTTTTCAGAAAATAGGAAATTCTTCTGGTTTACTTTATTAATAGATTTGTTTTATAGTTATAGGTATGTACTGCTGTTTTTACAGTACTGCATTTTGAAACTCCTTGCTTTCTGTCAAGCAAGCAATAGGTACAAGGTGGAAGTTGAAATGATTCACCTGAAGTCATGACCTGGCAGAATCTGTGTGAGAGCCCACTACCATGGCTGCTCCTGTGGTGTCCTCTGCCATCTTTCATTCTGCTGCTGTGGTGGTACCTGCACCATACACTTTTAGAGCAGATAGGAGACAAGATTGGTGTGTTTTGAATACTGAAACGTATAATTTATAATTTTGAAAGTTTTTAATGGAACTGGTAAGTAATTATGTGAAAATGGTTTCACTTTGTTACGCATTTTGCTAAACTTCTGTTGAAATAATAGATATTATCGTTCAGCAGTCTGAATATTCAGCTTGATGAAAATTTTTGTATTATTGTCACTGAAGTTCTTGCTTAAGATGATCAAGGATATTTTGCATGTCACTGAAAATCATTTTCAATATGATAAATTTGTTTTTGCTGTTTTCGTCTTATAAATGAACTTCCATTTAATCTAAAAGCTTATAAATATGTATGGTAGCTTCTAGAAAAAATGAATAGGTGAAACATAGAGCATTCAGGTGTTTGAGGTCGATAAATTCAGGGAATTGGGGAACGTTTTTCTAGACTTTCTGAAGCCCGTGTCCTGCTTCTGAATCTCTCATCACCCACGTGAGAGACTCAATTCAGCTGGTTACCCTTCCACTTGTTTAAAGAAGATTGTGTGTAATAAATTCCCAGTCCTTATCCTTGTGTAAGCAGTATTGCAGGCAGGTATTTATTTAAACGTGATTCATTATTAATATAGACTATTTAGACAGCAGCATACTGAAAATGAATTACTTTGTAAGGTATTTAAAACCTCTGTATTGTATGCGGTTTGTTTTGTTGGGAAATGGCAATGGCAATCATAAAGGGTCAGGGATTCTTGTTCTCTTAAGCCTGAGGCTTTTTAGATATTTACAGGCCATGTACAATGTAGCTGTTCTGGCTGTTCTGCCATTAGACCTGAGCTCTGGAGTAGAAGAGGGACCGGGGAGGAGGGTTGTTCCTGGGTTGAGAGGGTAATTGAATTGCCAGACTCAATGAGCCTTGAGCCTCTTTGAGAAAAAGGATGTCACTTACGCTGTATTGTGTTAGCTGCTGTGACTCAGTAGAGTTTAGGCCACAACTTCCATTCTCTTTTTCCATACAAACTGGATTACAACTCTGCTTTATAAGGGTACAATCTATTCTATTGTGTCTTCCCAGTTTGTGTTTCTCGGTTCATAAAGACCGCTTGCAATTGTGTCCCTCTGAGACCAGACTTCAAATTCACCAGGCGGATGTTACTATTTTTGTTTTGAAACATCAGAAGATGGCCAACAAGTATTCTGACTTCCAGCTGTCCTCTTTAAATACCACCGCACTGCAAAACGTATATTCCTTGTTTTATAATGAACTAGTGCTGTCTTAGTTGTTTATTTCTTTAAAAAGAAAAAAAAATACACTAGAAGAATCCAAATATGTTCTGCTGCTGCAGGAGAAGCTTTGCCCCCTAGCCCTGAAGGAGTACCAGGAATGATTTTAGGATTTTATGCCCTCCTTTCCCTGTGTTGATATGTCAAAGCAGGAAGGAATTTGTAAAATGGAGCTTTAGCACTTGTCATTCTTTAGGACTGGCACAAGCAAATGTTTTACAGCAGCAGAAAATCCTACAATTTCCCAGAAGCATCTCTCAGCCTAAACACTCGTAGGGTGTCCAGCTTTCCTCCTGTTCAGCAAAACCGTGCCAGGGAAGCGGCCCCTTAGAAAGCAACAGCTCCTCCCATGCTCCACCTTTGAACTGCTCAGTGAGAGAGTCTTGGAGCTTTTTGTTATCAGACACCTTTATGGCTGAGTAGTAGCATTGAAAAACAACTGTTAGTGCACATGGGGATATTAACTTTTGTAACACAGCACAGGCATAAGGAGTGAGTGACTTGACCTTTATAGTCTCAGTCTGTAATGAAGAAGTATCTTGTGTGTTATCTGTACTCGTAGAACTCACTTTGTCGCTGTAGCCCTCTTGTTTCTAGCTCTCATGTTTTTATTTCAAGCTATGCAATATTACGGTGATTCCTGACATTGGCTCAGCAGTTATTTCTGTGTTCAGAAAGACCATCTTCTCCCATATCCCTAACAATAAAGGTAAGCTGGTTTGCACTGACATGTCAACTCTTTTTAACGGACTATATGGAGGCCAGCATTAAAAAAAGAACAACAGCAAGAAAAAAGAACCCAGTGCCCCTCAAAAAATCCCCAAACCACCCTGCATTGGAAAACAAACTCAGAAAACAGCCCAACCCCCCAAATCAGCAAAGCCATGCTGCCCTTTGGATAAAAGGCAAAAGGGTGTCCCTGGGCTGTGCAGAACGCTGGCAGGGAGATGGAGGAGGGAGAAATGAATGTCAGGAACAGTAGAGAGAAACTTGTGGAACACAAGGGTAAGTTTTAGGATTTCAGAGGAATCTTTAGGTTTAAATGAAACCAAAGAAAATTCATGTGGGATTTTCAAGAGTGAATTCTGCTTTTCTAAAGGAGAAATCAGAGGGGGAACAAACTGGAAGAGAGAGATGGATACCAAGGGATAAGAGTGAATCTGAAGTTTGGGAGATAGAGGGAGTAAAGGAAAACGTTTGTGGTAGTATGTTAGTAATAAGAAAAATGTAAAGTGTGTAGACAGAGGAAAACAAGATACAAAAGAGAAGATTGCCACAGAGAAAGGGTGTTGATAGACATAGGATTGTGACAGGTGAGAGAAACAGAGTGGTGGGGTTTTTTCTGGGCCAAAGGAACTCTGACTAAATTAACAAAAGACACCTATATGCCATTGCAGTAGATGAAAACGATGATGTAGGAAATGACGAGTCACAGTTCATATGTAAAATACTGTAGGTGGGATACTGTTAATACAATGAAGGATTATGGAAGTCAGAAAGCTGCTAGGTGACTGGTAATAATTATATACAGATATGCATCACAATTAATCTTTAAGTACTACTTTGAGGTCCCAGGTTTTTCGAAAGTGCTGTTTTATTCAGCTTTCTCTGTTAATCTTAGTATATTTCAGGTCACTAAATAAAATAGTAAGAAAAGAAAAAAAAAACATTTAAAAGGAAAAGTAGGAATGATGTTAAATTGATGCACATGAAACAGTGACTTTTCTTGGGATGTCTGTTTGTACTTAGTGTAATGGAATGGCTGACAGCTGGTTTCAGTTGCCGTAGTGTAATTATGTAGAATAGACTTTTGCGATGACACTATGTCAATTAAGGAATCTCTCACATTCTAGACTACAAAGGACAAAATGACAGTACAAGATATTTCTTCCGTTCTTTTTCATAAAAAGATAGTGACACTGTGTGAAATTACAGTCCTGTTATGATGACACAAGTCAAATGATGTGAAAGATTTCTGGATTGATTAAAAATCATCAGCATTATAATATAGAATATGTATGATTTGATAAGTTGCTATTATGTTTTGTTCATTCTTCTTCGGAAGATATTTGGGGGGGCTGACAGACTGAGGGTGTTTCTTGTTATATTTGAACTGGTGTGTGTCAGTGTGAAAAATGCTCCTTATATAACAACGTACTTTAAATAGTGGCTCTTCGGTCTGTGGAAATATTTTAATCCAATACATCTTGAGTAAATTTTAAAGCCATTGCAGAACAGGAACTAGAATAGGAGGTGGTGATATTATTCCATGTATTTTGCTATGTCTCCCTTTTTAAAACTTAAATTCAGATGAAAAAGAAATTATGACTGTTTTTCTTTCTTTTCCTTTTAAAGTATTCACGCTGTCTCCAAATTCTGATAAAGTTAGTGTATTAATTTTTATTACATAAAGCATAGTAATGAAAATTCTTCATTGTTTTTGAGAAAACTGCAGTATCAAAACACCCTGATGCATAATGAATTTATTTTAAAAGCTCTTGAATTGAATTGAAAGAAAGGATGCTTATAAGCATTTCCTGATAGTAAATACAATTTCTTCTGGTCTCTCAGTATTGATCCTATGTGTTTTAATAGGTTTTTTCAAGTAAAAAACAGCCTAATTTGCATGCAAATTATATAATGCTTCCAAATGATACATGTGGAGATCCTCCTCTGCCTGTTTTCCTCTGATTATTGATATCTGTTTAAGGCTTTAGTTCCCTGTGTTAGCAATGTAGTATTTATTGATATTTTGATGTACGAAACCCTAAAACATTTTATCCAGTTAGATTAATTTTTTTCTGTGGGAGTGCACAGGAAAAAAGACTCTATGAACAAAGGCAGGAGCAGACGTTCATCTCATTAAAAAATTCAGAAACATTCTAGTTTTAGACTGGCTTCCTCTGTGACGTCTGCAAGTAACTGGCCAACTGAGTCATCCTATTATTTAAACATCTACAAAAATTACTCCAAACTGTTAAGGTAGCTTGCATTATTCCATGCACTGAAGTAAGTGCGTCATTTTAATGCAGGCAGCCTCCCTTTAATTATAATCCTTTCTCATGTACAACATGTGCACAGTTTTGTTGTATTGTGCGTAGCCAGCCTGCCAGGTCTGCATCTCGACATGTCTCTTTTATTTGCAGCCTACTACAACCTAATTTAGTGAAGTGATCAATATTTTTTAAAAAAATTTGAATATTCTATGAATAGTCTACTTTTAATGTCACTAATACATGTAATGATAATTAATACGTTTTCAGCTTAAAAAGGATAAAGCTGTGTAAGCACAATGTTTGTGTAACGAAACATTTAAGACACTATACACATACTATAAACTCATTAGTGTAGTAACACAATGCTTTGCAGTTTTGTAACAGTTTGCATAACACCACTTTGTGTAACTTACTAGACTTTATCTACCAGTTCTTGTCAAGTGTTGTAAAACATTTTTCTAATTGTTTGTTTGATATGTTAGATAATTACACAATAAAGATAGGATAAATGATTAAATAGAATCTTAGATAGATAGAATAGAATAGTAGAATAGAAGGACAAAGAATGGAAGCAACTCAGAGCTGGGCACAGGAAGTCCTGCCCGGAGCCCAGCCTCCACGCTGCACTGTGCCCTGGCAGGCAGGAGGTTTGCAGATGGACTTGCTTTCGAGCCACTGCACAGTCGTGGTAGCAGCACATGGCAGTATCCTTTAACGGTGAGCAGGAACGGTGGCAGTGGGAACAGTGGTTACACTGGTCTTCAGGAAGGTAGAAGAGGAGCATAAGGGAGCTGCAGCTCTTCTGAAATAATGCTGTAAGTTTACCTATGGTAAAATTAGCAGAGTAACTATTTTTTGGCAGGAAACCAAGTCCACTCTGAAGCTGTGCTTCCCTTTCATCTCTAGAGGTGCCCATGTTAGCACAGCTGGAACACACTAGTGAAGCAGTGCGGAAGCCTTGCCCTGCTGTTCTCAAATGTGACTGTCTTTTAATTTAAAATAAAAAATATTTTATGTGCTAGGATTAGAAGATACATATTGTTTAATACAGTTCACGTAAGGTCTTAGTATTTAGTATGGTAATGTGTATTATATACTTTTTGATACTCTTATTTGAAGAGGATGCAGTTCCTTTTTTCTCAGGTGCCACCACTACTAGTGGCACTGCAGGAACTCATCTCAAAACTTCCCAAAACAGGTCTCTATCTTCGTATAATCCATAACGTTTCCCACAAAGTAAGAGTTTAGCAGCACCTGGCCTTGCCCCCATTGGGTTTTCAGTTCCAGATTCCTTCTTACCAAACTCTGGTATGGTGTTCTGAGACAGATTTCCTTAGATATTCCCTTAACAAACTGTGATCTTGGTCGTATACCCATAGTGACCCTTGGCCTGTCTCTCTGAAGCCACTTGTACTTCAACATACCCTGTCTGTCTGTAGCTTAGCTGTGCTCAAAGTTTGGTTTGAGCTTGCAAAAGCAGTAAGACGTGCCAGCTGTGTTGACGTTGCTTGTATTGGCACAGCTCAATGTGAGAATATACATTATATATGTAAGAAAATTAATTTTAAAAAGGGAATATTTAACAGCTTTGCTTTCTAGGCATAATAACTAGGTTTGTATATTGATTTTAATTACAAAGCTGGAAAATGTAGAAAATCCGTAATGAAGTTTCTTAAATGGAAATGCACTTTGTTTCCATTGAACCAGAGTTGAAGATAGTAAATGTAGTAATCCTGGACGACACAGGAAGGAAAACTATAAGTCTAATATGTGTGAAACATAAAAGAGAACAAAAGTTCACTGAAAACCATTTTGTCTTTGAGTTAGTGAGAAAAATCACGAGTACTAGTTTCTAATTATTCCTTTAGAGTGGAAAAAAGGAATAGCTAGACGTAATTGCCAGAGGAACAGGCATCTAGTGCCACTTAAGATGCTGCAGGGTACCTAGGCTGGTCTCCAAGTGCTGCTTCAGAAAGATGTGGGCCTCATGCATTGACCATCACTTCTGCTGTCTGGAAATGTGTGTGTCAGTGACATCTCCAGTATAACTGGACTTCTGTATTTTGCAGCCAAAATGAGCCAGCAGTGTCTTTACAGGTTTTTTTTAACATCCCTAATAATCTCTGATATCAAAACAGTGTAATTCATCTGGAAGAGCAAAAAAATATTTGCTAATACATACAGTTTCAGTTTAACTAATACTCCTTTACATTGAAATAAATGAGATTTGAAGATAATAAAGTGTTTTGCTAGTCACCACAGGGGAAATGGTTGAAGGTTCTCTCAGAACAGTTGTATAAAGGGATTGCCTGTTCAGCCAGGATTAGAATTTCAGTGGGGTCTAATAGTGTCTAAGGAAATCCCATGAAAGTACTCCTAGGCAGTTGGTTTGTGTTTCCAGGTGATGGACAGAGGCTCCTGGTGTCCAGTAGACCAGCAGCTGTAAGCAAGAAGTCCAGTTACGTTTGCAAATGCCTGTATTGAATGTCAGCATTTTCTTGATTATCTATGTGTCTGTGTCATCTGATTTAACTTTAGGGAATTGTATGCTCAGTAGTGTAGTGAATTTGAACCTCCCAAATCAAAGTCTTGCTACCCATTGTTGGTTACATTGTCAGATCTTGACACTGCTCTTTTTATTCCTCAGAAAACTCTTACTCTGTGTGGCAAAGCACTTGCTTTGAATAAACACTTCGTGTGCATTAACCTACTTGACAGAAAGTCCCAGGCATTGCACAGGGTCTGCTATGACCAAGTACTTTGCAGTGCTTGACCACTACATCTCTCTGTTCTGGGTCAGCTGTCCTGGGACAGGACAGGTGAAGGTACTTGGTACAGAAAACAGTTTCTTACTGGTGATGGTTATTGAAGATTGGAATATGGAAGAGGTGGTGGAAGAGGAAGGAGACATACTGTTTTTCAGCCTCTCAGTTACTTCTAGTGTGGAGAAAGCTGGAGTGACATCCCAGCATTAATTTCTCACTGCAGAAACTTCCGTGGAACCTCAGTGATGTGCTGGTTCTAAGGGGTAATGTGTTGTCTTCTGGTCTTAAAAGGTAACTCTAGATTTAACCATCTTCGTGGGCTTTCCTTGGTAGTGCTTACAGAGGGGGTGGGAAAAGTGGTAAAATGAAGGAAGAACTAAACTGTACTATTAACTACACTTCTATATTGACTATACTCAAGAAAATACAGTATGTAAAAAGTTTGCTTTCATTTCACTGTGATTTCATTAACACAGGTGCAGAACTGCCATTGGTAGTTCCCTCCCTTTGAATGACACTTCAGGTCACTCCTGGCATTTCCTTTGCTGCTCCCTCCTAAGACCATTATCCAGCTGAAAAAAACCACGAGGGGTTATTTTCTCATGGCCTCAGACACTGGGAACTTGCTAATGTCCATTCCTTCGAGTTTTATTATGGAAAGAAATCTTGCTAGTTTTTGTATATCAGGTGGCTATTCCTTTTCTGAAGAAGTCCACTGAATATTGAGAATCTTTGAAGCTGTGAATTGTATGTAACATCTTTAATCAGTTCCCTGGTTTGCTATTTAAAGAAACCAGAGTATAAGTGTTTGCCCTGATCAGTGTGTGCTGAGGAAAAAGACTTCAAAAAAGAATTTAGTAGTGCAATACCTGCAGGTGGCTACATGGAAAGTCTTCTCATCATGTGTCTGGGAAAATTGGCACTACTGCTCTGGTGTGAAGGACAGGAATATCCACAGAGATGGTGTGCACAGATGTGTAAAATAAGCCTTTCGTTCCTGTGTCATAAAGAACTGATAATGTAACTGGCATTTTCTGGTCAGACCTCTAACAAGAATTGCAACTCAGCTACTGTCCAGTTGACCTAGAAATGGAGAAAATATTTTCAAGTACATAATGCAGCAGTTGTAGTTTTTGAAGGTAGATTTTTTAAGCTACTAAAAATCCTACAACCACTTCAGATGCTTTTAACCATTTTGTGAGCTAAAAAGCTGAAGTTTATCTTTGCATAATCCACAGTTTTTGCTGATTTTATTCTCAGTGTCTTTGATGGAATTTTGCATAACATGTTAGTACATTGAAGTAATGTCAGTGTTATTTAACATATATATTTATGTATCATTCTACTACAAAGTTATTCTCTCTTGAAAGTTTGAATTTTTGCTTCATTGGTATGTAACTGTCTCTTTTATTTCTTCTTTCTTTCTCTTTTTCCTTCAGAACTATTATGGAGCTGCCAAAATGATTCTTTCTGACAATCCACTTGGCCTGACATGTGGAATGGTGTGTCCAACATCAGATCTCTGTGTTGGTGGCTGCAATTTGTATGCCACTGAGGAAGGACCAATTAATATTGGTGGATTGCAGCAGTTTGCTACTGAGGTGGGTAGGACTTGCAAATGTCTTAAATTCTTTGTATGTACTATTGAGTATTGCCTTTGTTAATGTATTTTTTTAAAAAAACCAGTTGATACTAATAAGATAAAGGCATAGAAAGCTAGAATAATTATCCTTTTTCTTACAGCACACTCAAAAGCTTAGAAATGCTTTTATAATGCAGTACATTATAGGAACATAAAGAACATTATTTGTGAACAAGATAATTCTTTAGACACACTAGTAGTTGAGACAATTTCTTTTATAATGAAAGATTTATCTCAGATGAAATTGTGGATGTTACTCAAGTAGGCTGCATAGGGGAAAGGATCGAGTGCACCTGCATCTGTAAGTGCATATAAAGGAGATGTAGAACTGTTCTGGGCATAGGGTAGATTCTACAGCAGAATTAATGTCTGTTAATACTGGCTTTGAGACAAAGGTAAGCTTCAGACGATTTTTTCTTTTCACTGTCCCATTTTGCCAAACCTCAGTAAATGCATACTTTGAGGTTGACCTAAAATATATGTCCATGTGTATCTGTTTACATAGATACAGATTCCCACGTGTATGTTTAAATTTATCAGTTCATAAAAGTAGGTGCATGGTTTGGCTACTGAAGCAGAGGTTGTTGCTTCCTGCTTCATGTTAGGAATTCTGCTCATGGGTTTTTGTTGAGGTTCTTGTGCATTGCTTTTGATGATGTAATTTTAGTGCTCCAATTTCCATCTGAAGAAAGAGGCAACTGCTCATGTGTTAACTTCTTTTGAGGGCATGGAGAGTTTTTACCTAACTCAAGGTCTCAGATGGTACTTCATCTTATCTATCTGAAATATCACTGGGTAAAAATTGTGATTTTGGCCTCTGTGAAAGTGAGGGAGTTGTGGCTATGTTAAAAACAACATATGCATGTGTTAAGATTGCACATTTCTATATAGTCCTTAACTAATATGCATGCTCCTATTCTGTATCATGAGCCATTTGGCTGATCTTATTTACTAACATACAATGAAGTTCCAGTCAACTTTGCAAAGCCTGGGAAAAAAACAACTTTGTAGGACAGAAGAAAATCGAAATGCAAATCAAGTTGGAAGTTACAGATGATATCTATAAGACCAGTATTTTCCTCTGGTGTCACACTTAGACTTCACACCCTCTTCTCTATGCCTGTGGGTCATGATTTGATGAGCAAATATTGCTACCTGCTGCTGTTCTCCATTTATGTGTTTGTATCCCTCCTTTCTTCTCTCCAGGAGACTTGTAAATCTTCTGGAGCACCTGATAAACTTTTCTGCTAGCTGTTGCTTAGTCTTCTCTCCTCTCTATCATTTAAGTAGCTAACCACTTCATTTTTCTTGAGATTTGAATGCACAAGTGTAAGAATCAGTACAGCTTAGGCCAAAGTTCTTGTTTACAGGATGAGGCTAGAGACACTGGGCTGTGTGAGTTCTGTGTGTATATTCAATAGTTGGGTTTTATCAGTCAAGAGGCACTTTATATTAGCTTTTCTTCTCATGGCCTTTATTCCATATATGTAAAAAGCTTGTATTTGTTGCAAAGCAGACTTCTTTTTCCTTAAACCCCCTACAAAACCAAAGATAAAAACCCCAAACCAACCGACCAAACAAAAAAGATTAAGCAGTTGTCAAGCAGATCATAAATACAGTGGTGAAATATTACTGTTTAGGAACCAAATGCAAGTAATATCTGCTATAATTTGATTTCTGTCTTCTTTTAGCCCTTATGCTATGATTAATAGGGAGGAATTATGGCTTGATAGATAATGCTAAATATCTGCCATTTTTCTTCAAAAATCTTTAGAACTCTGTTAGAAAAGCTCAGTGCTAGCATAATGATTGATATGAAAACTGCAGAGGATGAATAGTTTTGAATGGCTTTGCTCCTAATGTTTCAAGTTTGTTTGTTTAAAATTATATTAGTTTCAGGAGTTCTAACAAAATAAAATCGTTATATAGTTCTATATGGCACTCCGACAAAAAGAACATTTCAATAAATTTTATTATCCGTAGTATTTTCATAGTAGCTATATTTCTATACATCTAGTATATAAAAAATGTAAAAGATATTAAAAAATTTGTTGATAATAACCTTTACATTTACTGCTGTTTAACATAGAATTTGTATGTATTGTAGCACTCTTAATTAGTAGTAATAGGCAGTCACTCCTGCAATTAGTACTTTTTTACTTTTCAGTTAAATTTGATGGTGAAAGTGGTGTAATTGAAAAAATATAATGGTAGTGCTTCCAAGTAACAATCATTATAAAAATATAGATTATAATATTGAAGAAAATGGTAAGGTACTACTGTTCATACAAGAATTGGCCCAGATACTGCAAACGAAGTGTGTTCACAGCTCTACCTATACAAGTAACTTAGGAAATTGTGTAATTTAGGCATGCAACATGTGTTAGTCTTAATGAGAGCTGCATGGCGATTCTCATGCATGGTGTAAGGTTTGTCCCACAGGGGCTTATTTACTGAAAACTCCATTGTGCATGAAGCCAGTTTTAGGCTTTTTTTTTCCCTTGGAATTAGTCTGAGGATCATACACTTGATGCATTACGAGAGTGAGCAATAATAAAAGGACACAACTGCTAGCTGAGATGATAGATAAAATTGCAGTAAAGCAGGAATGTGGATTTAAAATGGAAAAATACGGGTATGACGTATGCCCGTTTGTGCTTCTGAACAATGACTGATCATCTGTTCATACTGCAGATAAAGCTCCCTAATTGTAAAATATTTGTCTTGCATACGGTAGAACAATAAAAAAAATGGCACCTTATGCCGCCTGCATTTTCCTTCTGCCCTTTCATATAGTTTTGTAACTATGTTTGGCTCGTTCTCAAAGTGAATTGTAATCCAGCCTGGAAAAATGTGAATTTTGACAATTAAATGTTTAAGTGGAAAAAAGGAAATGTCCGTTTGTATTTGTGATGTAGAATGTGTATACTGGGATGCAGTTACCATGGTAACTGTTGCATCTAGAGAATAACATGGAGTAAAAGCTCACTATTATAAATGAGGAGTGTCAAGCTCAGGTTACACCTGCTACTGCACAGGTCAAAATTATATTAATGTCTTTATCTGTCTCCTTTGCCCAAGTACTTCAAAATGAGGAAACATCCATTTTTTGAAAACGAGTTCAGTGAAAGTATACTGAGATTGCAGTGACAATACATACAAGCATGAGGTATATGGCTGTCAGTCCCAAAATGAACTAAAATCTCTGGTTACTCAAGTACAAGTTTGCAAGCTTGTAGTAAAAAGGAAGCAAGATCTATAACATTATCTGCTGTAGTATTAGTAAGAAACCCTCAAATTATTACATTTTTGGATAGACTTTATTGAATCTAAAGGTTCTCTTCTGTTTCTATTTAATCATTCTGAATGGTGCAGAACAAGCTAAATAGAAAATGTATTATTTTAATCTCTGCATACTAGATACAAACACTAGATCATTTAGTACTGTGGCTCTTGTGCCAGCTACAGTTCTGGTGATTTGTTCCTCTTTGCAGATACATTCTGACTGCTGCTGCAGCAGAAAGAAATTGGAAAAGGAAATTTGATATGTGTTTTTCCTAAAAAAGTCATTGTATGAGCTTACCTGTGCTCACCTGGGGACATCTCAGCAGAGTACCTGTGCTGGAAGGGGCATTCTGCTCCTGATTGAGGGACCTGAGTGCTGAACCTCCCTTCTCCCCCAGGCCACCACAGTCACGGAAGAAATGTCTTCCCTGAGAGATTGCCATGGAGTGGTGCACTGTGCCCTTGGGCTTAGGGTCCCTCTTGGAGTTATCGACAGGTCTGATCAGTCTGTAGTGTAGGTGTGAGGAAAAGGTGGTTCTCCTGGGGCTGCCACTCCTGCAGCTGGATGGCCTTAAGGTACCAGCCTGGGCATCATCACTGGCACGGATACATGTGCTGCAGCAGCAGAGGAGGGTTGTTCTGGGGAGCTAAGGCAGCGGGACAAGTGGAAAAAGCCCTTTATTTGTCAGTATTAATTTTAATACATCTTTAGGTAATTTTCTCTTTTAATTCATGTTAAAATCCATGATAATAATAAATAAAATTTCAGGCTTGTAGAAAGCTACACCAGCCCCTTCACACAATAGTTCAGGGGACGAATCTGGGGACTTCTGATTTCTCAGGCCAGTGCTGAAAGATTTTCTGATATTTGGGCAAGTTATATAAACTTCTCTACAGCATATTTTACAGATGTTAAATATTTTTTGATTTTTTAAGTCATTTGCATGAATGTTGCTATGTCCATTGAGTGGTGGGATTCATGAAACGTTGAGATTTGGACTCTGCAGTGTCCTAGATCCTTGGGGTATGTTGGGACTAGAATAATGGAGGTTTGAAAAGTCTTTAATAAGTCTTTAACAGGCCCTAGTTTTGTAAGCACTCACCTACTTCCATAAAAACTTGAAGTATTGCAACTTTAGCTCTTCAATTGTGGAGGGAAAATCAAGGTTTCATAACTAGCACATGTCTGTGGAAAAAACATTTCTTGTAACATTGTATGCTATCCACTGCAATTAAATGGGTGATCATGTAATTTGACAACTTCAAGAAGATTACTGTGCATGCAATTTGCTTCATTTTGTATTAAAATGCGTGCAGAATATGATTTTCTTCTCTAAATATTCAACTGCCCCATATTAATGTAAACCAGCCTACAGATAAATATCCATGGAAACCAGTGGGAAAATGTGAAACTAATAAAACCAGTTCCTTAATGTTCCTGATTTCATTGCCTGTATTACTGTCTGTGCACTAGTAAAATCTGATAACAATTCAGTGTATACTGATATATTTCACACTAGAATAAATCCTAGTTAGATTCTAATGTCTATGTCAGTTGCCATTTGGTATCACACCGCCTTAGTGAAGGATATTTAACTGTAAACCTGGCTCATAAACTTATTTCTAAAGCCTTTTAAGCATGGAACCAAGTGTTATGCCTGAAGAATATAAAGGATTTAGTTATGAAGTCAAAACTTGTATTACTAAAAGGTTAAATTGTCCTTCTGTTTGTCCTTCTGAAATGTGTCCTTCTGTGTGTATCTTGGATATACAAAGTAAGTATGTTTTGATAGTCTTGTTTTGTAGGATTAGACAAAGGGTTTTTACATTTTAACACTGAGATTAAACTGTCAATCTATTTACTGTTTTATTTAATACTTTTTTTTTTCATAGTCCAAAAATAGGTTTAAGCAATCATGGAAGAGTAGAACGGCTTGTATTGGAAGGGAGCTTAAGGATTATCCAGTTCCAACTCCCCTGCCATGGGCAAGGACACCTTCCACTAGAGCAGGTCACTCAAAGACCCATCCAGCCTGGTGTCGAGTGCTGCCAGGGATCATAGAATCATAAACGTTGGAAAAGATCTCCAAGATTATCAAGTCCAACATTTGACTAAACACCACCTTGTCAACTAAACCCTAGCATTAAGTGCCACTTTGAGTGAAATTAGTTACTTCAATTTATTTTAATTTTTTATAAAATTTGCAGTAAAAATCCTAAATATAATTTCTAACCTGTTTTTAATAATTTAAAATGTTTCAGACTCATGTAATTCATTCTTACTACACCATAAAATTATTTTCATCTGATTAGCAAAATAAATCTCTGAGTCACCTGCTACTCTTTGCCAAATGTCACAACTTTTCAATAAAACATGCTGATACAAGAGTGGTGTAGTGAAGAAAAGAACCAGAATTTTTTTACATGAGGGTAACAATAAGCTTTTTCCTCTGCATTCTGAAAAGCAGCTAAAATAAGTTGGCTAAAACTTTCCTGGAATTTAAACTGGAATCAGTTGCTCAGCAATTGAAACCACTGCAGTTTGCTTAAGTGGGACACGTTGTGGAGCCTGAGTACAAACTCGTGTTACGAGTTATTTTTATATATTTTGGATTATGCTCTTTGTTGAATGTTTTGGAACATGACCCAACCCCTTTGAGGGAAAGGATGTTTTATTTACATCAGAGAATGCAACAAGCTCTTAGATTTCTTACTGTAGAGAACCAAGCTGTAGGGAGCATTGAGCAAGTGCTCTCACACCTTTACATATTGAAGTGATGCAAAAAGGAAAACTGTAATACATTATAGATGTGTGAATCAAGAGAATTTTTTTCAGTTGTTGGAACTTAGCAGAATTGATTGGCTGTTTTGGTTTGGTCGAATTGGATCTCACTTGAGGACCAAGTTTTATAAGCTGGGATATCCTGTTAGAGCACCCTAATGGACGTGAGGCATAAGATGTGAACAGAATCAATGTGGGTTTAATTTGAATAGACCCTAGACAGTGAAGTAATGATAATTGCATCGTATTTGATAGAAAGTTGAAGAATAAATGCTTAATGTTATTAATGTCTATTATTAATCTATCTAATCTCTTTTTACTGTGAGAGAGAGACAGAAAGAAAGGCAGACGTGAGGATGATGATTGAGTCTTTTCACTGAGAGAGTCTGCTTTAAAATTCATCATTTGGTCTCATTTTCCTGAATGGGTCTTGGTTAAAAAGCCCTGCAAAACAAAGGAAAAACTCCATCCAAACAAAAAAAGAAATCATATTTTTGAAGGAAAAGTGGAAAGAAGGATAATGGTGTTAAATTTTACCTGCATTCTGAACACAGCCTGAAGAGACTAGAAGCAGAAAGGACAGTTGCATGTAATAAGCCACTGAACACTTGCTTGCCAGTTACTCATCTCTGGCCACCAAAGGATTTATGCAGAGGAATTCAGTGATACTTAATTAAGTGAATTACAATATAGGGAAACTTAACCATTAGGTGAGTAAAAATCCTTTGAAATGCATTAAAGCAGTTTGCTATTTTCACACAGTTACCCTGCCAGCCTTGATATGCAAAACTGCCACTGAATTCCAGATGGCAAGATCCTGCCATACAAGCTGGCTGTGCTGCATAAAGACAGTTTCACCCTGTTTGCAAATAGGCAGAATTAAAGTTGACCATTCAGCCTGAACTCCTAGGATTTTCTGCATGAGTGCTTGGTTTCTGAAGCTTAACACTGCACTACAGTAGTGTGGAACTTCAGTGTAACACTTATTTGATAGGTATGACTATTCAGTAATACATATAAAAATAGTTATGTTAACAATAAAGTAAATGTAGTAGTAACTTTGTCAAGCATATGCATATTCAGAGTGTTCAATATACACATTAAATTTGCAAGTTACATAATTTTTGTTACTGAATAGCCTTCTTAAACAGCTACTTGAGACTAGTGAAAACTTGGTATAATTCAAGCAATTTCTTGTGAATCTAACAAAGCAGACATTTTAGAAATATCTTTGCCTTTTGGTTATCATAGTCTAGTTTCACAGTACAATATGAGCTTTTCAGCCTGTGAAATCCATTAGTAACCACATTAAACTTTCCCATATTGTATAAATTGTCAGGTTTAAATGATTCTTTCTTTAAAACAATTATCTGTCTCTTGCTTCATGCAGTTTGTTAAACCACTGTGTCAATTTCCAAAGACTGGGGGAGTTTGACACAGAAAGTTTAGAGAGGGAAGGAACTAATCATTGGTTTACCTAGCATGAGTGCTCAAGTGCACATGAAGAAAATGAACATTGATTCAAAATATAAACGAAAAATTCTAATCATGAGTGGAATTGCCAAAGTTTAACTTGAAAACCCTTTGCATCTTGAGTTCTAAGGAAAGTCAAATCTGTTGGTAAGCTTGTAAAATAGTTGAAATACGATATTTATTAAGACAAATGACAGTGTATGCAT
Organism: Machaerirhynchus nigripectus; assembly: GCA_013397975.1. Classification (NCBI taxonomy): domain Eukaryota; kingdom Metazoa; phylum Chordata; class Aves; order Passeriformes; family Dicruridae; genus Machaerirhynchus; species Machaerirhynchus nigripectus. Next base: position 2,153,331 of record VZRQ01003875.1, on the reverse strand, counting down.
TTTAGAGTACTAGTTAGTACTTAGGGAACACAGCTCTCCGTTGAAATAGGTGGGGAGTAGTGTGGTCTCCTGGTAGTTTTTGAGATGCTGCATTGAGGGTGTTTGTGATACAACTGAGAATCTCCATCCAGTGCACTCTTGAATCCTTTTGTCTGCTACAATTACATACTTCTTGGGTTAAACATTTTTCCCCCTACTGTCTAAGTAAAAAGAAGATGTAACTGTGCTCTTCCATGCTTCTAATATTTAGTAGCCTCTAAGGCTGTAAGTCTATTCTTTTTCCTTTTGTAGAGCATGCAAGATAGAGACTCAGTTCTGTTCCCTACAGTGTATAAAAGTGCAGAGGACGGTAAAGTCTAGCTTGGGGAATGCAGAATATTTCTGCCTTTGCCTCTTACCTGTATACCTGAGTAAAGAACTGATTTAATGCAAATCTGAAAAACTGTGTGACATTACAACTAGGTTAGCAGCCCATGGTGTTGCATTCTGTAGAAATGCACAACAGTGGGTAGAGGCTGCTCCAAAGTATTTTTAACAGTCAGGACAGATTGGAGCAGATCATCACCGCTAGGCAGGTGAATGAATAATTGGGGCATAGGGAGAACAGTCTAATTTTCAGGGTATGTCTACAGTTTTTGGAAATCCAATTAAAAAGTGAACAACATACGAAATAGATAAGAAACTAAAATAAATTCCTATAAAAATTATCTAAGAGGAGGTATCTAAAGCGTGAATTACCAAAGAAAATACAGCACTGAAGACTAAGGGCGTTCCTTAGTCTTGTTCCTAAAAAACCATTTCCAACCTACCTAAAGTTTGTTACCTACCACCTCTAAAAATTCAAGCTATAAGTGATTTTTCTAGGATCACACAGGTTGTCTCTTGAAGAAGCAAGGCCCCTTTACTGGTAGTATAATCCTTTGCATTGTTTGCAGAAGTATTTTTCTACTAGTAAGAATTTGTTTGCAGGGAAATTTTTGGCATTGCAGAGATTCTCTGCCATCTGGCTGACTTTGCATTCCTATTCTGTTACTGCTAGTCTGGCTCTGTCTTCTCTGTAAAATTAACAGGAGTGAAAGATCTGACTTCAGAGATTTTTAAGACAAAAAGACCCATAAAAGGGCCAAACCCTGCCAATACAACATCCCTCACAAATGCACACATCATGTCATTTGGAAACCCCTATAACGTTGCGATGCAATCTGCTGTAATATATCAGCTATGTGGCAGTACTAGCAGAAGCTTCCATCATGTCATTCATAACAAAATCCGAAGAGTATGTAAAGCATTTAACCTGTTGATTGTGTTGCTTTTCAGATTTTCAAAGCCATGAATATTCCTCAGATCAGAAACCCTTCCTTACCTCCTCCAGAAGATATGCCTGAAGCATATCAGGTGAAGATAGCTCTTCTTGGTGCAGGACCTGCAAGTTTAAGCTGTGCTTCCTTTTTGGCTCGATTGGGCTATTCGAACATCACCCTATTTGAAAAGCAGGAGTACCTTGGGGGCTTAAGGTAATAAAACAATGACAACAAAGCACTGTTTCCAGTTATTGTAGAAAACAAAGCAAGAACTGTTGTACATAAATGTATTATATGTCATCCCTCTACTTTTAGAAGAGAGTAGAAAATTTCAGATCTGTCAAAGCAACTTTTTATTTAAATAATTGATCATTCACTTTAAAAGACGTACAGTTACAGGCAAGCTTTAACTGAAAATCTGATGGCTATCTCCTATATTCTCTTCATATGACATGTTAAATTTCAGGGTGCAATTGTTGTTACCAAATTAACATATTAGAAAATTGTGTCAGGAACCGTTTTCCCTTATCCAAAACTTTTAAAACAAGGTGAAATAACTGTAGCCATAGTGAAAGAATGTTTAAAATGCTTTAGACAGACTAATTTCATGGAGAGTTTTAGGTTTAGAATGCTTTCTTGGACTACCTTGTGCAAATAACGGTGACAGTGACAATGATGGATGCAGCTTTAGCAGACCATACAATATGGGTGAAATAAACCCCCTGCAATACTGGACCTTCAAAAAAGGTACAAATATATAAAGGAAGGTACCTTTCCTGTATGGTAAACCCTTGGCAGATATTGGCATGGTGTTAGTCCTCTACACTAGAAAATGAAATTTGGCCACTGCAGCAATGGTTGTGTTCAAATCTAGTAGGTTTTTTGGAATCCCTGTGTATAAGATAATTCAGACACTGAGTAGTGGATACCAAGCCGTTCAAAATCAAAATTAAATTTTACAGTATAAGATGAGGAAGAGTACAAAATGTATTCACACAATGTGTTTAAAAAAAACAAAACTGTAATGAAACAGAGAGAAAGAAGGGTGATGCACTTACATTTCTCAATGCAGCATCACTGAAATCAATAGAGTTGACACGGTTAATGAATTTGATCCATAATGTCATAATGTCAAATACTTATTCAGTGCTCTGCAAGAAAGAGAATCAATTCTGGAGAAGTTGAACTGATTACTTGCATTTTTCCCAGTGAGGTTCAGAATTATTCTACCTAATTACTAAGGTGTTAATCCATAGGCATTTAACTGTGAAGCTGTTTTACTTGAACTAGTTACCGTAGAGGATTGCAAATTTAGTATGTGAAATACCTATTCACCCGTTGAGTAGCACATGCTATCATAAATACCAGATTAAAATCAGTTTTGTTGCTGTAAAATAGTCAGAATTAATAAGAGGTTTTTAACAAAAAGGCTTTTTTTGGTAACAGGTTGGACTCAGGTTGGACTTGGCAATACAATGCAGGACTTTCTGCAGCTGCTTCAGTGCTTGTAGTACAATGCTACAGTTGCTTAGTATGTGCATGTGTATTTGAAACGGTGTGATCTTAAGTTCTTAATGGTTTAAGTTGAATTTAAAATAATGTTTTGTCTGTTTCTCCTACTGCAAAAAAGCCTTACATGGAGTTTTGCCTGTTCTGTTAGTATACCTAATGGTCGAGGAGTGTATTTTAAAGTGTATTTCTTTCTTCTGAGTCTTAAAAAACCATGCCTCAGTCACGGTCAGATTTTACTTCCATTCAGTGTAGAAATGTTCACGTGTGGTTTAAGGGCATCAATTCCTTTTGTCCTTATTTTAATCTTGAAACAGAAGGGGGGCTGGCCTGTGGCAGCAATCATTCATTATTGCATTTCTAAGTCTTTGCAGCACATCTTTTAACTAATTTAGATTATTGATGGGTGTGTTTTCAAGGCTTCATAAACTATTGCGAATTGCTAAGAAGACCAAATCAATTTTGTATCTGGAATCAGCTGTTTATTATGGCCAGGTTTGTGCCTTCTTACAGTTTTTTCCAGTTGTTTTTAGTTAGGATGTTTCTTGCATCATAGTGAATTTTCATAACATTGTGACACTGGAAAGGTGTCCGGTGATTGCAGTTCCTGTGGTGGGATATTTAAATGTAACACAAGTCCATGCTTCTCTGAACGTGTCTGCATTTTTCATATTTATGGGCAGGTTTTCCTACATTTCACCAGCTGTGTAAAATTTATGCTTTATAGTAGAGTAGGCATGAGCACACCCTGCTCTTGCTTAGAGACCATGAACAAGCTTTACTGCTTGTACTCCTGCCTCTGCTGCTGCTTTACAACGTACCGAAATACTTCTCTCACTAGGCCAAAGAGTTGTCCCTTGAGCAACAGTAATTGGAGGTCACTGAGAAACACAAAGCACCTGTCCAAGCACCTCTGACTTGGGTCAGATTTGAGGTAGAGGTGAATTTGTGGGACACTTTGCATCCACTGCATCCCTCCTCCATCTCTGCCCCCTTTCCTTTTCCCCCTCTGTCTCTCCGTTGCAGAGTCAGAGAGCATCTGCTGCTGTTGAAAGAAGTTGTATCAGAATTATTGAGGTATCAGTTGACTTTCATAAAAAGCCTCTTTTCATAGTTAATGTGCATGCACGTGGGTATACCTTACAGCATAGAACTAAGTAAATGTTTAATAAGAGCAAAAAAGTGTTTACAAATTCTGACAGTAATGTAACACAACCAGTACTGTTCTGGGAGCATGTTGTGGAAATGACAGGCCTCCAACAAATACATAGGTGGCTTGGAAATAGCACTTTCCTTTTTCTGATTAGATTTCTTTATTGAATCTCTGTTGCAGAATCATATTGATACATTAGTTTCTGCCTCAGACACCTTTATTTAGCATGACCTATGAAAGTCGTATTGACACATTCATTATATCTGATATTTACAACTCTTCTCATTGCACACCGGTCAGGAAAAGTGTAAAAAGGGCAGTATTAGAAGTAAGGAAGAACACCCGTTTCTTATCAATATAATTAAGGTTGATACAACTTAAAAGAAATAAAATTCTTCTGGCCTGTCAAAGTTAGATGCTAAAGATGGTGTGGTCAATATCAATATGTAAAATAAGCTGCAGTGAATCTCTTGTGCCAGTGCTTTGTTATGGATATTACAGGTTCATTAATTTGAAAACAGATTAGACCATTTGAAGCTTAGAAGTATCTGGGGAGAAGCCTTTACTTTTCTGCATATTTAGGTTTTTATCTTCATTGAACAAAAGTATCTAAAATATAACTTCACTGTGTTTATCTGCAGTGTGTTTTACAGTAGAGATTTTGAACTGGCACATTTAGATATCATTGCATTGGAGATGAATATATATTTATTAGATCTCTATCAGTAGATATAAACTGAGATTCTATACTGGCACTGCAGTTTTCCCTTTCTGTGATTCTGGGAACTTGAAGATGTCACTCCTAATCTTCCCCAGGAGTAAAAAAATACCAGTTAATACACATTAAGTGAAAAAGCAGACATGAAATCAACAGTTGATAGAGTGTTTGTCTATCCTGAAAAATCGTAAAAAATTTATGAAGTAGAAATATGGAGGTGGGTACAGTTTTAAATACCATAGCTCAAAATAGCATATGTAACAGTTTTAAAAAATTGGATGGGAAATTTGATTCTCTCTTATTGGATAGCTTAATGAAAGATTGCTATGTCACTTTGCTTTTAGTAGCCATGAGGTCTTTTTTTAAATGGATGTCTTAAGTTTAATGTTATATATTCTGGTGAACAAAAGGAATGGAGCTGAAGTCCTTTAGAACTCAAAAATAATATGTGTTAAATAGTTACCTACAAGTGTGGGCAGTGTTGGCCTCAAGGTACTGCCTTCCTGGCCTATATTTTTAGCATTGAATGAATAATGCTATTTTTGTCACTCTAACAATTAAAAAAAGTCAAGAGTCACATTTCAACACACTTCCATTCACATATGTCAAAATTAACTAAGGTGTGTTAAAAGTATTTTAGCTAATAATGATAATAATAAAAAACAAAAAAAAAAATCCTCTTTCCCTAATAGTCACAAGTATTTCACAAGCATTTTTATTTATTTTAGTATGTCTGAAATCCCCCAGTTCCGGTTGCCGTATGATGTAGTGAATTTTGAAGCCGAGCTTATGAAGGATCTTGGAGTGAAGGTAATGAAAAATATATCCTGCCTATGTATAGCTCAAAGAAAAAAAAGGAACAAGAACTCTGCCAAAGATTAACAGCAAAATGTCATGCACATTAGTAAGGAACGATTAAAAGCTATGCTAGACAGAGGCAGGAAGATGCTTCCTCTTGCTCAGGGCATTTGTCTGTCTCCTGTCTGAATGCCACTAGTTTGGAAAAGGGCAATCAATAGTTCTCATCTGGCATGCCTGCATGTGATTAATTGTCTGTAAGAAACAAATTCCTAAATTGCTTTAGGGGTTCAATGTAGCTATTGGAATGATTTGATTTTTTTTAATCAAGTTTTTTTCATGCAAGTTTGGCACTACTTAAAGCATTCATATTTGATACTTCTTTTGTTCTTTCTCCCTTATTTTTTTTCTTAATGGTTTATCATACAGTCTTGCATCCAAGTTAATTTTATAATAAAATGCATCAAATTAAAGTGTTAACATGATCATCTGTTATAAACAATAACAGTCTATTAAACTTCTTGGAAAGCAATAGCTATGCATTATTCTGTTAAATAAATGTGTGTTGTTTATAGTTAATGGGAACAGCGATTTATTGTTAATTTAGGACTTGAGCTGAAGATTTAGATAGTATTTACAATTTTATAGAAGTTACAAATTTAGAATGTGTCACTGGATCAAATTTTTGAGTACCAGGAGGGATACTTTATTTTTAACACGTTACTAAAGCCTTCAGTGAAGCAAGAAATTGTTCTTGGAATTTTTCATGTTGATTCATATTATAAAAGCAGTAGACAGTTGTCACGAGACCTGAGTGAGAACATTATTCTGCCCAGGTTTTATAAAAATGCTGGTAAGATGTAAGATAAGGTTCTAAGTGCTACAGATCTGTTTTTCTACTTTAAAGTTCCCTTTGTAACCCTTGAAAAGACTGACAGAATGGAGGTTTAGTTAGGGATGGGGTTAAACAGAGCACGGAGAAAGCTTTAGACAAAATTGCTGGGCACAGACTCCTGAGAATCCTCTGCCAACCTCAGTTCCCAGGGCTCCGTGTTATGACAGGGTCCAGAATGGACTGATGGAGCCACCATGTCATCTTGATCTGCAAGTCCTCTATGGTTCTGGAGTGCAGCAGAGAATCCCAATGTAAATTTGCTTCAAAGCTCTGCCATTGGTTTGCAATTGACCCTTTGGCAAGCTGGTTAAATAAGTACCTTAGCTTTATACCTCTCTAAGCTGGAAATATTTTCTGCTGTTTACTTAAAGCATTTCAAATCTGTGGTGGAAGGTGCTGTGTTGTATAAATGCTCAGAAGTGCTGTTTATTCAAGTAATTCCACTGAAATTAGTAAGAATTAGTCAGCTGAATAAGGATTACAGGGCTAGGCCCTAGAAATATTATGAATCCTCTCATAAAATAGTATTGCTATTTACATTCCTTCATTAGGTTTTCATAACATATGTACACAATAGAATAAAAAAGTGTAGTGACAATTTATGGAATGTCTTTTGTCGCAAGTGGCAGTGGAGTCTGTATTGTTTTAAGGATTGCTATGGTACAGGACTTTGTCACCTCAGATAAAATTTGTACTAAATATATTAAGACAAAGAAAGTCAGTGTTTTAAGTAGTGTAAATTGTATTTTATGTCTGCCTTTTTTTTCCCCCACCAACCTGGGAAGTATATTAAATGAAATATAGGGAGATTGAATAACAAACAAGATACACAGTGACTTGAAGGCTAAAATGTTAAGATCACAAAGTAGAGAGCTTACACAACAGCATTGCATTTTGTAAAGTAAAATCACAAACGATATAAAAAACCTGGGGGAAAGCATTCAAGTTCAGAGAGTCTAAGATGCAGAGATAAAAACACACATACCTACGTCAAGAAGCATGAAATATCAGAAGAGGAATCACTCACACTTTATGTGCTCAAAGGCCTTGGGGTTAGGAGTGATGAACAAAAGGTGTGTGTATCTCCAGTTGCATGACCTCTGCACATAGACGGCCAGTGCTGGTTGCCTGAACACGCAGCAAACACCATTCCCTGTCCCTTACACTCTCACCACTACTCTAGGTGCTGAGCCTGTGCAGTGGCTGCTCAGAGCAGGATTGGTGGAGGAGCATGGCTCTGGAAAAAAAAAGTAAGCCTTTGCTTCTGGAAGTAAAAACTAATTGAACAGAAACAAGTGTAGGTTACAAGTGTGTTTTGATTGCTTTCAATATTCTTTCAATAAATGAACACCAATCACTGCACTGTGGACATTGTTGTTTGTCCAAATTAGAATTAACTACTGCAAGTCTAAATCAAAACTTAAGTCATTCATAGTTTTGAAAACCTCTGTTAGTTTATCCTGCAGACTGTACTGCTTCATTACAATTGAGCAGGGCATGCTGTAATGTGCAAAGAGTATTCTTCAGACTTAGTGTCATCTCCGGCCCTGTCTTTTGCAGGCAGGTTTTCTGAATTCACAAAAGCACCAATGGCTTCACTGATGGTTTTTTTTGACATACTAGCTAGTTCTTGTTCTAGCTAGTGGTCTCAAAAGTTGGACTGTGAGCTCTGAGTAGGCAGCAAAAAGCAATACAATCCTTCCTTGGGGACTGGCATTGCATTCTGCACAAGAGGCCTACCAAGTACCTGATACTGTGCAGAGTGCATTGCTTGGTTTTCTCTTCAGAACCCCTGTTAATACAGAATAGTTTCATGTCATAGTTTCACTAATGTTTGTGCAGTAACCTAAACTGATTGGGTTTTGGTTGGAGTGCTGGTTGATCTGTGCAGTGCATATTCCCTAAAGGAGGTTCTTGCCTCCACATCGTGTTTCTTGTATTCGGATTTTCGCATGGGTGAAACTGCAGCCTTTTTTAGTCAGCACTGAATACAGTTATTTACTCACGGTAGAAAACTGCCATTTTCAGCTCTACTTCAGTATTTTGTTCCATAGAGAGGCTTTATCTGTTTGTTTAGCTTGCTTTAGACCTTTTAGCTTACGACACAAACCAAGCTAGCCTGCGGTGGTCCCCATCTGAAGATGATCTGCAGGTACTTTTTTACCCATATGTAGTTTGTGCCACTTGCTTAAATCAAAGCCAATCTGGCCTTTAAAGCCTGATTTGGAGGGGGGAAAACATTTGCTTTGTTTGCTCACTAGATGATCCTTCGAGATGTCTGTATGCAAGACATAGAAATAGAAGAAGAATAGAAAATATTTTCAAGTTGTCACATTGAAACCAAGCAATTTTTAATTCTTTCAGGTAATTTTTAGGAAAGGCCTTGCAGTGGATGGAATGACACTCCATACCCTGAAAGAAGATGGCTATAAAGCAGTCTTTATTGGAATAGGTAAGTCAATTTCATGGTCCCATGTTTTGTCATATTGAATTTGAAGGACTGCCTAGGAATAAACTGGAACCTGTATCTTTGTAATAGCATGATGGGAGAAGCTTTAATTTGATGACTTACGTGATATAAGAAATATTTTAAAATCAAGAAGCTAAAGCTAGTGGCCTTACGACAGTTATTAAAATTTTCACATTTATATTTTAGATCTTTAAGTAAGATGTGAATGTAGCTGAATGGGTTGATTTATTGTTTGTTTAAATAGTTAAAAATGGATGAACTGAAAACTTGCTTGTAATTAATTGCCATATTGGCCTAGAGCGATACACAAGTTAAGTTTTCAATTTTTGCGAACAGCTTACTACACCCACACAATTACTGAGTCTATATGTAAGCCAGTGATATCATGCTTGGTTGCTTTTTTTCTTTCATCCATATAAAACGTGTAACATCCTTCAGATAGGCTGTAGTGAAATGTACTTATGGAGTGGGTTAACAAAATAAGCTTATTTTGAGTTATACTGAAACTGGCATCATAGGTCTGTCTTCTCTCATATACTAGAGATGTCCTGCACCTCTCTGCTGCTTGAATCATTGCTTCTTTTTAATGTTAGATTAGAACTGTTATCCATTTACAAGTATTTTGAAGTGCAGCTGGACCCTTTGCTGCCATATGATAGGCATGTTGAGCAGGCATTGTCTACAGTTGGTATGAGGCTTAATGCTCTTTATTGATCTAGACGTTGCCTAAGTGAACATAATAGGAAACAAGTTGTCCAACTGTTCCTCCTTCCTATTATTGATTACAGAGATGTAATTCTTAGTACAACGACAACTGTTGTTTACCATCTGGTTATGCAGTATAATAAGCTTTGCAGGTCTATTCTGTCGTGTAATGATAGCACAGAGTGTTATGATTTATGTGATCCTAAATCCTCACATTGCTAGAGAACTTCCATGTATAGGAATTCTAATGTATCATATTTAGATGTTATTGTATACGAGGCAAATGGTGTGACTTGTATTTTTTTATTGTTTTCATCTGTGTCTATCAAACTGCATTGCAAGATCTCACCAATGAGGAATTAATTCATAAGCATTTGTTTTCTGTGAGTCTAGCACTTAGGAAAAATTTCTCAGTAATTTTTTACCACCAGCATCGTTCCTCTGCATTTCTGACTCAGAAGCTTAGAATAACAGTTCAGTTTAGTGTCAGCAAAAATGACCACTGAGCTCTTCGTGTAGAATTGGAGTGTTTGGTTTATGTATGTAGGTTTATTTTTTGACCTTAATAAAGCTATTCTAATATAAACTATTTTTGGTTAGAAATAAATATATGTATAGTTATATATATATATATCCAGACAACATTTTGCCATACAGATGATTGGTAAAGGGACACAGCCAGAATTTTAATAAACAAGAGAAGGTATCTGAAGCATAATTTCCCTTTAAAGCATGTGTTCATTGATTGTACCAGGAAACAGAGGGTATAAATACTAATGAAGGATTATGTGTACCTACAAAGTTTTGTTATTGGAAGCTACCTTGCATTTATGATGAAGTTGGTCCCTCTCTGTACCCCCTTGTCTGCCTGTCATCTCACTTTTGCAGTACTGTGTACTGCACTGGACAGTGATGTGGCCTTGCATACTGGTAGTGAAAGGGGGAGGACATGCCCAGGGGTTGCATATTTGTGGAGTTAACATATTAATGCAATAGAGCATTTTATAAGCTCCCAGCAACAGCCTCTTTTCCATAATGAGTCTGAACTGCATTTCTTTTTGTGTTCTTTGCCTACTGAACAAACATATTCAATGAGACATCACATTTGAACATTTCCTTGAATCATAGTGTAAAATAATTATAGAGCTACTTACATAAAACAGAGGATTTATTTTTTGTTGTAATTTGCTTCTGAATGAATTTGTACTTTGGTGGAAAATAAATGTGGTAGCTTTCAATTTTTCGTATTTATGGAAAAAAGAAAAAGTAAATGAGTGTGTAAAAGAATATGAAATCCCTGATGGGACGAGAGTACAGTGTGAGAGGACTTTTTCACAGCAATGTGATTTTTGAAAAGCACACCTTTAGTCTTGCAAATGAGGTGGAACTCAAGATTTTATCAATTGGGATTGGACAGAAGTCCATATGTGATTCATGAAAGAGAAGAACACTTGTAAATAACCAGCTACCTGAGGGCAGGTGGAGTTGAAAGAGAACTTTGAAAACTATTTTTCATACAGTTATGCATCAGGGAAAATCTATTGCCTGAGGGAAAATTGTGTGCAGTAGAGAAAGTGCCCTCCACTGCAGGTTCCATTGATGCTAAAACATAGGTGACTGAGGTCTGAGCATTCTAGTGAGTGACCATATTGAAGAAAAATGAATAGCAAAGGCTTTTTATGAGAGCTGTTTGGACAGGTGTTAAAAGTGTGCTCTAATCAGCTATTTGCTGTGTTTCTGACATGAGACGTAAAGAATTCCTGCAAAGTTCATAAAGGATACAGGTTAGTAGACTTATTTAAAATGAATAATAATAAAAAAGGATGCTTTGCTTCAATTCTTTGCTTACTGAGGCATTGAGGCTGTGGTAGTTTATCTTAAGGGGAAAGATGTTCTCCAGCCAGTAGGTCTGGTGCATTAAGTCACTAGTTCAAAGTTGAGAAAAATACCTTTTATTAGACCTGGAAGCAAACAGGTGGCCAGTATGTGTCACCAACCTTTGACAACCTCTGGGGCCTCAGTTTGAATCACACCTTACCTCCGTCTTACCTTTCCCAATTAGGCTGTGAAGACTGATGTGGAATTTGGAGTTATGAAGACATGTTGAACTAGGAAAGACTAAATCCTAGGAAAAGCTTTCATAATTACCTGGATAAGCAGTAAGGATCCAACTGGGCAATGAAAATGTAAGAGATACCCCATGCTTCTGGTGGTTTTCTCCTGCAGTCACAATTTCAGATTACAGCTAACTTAAATATTAAAGGGTAGTCTATGATTCTCAGGTTTTTTACATCAAAAGTAATGATAGACAATAGCATGCATGATAGTTTTTATAGGACCAAAAGGTAGCAGCTAAACAATGGGAGGAGCAATATTCTTGAAGTCTCTACTGTATTTTTTAGTTCTTTTTTTCATTATCATTTAGGTAGTTGCAATTTCTAAACTTAGTCTTATTTCATTGGGCAATTAAAAATGCTAATTAAGAATTAGAGATGAAGAATTAGAATCCTTAAAATTTTTATCTCAGAATTCCCATTCTCTTCCAGTTACAAAACTTTTGGGTTTGTTACTCACAAACATTAATGAATAGGAATTAAATCTCCCAAGTAAGCATGCAAAGTTTTAAAACTGATCTGTAAAAGTAAGCATAGAAAAAGATCCCATCCTGTCCTGATTTGAAAGATTAGTCAATGTACTCTACCTTGAATCAGCTCTGCTTTTTGCTGAGAAGGGTTTGTGAAGAATTTGTGCCTGAACTGACAAATAAGTTTGAAAATTTTGCTTTTAAAAAAAAAAGTCTTGCATCAGTTGCTGCCTTCTGTAAACACCATAGAGACTCAGGGCAACTGAGAAGAATCATGCTGAGAGCAAAAGGAGAAATCAATGAAGGGGTGAGGGGCTAGAGGAGAGAGCACATGGTCCTCAGAGACAGCAGAGTAAGGCAGCCGAGGGTATCCTACAGGGAACAGAGCAGTCTGAACGCTTTGTTGCCGTCTCTTCCTGCATGTGTGTGTCTCTCACGGCTATCGGAGCAAATGCAGAAATACCAGGCTTTTATTACTCATCCTTCTAGAAGTTCAGCTGCACTCTTTGGAAAACAGGATTCTGAGCTTCTGTCTTTTAAGACTCCGCAAAGCATTCTTTTTGAAAGACAAAATACAAAACAGTTTCTTTATAGAACTACTTAATTGAATAAAAATGAATGAACTATATATTTAAAGTATTTAAGGACATTTTTCATGTGATATTCAAACGACTACATAAAAATGCTATCACCATAAACATATTTTTTGCAGACTTTTACACAAACCTCTATCCTTATTTTATAATATTTTATCATAACGTAGGTGTTTTATATAACATTTATGTTCTCCTTAGATGAATATCAGATAAAAATATATGCTCAAATATTGTTTTATTTAGTTAACTTTTTACAAAAATCCAAAGCCCCCATTCTCAGAAATTGCTTAGACACTTCAGCTTCAGTGTTGGTAGGTTTAAACCTGCAGCACTAACTTTGTACTTAACTCCTCTTTGAGTAACGAAGATTTCTTGTTTCTTCCTCCATCTTCTGATGCTAAATTGCTATAAAGTTAGTTTTATTGTATACGGGTATTCAGAGGTCTGTTAAATATTGTGGGTTAGATGAGTGTACCAAGTAAATCGAATTAGATTGTTGCTTAAATGTAGTCTAAATAGTATATCCTGCTTGCAAGGGTTAAAACTGTACAGAAAAAAAAATAAATCCCTTGTGGAGAGAACCTTTGTTGTAATTGCAGTCATTCATAGTTAATTAACATAACATTCAAACAATGATATAATCAGATCATGTCATTGATTGGAGTGAAATTACACACCAAAAAAAAAATTAAAAGTGCAAGCACTGATGTACCTTGTTTTAAAAAAAACTCTGTGAGATTGATTTACTCTCTCTTCCCCAAAAAGTAAGTAATCTCCTCATGCCTGTTATTATCTTCTGATTAACTATGCAGTGCCACCTGGTGTGCAGATGGGAGGACTATTACACATCAAGAGCTCTGTTCACACCCACCCACACAGATATAAACCTACGTGGCAAAAAGTGAACAGATGTTCATTTTGCTTGTGCTATAGGAAAAAATTGTGCATCGTACTCCTGATTCATAAACTAAATTTGGAGGACATGAAATCTGCATATGGGGCCCGTAGGCCCATGGCCAGCACAGACATTTATGGAGGAAATATGTCATGTTCAAAATAGTTCTCATTTCGTGTTGTGAACAGACATTTATTTGCTTGCTTCTCTGGTTGTGATTTACCTTGTATTTCTTGTATTTCTTGTATTATTTACTTGTATTTCTGAGTTTTCTTTTTCTCTTCACTTGTGATTTCACTTATCTCCTCCAAAGGAGGAGTTTAGAGGCAGAGGCATTTGAAAACACATCCAGGATTTATCTGTTAGTTGGTTGCTTTTCAGAATTGATTTGTGTTTCTTGATGTTTGTGATGTTCCCAAATGATGTGGGAGGCTGTTAGGCCCCTTCGTGAAGCGCTGTTTGCCTCTGTGGTAATGTAGCAAGTCATGTAAATGGCAGTGCATCCTTGGTTAAAGATAGAGCTTTAGGACAGGCATTGTGCAGCCTTGGGCTCTTAGGATCAGCAGCTCTGGAGGTTTTGTGGTATTGTTTTGTATTATTTTATGATTTCATAAATATTTTGACACTTTATAGGTCATAATGGTTTTGCTGCAAGGAAGTCAAAGCCTAAAGAGAGGCAGATAAAAGACAACAAATAAGGAAGAAAAATAATACTTTGGAAGGTAGTGCAGGAAAGAATGATGTTGTTGGAAACATGATCAGCTGGATACTCAAAATAAATGTTTGCCTCGCTTAGTTTCTGGGTTTATCTCATTGCCCCTTGTAGACAAAGTAGATCAGTGTTTCAGAATCTTACAAAGTAAGTGCTTTTCACCAAGGATTTTAAATGGTGGCAATGGCCTTTTAAGCATTGGTATCCATATACAGTAAAAGATATTAAAGTCTACAGAAGCAGGAAAAACACTTATATATAATATTATAGATAAATATTATATACAAAATATAATTGTTGCAAACCAACATATTCAAATTTATGTATGTGCAAAGAGCTGTGAGCCTTTGGTATAAGAAATAATGAGAATGAAATAATCGAGATGAGTCATGAAGTCAGAGTACTTTGAACAGTTTGAAGAACAGCAGAGATGAAGAGCAGTGGCAGGATCTGGGCAAAGCCAATTCAAGATATTTCACAACTGCCTTACAGTACCCTGAGTAATTTTAAAACTAAATTTTAAAAATGTTGTTTTAAAAACAAAGATTCCATGAGAAGGCCAGTGACAGATGTGTTTGCACTTAGTACAAAACAGGATCAAAACTGCACATTGAGCTGCAGCTGCATGAAGCGAAGTCCCAAGGAAGAAGGTCTGCACAAGTCTGTGCACTCAAGTATAGGAGTTCTTCATCATCTGCCTCCTGGAGAGCCTTAGCTCGTGGCTCACAGCTTGGAGAGTAAATGCATCCCTCTTTAACACTACATTTCTTGTTTCATGTCTCATGTGAATAATATTCTAAATGAATTATACAATCAGTTGGTTTAATACAAAACTTATTAGTCCTTATTTTATTACCTTCTGCTACTCTTTAATCTAAAAAGCATTGGTCTTAAAAACCAAGTACGTATATGAGAAAAGGACCTCTGTGAAAGAACCTGTTCTTACATGCTATAGCAGGAATTTGAACTTGCTATTATTCCCGATGCAGCATCTTTACTGTAGGCCAACCATGTACATAAATCCAAGAATTTTTATGCTTGAGACATTTTTTTCTACTATTGGCATTTGCAGTAAGCTGTTATTTCAGCTCTTTAGTTCTCGGTACTGCTCTGTTTATTGGTAGAATATTCCTATATATACATCGGAAGCACTAGGCAGTTGAAAGCTTTTAGGGCTAAGATTCGCAAAACAGCTTATTTATTATTAATACTCTTAGGACACTTTCAAAAAATACTAATAATCTGCCCTTGGGCATCCTGATGATATTCGCTTGTAAATTACACAGATTTTTGTGCTCTTACTTATCTTTCCTACCAAAGCACTACTTAGCATAACAATCTCTCCTGCATATGTTTTACAAAACACTCTCCTGTCTCTTTCCATGAGGCTGGACAATCTGCCTGAAGAAGTGCTCATCTAAATATGATGACAAAATTAATTTGATTCGTATTTTTTAAGAGTAGGTAATTTTTTGATATCTTAGTGGATTATTTAATCTAACATTATTTAACACTTTTTCTTATTCAAGCATATATTTTTAAGCATTTTTGTGTTTGAGGTGTATAAAAAAAAACACGAAAAAAATGGTGATGTTATATAGTATATTCTCATATTTTGATGTTACTTGAACTCTTTACAACTAAAGAAAAGAGCTTTGCATTTTGTTTCCAAAAGTTCACTCCATGACTCAGTTACCTTTCTCTTTTAGATGAACTAATATCAATTGTGCTGCCATCTTTTTACTTCCACATTAATATTCAGACACAGAATGAACAATCATACAAAGTGCAGTTTATGAGTTGATCCATATCATTTACTTTAGCTGAGCTCTCTCTTTTTTTGGTAAGAGAAGTGTACGTGGTCCCGTATGTGCTTAATGCAGACACTCTTTGAAACATTGTTCTACTTAATACTATAGGAGGACCGACATAATACAAAATCTAAATAAGATTTTTAGAAATACCTTACTTTCCTTCATCTTGTTTGCAAAAGATAGAACACTGGTTAAAAACTTAGGCTTGTTGCATTTAATTTTTTTGTTTTTAAAGATTATACACAAATAGAAAGAGTACCAAAATCTCACTTACTTAGTGCCAATTATTGGTGAGAAGATGGCAAGCAATTTTTTGTGTTAATGAATAAAGTTTAAGCAGTCTTCCTGTCACATTTATGTCTCATAAATATAATGTTTCTGAATTCATATTCCTTTCAGTGCCCGCTCAACAAGGGGTGTTTCTCCTTGTTGAATTGAATTGACGGAGTTAAGACAAAACTGGATTTGTGCTGTGGATTTGTAGTACCTGCTGAAGGACTTTAAGGGTTGCTCTAGGAGATCTTTGTGCTCTGCCACTTCTCTACTTCATGAGAGTGGTGCCTAGGAAGCCATGGCTGGGCATGGGCAGGGCTCAAGGCCTCATCTGACCCAGTGGTTGTCTTGTGCTTCTCAGTCATCTGCTTCCTTTTCCATCATTGCTCAGTAGTCAGGCCTTTGTTGGTTTAGGAAGAGTTTGATATAATGAAAGGGAGTTACCTCATTTCAGGGGAAAACCCTGGGGGTGCTTGAGGCCGATTTTGGTTCTTCATTTAACTTGGAGCACGCTCATTAGTGATTCTGTTTCTGGGTGGGATTCACAGTCTGAGGGCCTTCTGAGTCCTGTAACGGCCTGTGGTGTGTGCCCAAGGGAATCCCTCACTCCTCCCTTCAATGTCAACACACTAATTGAAAAGCTTTCCTCTTCCAGAAGCGTTTGTAAGGTTATTGTCCAGCACAGTAGTGTTTATCATCATGGGAAGGCACACCCTCTGCCCTTCTTTAGTTTTAGTGCCATGGACATTTTTAAAGGGAACAAATATCTGAGAAAAAAAATTTTGCATGTTCACTATAATAAGTAATCTTTAACTAAGCTATGTAAATGTTTGTGTTGCTGTGTCTCTGATTTTGAATACATTCAGATTATGCAGGCTTTTGAACCACTTGCTGTTGTCGTGATACTTGAAAATTCTTTATTTAATATTCTAATCTATAGTTTTCACATAGGCCACTCATATGGTTGCTTTTAGTGTGAAATTTAAAATAACTGTGCAAATACGTATATTTATGAATACAAAATGAAAGGCTAACATTTCTCCGGGTTTGTGGAATATATTGGTGTGTTCTATAGACTTGAGATCAACTTTGTCATTCCTTGTGCATAAATTCCATAGATAGTCTTCTGTGTTCATTTCGTAGTATCAAACCATGTTCAAAATTTGACACTTGGTGATGTCACAAGGTGTGTTTGTACTGTTAGTGTTTTCAGTGTTAATGCTAAATTTACTATAAATTCTCTTTATCAAAAATTGTTTACAAGACTAAAACAATGAAATAAGTACAGTAAGTACTTTGAGTGTTTGGATAATGCTACTAGAAATTACATGTTTATCTAACAAAGGAAATTATTTTCCATATGTTGTCTTTGACACTGTTTTTTTGGAAATCCTTTGGTTATTGTTCATTATTTTGTGCTAAAAATGTACTGAATATGAGCTGAATATGAAGCATTAGAGAAAGTGAACATGCACTCAACAGCTAGTATGATAGCTCAGTATACCCTCAAATGATCTTGGTGATCATTTTCATAGGATGAAAAAGGAGGAATAATAAGAATTTAAAGATCAGCAGGTTTCAGCCAATTAATTTCAACGTTAATAATGTCACTGTATTGAAATGCTAAACAGATAGAAACTTGCAGTGTATTACTACATTGCTAAGAGTTGTCAAGGTTTTATTTGTTACTGTTTCATTGGTGTAACAGAAGATGGTGTAACTCACTTGAGATTTCATAGGATTTTTTTTGTTAGAAATGATTGTTTATTTGCGACCATTGATAATGTCTAGTTATTTATTTGGGTGTGATGCATATGTTTAAATAGATTCTAACACTTCAGTGGATAGTGGAATGTCAGTACCTTATTGATATTTAATTTGAAATTAGATTATTAACCATTATTAAAGATACTTTCTAAATAATACAGTATTTATAGCTTTTTCTCTAATACGTTAGATTTTTAAAATGAGAACAGAACTATCTTCCAGAGGAAACAGTTATTCTAATTTTATAGATTGTATATTGCTTAGTAGTTAGACATTGGAAATACCAAAATTCATTATTTCAGTATCGGAGTCACTTAAACATGAGTGCCTTTCTGTTTGTTGAAAAACACAAGGCTTCATGCTTCTATTATGGCCCAGCACATATCTTTTTTAGATGAAAAATGATGGCCAAATTTTTATCTGGGAGAAATTTATGACCCTGAGATTAGCTCAGTTGGTCAGAGCATGGTGGTAATAACACCAAGTTGGTGCGTTCAATCCCTTTATGGGTCATTCACTTAAGAGTTGAACTTGGTGATCCCTGTGGGTCCCTTCCACCTCAGAATATTCTGTGATCTGGAAATATCTATGTTTTGTTAAACTTTACCAAGTTAGGTAAGAGTCACTTCAAAACAAAACAAAAAAATGCTCTCAGAAAGCCTTTACACACTTGGGTGACCAAATAGGCCCTGTTTCCATTTTTACATTGCTCGTCTCCTTACACTTAAAGTTTGAGGTCTTGACTGAATGAAGTCTCTTGCTGAAATAAGTTTGTGGTTAGAGGAGATGGAGTGACCATTCTTTGCATGAAGTGTAAGGTCCTCGGTTCTGGTGTCTGTACTAATTTCTGGGATAAAGTTCCTGCCTGTTTTCTTTCTGTAGTAGCTGCTTGATAAAAAAGCTTTTTGTTAATTTGCATTTTAAAAAAAATTAAATTCCTTCCCACAGTAGATAGAATCTGAAGAAATCACCCCGAATTTTTACAATCTGTGCTTTTTTTGTGCACAGCTTTTTCTGGAAATCCCAACAAAAGTAAAGGAAGTTCTGAAATCTTAGCACTTTTTAAATTGTAGGGACATAAGAGTCTTAATACAACCTCTACACTGACAAGTTGGTTTCTTATTTTTCAAATGCAAATATGGGCCTTTGCATGTGCTGAATGTGCCCTTTATCGTATTGAGGCATAGAAAATACACATTGTAGCTCAGTCACTTGTGTAGACCTGCCAAGAATGGAATATGTTTAATCAGCCTTGCAGGGTGAATAATCCTAGATACAAGTGTAACGTTCAGCGTTCATTCAGAAAGACGCAGAAAATGCAAACAAAATGTTTAGTTAAAGGAGAGTTGAGTGAATTGCCACTGTGGCAGGAGATGGTAGTTGTTTTTTACCTGAAGCATGCTCATTGTCTTTAATTTTTCACTTTGTTAATAGCAAAAACGTAAGTCATGCACACCACCAGAGATCACTGGAAGGAAGCAGTGTGGTGGTCTGCTGAGGGTGAGACTTTTGGGCTCTGGCTATTGGCATCCTGGCTGAATTCATTCTTCTCCAATATCGTATTGGAATAGTGAAATGTAGCACTAAAAGGACTGTGAAAGTGCTCAGTACTGTAAAATGCTGTGGGGAAGCCATACTGTGTTCTTGCTGGCAAATGTTCAGGCTGTTTCTTGAAGCTACAGAAATCTTCATTCCTAAGCACTTGCAATTTGTGTGGCGTACCCAATTTCATTTCTTTTCCAGCATTTTGAAAAAGATGTGTAGCAACCAATAGAGCAGATGAAATAATGCAGATTTTATTTTGCGTTATTGGCATGAATCCAGCAATACATCAATGATCACAAGGAAGTGGGAATTTTTTATCAGATAACTTCTTACTCACACTGAACCATTTTCTTTAGATTTTCCCCTGCAGGATTATGCTGGTAAGGATGTATTGTGTCCTACATACTGTTTTCTGAAATGAAATTTTAATAATTTATCAAAAATGAAATGTATCTTGCATAGTGCCTAATATATATTTATTTCAACCTTTCAGATATGAAAAGATCTAGACCAGAAATAGTTTGCTTACATGGTTATATTTTACTTAGGATGTTGGAAAAGAGCTTTGAAGACAATTTGATTGCATTTGTGTTGCCAGTTTGAAGAGCAGCCTGACTTTGTTTCCTTCGGTTCTTAAAGAAAAAATGCTTCTGCTTGTGTTACACCCCCTCTAAAACTCCGTGTAGTAGGATCTGCCATGCAGTAGGTGTTTCTAATAAGCATGCAGTAGTGGAAGGGTCAGGGACTAACCAGTGAATAAAAGTCAAAACTCAAAATGAGGTGCCTTTCCTGTTTAGCACTGGGCAGTGATAGATACTGATAGTGTTTGATTAATGAGCAGCAGACTTGCACTGGGTGAAAACATCTGTAAGAAATGATTTATTATTTCAAAGGTATTGGAAGCTTACTGTATCTTGTAGATTCAACTATGTGTGCCTGAATAAAATAAATGAGATGCAACATGTGAAAAATGAAAACACATTACTTGTAAAGGATATGTCACAAGCAGGGTATTTTTGTTCGAGTACACTTTGTCACTTTGGGGATTTTTAATGTTGGTGTGAATACAAATCATTTAACTGGCTCATAAAATCAACCTAGTTGGAATTCTTGCATCTATCATTGAGACAGAAATGAGGGTTAAACTTAATATGCTGGAACATCCCTTAAATTTTTGCATTTGGCATCTTACACAGCTGTTCCTACTGTACATGTGAACAGAAAAAATTCTCTTAGCAATATAATAGGAGTGAAAGAATGTATTTATGCAGTTTTAACATTGAAATAAGGAAAATTAATTCATTTGTAGTGTAATTAAAAGGTAGTGTCATTAAAGTTGGTTAAATTTGCTTTAAATATGTCTATGAACAAGTCTGATTCTCTTCTCCCTACTCAAGTGGTGTGTTGCAAAATGAACATGGAGATGGAGATTTTACTTCTGTGTACTTGCAATTTAGTCTTTAGTTGCTGGGTAGTCTTTTAGGCTGCCTTCGGTTTGTAACGTGACCTTACTCTGTGCTACGTGTCCGTGGCTGTGGCTCTGGTGTCATCCCTCGGTTCTGCTCAGAGCTGCCATGGAGCTGGGAGCACGGAGGGCTAATGATGGTGCTGACTCACCTCCATCAAACTGCAGGGTGTGTTCACACAAGCTACAGTGCTCTGACTCCAGGATTGGAGAAAACTGCCTTTTCTCTAGTTTTGGAAATAGGAAAGGTGGGACAGTGGAAATGTAGTTTGCTCTCCCAGTTTCTTCTCTTATGCAGGGTCAGTGACTGTGGAACACTTCTCTGTAGTGGATAACGTTTGGAAATTCTGATATATGCTGTTCCATAAATCTACACCTATTATGTGTTTGGATCTTATCCACTTTCTTATTTTTCTGGTCTGTTGAATTTGGTAGAAAGCTGAAATATTTTTCTTCTTGGGATTCATCACTTATTATTTATATGTGTATAAACACCAGTCAAAAAGAGACTTGTTATGTTGTGTAAAGAAAGTATAAACCTGATAAAGGTCTTTATTAAGGTGTGCCAATTTTTGGTAAAATTGGATGATGCACTTCAATGTCCCTAGAACCTAAATTCACACTGATTTGTCTGTGCAATTTAGTACTGAATGGCAAAATCAAAGTGTTTAGTTACTTAGGATCAAAATTCTTTATCAAAAGTTTTGTTTAAGATCTTTTTTGTTAGGTTCTATTCATAGCATTTGATCTGTTCTTCAACTTGTTTTGATCTTACAGGGTCCAATATAGTGGGAGTTAAAGAGCAGAAAAAAAGCATCTTTATCTTCAATTAGTTTTTCATATTTTATCTGAAATAGAAAGAAAAAGAAATTAATCTTGTCTTTAGCCCCTACCTCCAGACAGTTCTTTAGGGTCCTTTAGTAATGTCATAGCTTTGAGTTAGGAGGGTCTTTTGTTCATGGAAGGGCTGGCTTATCCTCTCATCACGCCCTAGAAGTTACTTTCCTAAGATGTACTCGACAGTTAAAGCTATTATGAAAGTGGAGGGCATCCGGTTTTACTGTCACTGGATTTCATAAAACAGAGCTCCAGCAGTGACAGCAACTCGTTCTCTTCAATGTGGAAGCCACAAACTGACTACATTAAAGGAGTGACCTTTTAACCTGTGAACTGAGTGGAGTTAGAGCAGCTTGCCAGCTATGAGGTCTTGGTAGTACCTCCACAGCAGGTGTTGGCCTAGAGAACATATGGATTGACAGCTGGATACTAAGTCCTTGGAGCACTCTCAGGATCCTGACCCATGTATATCTACAGAGGGAGAGGGGAAAAAACCCCAAAACCCAAACCAATCAAAGCTAAAGAAGTAGATAACTAGAATTTATAGTGATGCTATATAGACATTGCAATAATTTAGTCTAGCAGCCAAATTGAAACTTCAGAAGCAAAAGCGGTCAAAAGCATATTAATGTGATTTCTGCACTGAAGGATTCTGAGCTGAAGAATCTGGATCCAGATTCTTTGGTCAGGTAGCTAAATCTATAAGCTATGAGGCATGGAAGATGTCAGAGCTGGTACGGGCCTATTGACAGGCTTCTTTTGTACAAAGTATGCAGAAAGCCAGGCATGGTTTTTCCCCTTCCCTTGTTGTCCACCAATTGTACAAGAAAATCATAGTCCACCTTCAGTTAATACATCTTCTAATGTCCTTTTTCACTGTTTTGTTTAGTGATTACTTGCAGCTTCTGAATTAAGCTGGCTAACTGTGTTGCAGGTGACCTCGAAAATGCCACTGAATTAAGGTTATGGTTAAGGACAGAACTATTTAATGCAGTCAGAGTTTTAAGTGCAGCATGTATTTTTTTTTTCATCTTTTTTGCTTTAATATCTTTGTAAAAAGGTACAGTGAAATCTGTGCAAGCTTTTTGAGCTGTATCATTACACAGTATTTACATCAAGTTTGATGCCTGGCCCTTTGTATATATGCAGAAATAGAAAATGTAAAAGGAAAACCTATAATGGCTTTTCCTTGCAGTTCTGAGCAGGAACCACACAAAATACACTATCATTGCTCTCAGGAGTGCCAGAACTGTGCTACTACTACTTCTTGACATATCACCTTTGTAAGCACGAAATAACACTCTTTGATCATCCCCATTTCGTGACAGAGACCTTTTCTTAAAGGCACAACATAACTTCAATGGTTGTGGAGTAGGGAAGCAAAAAGCAAGACAACTCAAAGTTGAAAAGACAACTTTCATTCTCCAGTTGTAAGTCTGGAAATTCGGTCTTTGTTGTTAAGACTCGGCCGACAACGAAGTTAGTCCCAAGACTGACTTCTGGTTATGTGGCTTAGAAGATGAGGCAGGAGAACAGGAAAGGAAAAGCCTGGTTTAAGCAAATTTATGCTTGTTTGATATAACAAGCAGACCAAAGAATCATTCAACATCCTCTCTCTCCAGTTTGTCAGAATTCAGTTTAAAAAATGGATTGCCTTTCCTCATGTGTGTGTGCATCTGTGAACATGTCGGAGAAGGAGGTCCCAAAGGGTTGGTCCAGCTACTGTTTCAGTTTCATCAGTGCACAGGGGAACAGAACAGTGTCACATGTAGGTAAGGGTTTGAATCCATGATTTAAGTTCCATGTGTTTTGCATAGAACAAGCCCAGCTCATTAGTCGAGGTTTCCTGGTACATACTTAAAATCACTTGGAAAATCTGTGGATGAACATATTGGAGCTATTTCTCGTATTTTAGTTAAACAGTAATAGGGCCTGGTTGCATAACAAATGCAGTGTCTATAAAGGAAAATTTATACAAGGACAAAAAAGTGTTCTTAAATTTTGAGATGATTTTTCACTATTTAAAAAAATTAATTAAGTTCCTAAACTGATTCATGTATCTAAAAATGTCTTATTAGGATTTGTTTTATGGTGCCTCTTGAAGCTTCTGCCACTTTAGAATCTATACATATGTTTTATTGGCATTTTTAAATTTGAAAACAGATCCAGGAATTAGTGCTTCAAATGTGCATGGAAATGAGTGACTAAATATAAGGATCCCTCCTTAATTCAGGAGTTCTTCTCAAAGTAAGTAGTCTTCACAGATGCTGAAATACATTTTTGCAGTCATCTTAGTGGCCGTGTTGCATCTCAGGGGTATGCAAAAGTCCTGTACTGAAGCCACTGTTATCTTGAAAAGACATTGATTTGGGGCCCTTCAGCTGTCATTGTTTTCCAGCACAGATAGTGCTGGAAACTTAGATGATAAACTTAGATGAAACTTAGATAATAAACTACCATATGCAAGAATTATAAACTAATGTTCCAAGATGAAGTTCATTATGCCATTGTGTGCTTTTAAAATCCTATGCTATTTTTGCTCATGTTCTTCAGCTGGGATGGAAGTGTATCTATAACAGTATGACTAATTATCTTTACATGCGTTTATCACTAAATAAACTTCACACAAGACAGCAAGATTGTTTACTTAAGCAGTATAATACTGGGAATGGAAGATAGCTCTAGAACATAGGATTTCATTGCCAGAATGGCACTATTTATTAAGCTATGATAACGCTAATGTTCCTTTTTGATGTATAGCATGTGTGACTTCAGCTGAACTTGTAGAGAGCCTTAAGGATGTTTCATTGAACATTTAGTATGGCAGCAAGCCAGAATACATTTAGCCTAAACCCAGATGACAGGTTGGTAATGAGGTAGTGATTGATGACCGTTGCTTCCATATGAAAACCTGCTTGATATGCTGGGGGGGAAATGCATTGCTAGCTCTTTTTATTTCATTCCCTCTGTATTAGTTATTCTTTCTATAGAGGAGTAGCATTGGCTGCTGGTTATTCAATCCTGGTTTCACTTTTGGATGAGACTTGAGTACTCAGCTGAGATTGTAGAAGCACAGCCCAATATAAAGTACATTTATATGTACTTCAAATCCTGATTTCAATGGATTTTTACTGTCAAAAATAACTGCAATTATATCACCTATGAAACAGCCTATAATATTATTTCCTGCCTCTGTAATTTTACAAGTCTTTATGATTCACCTTCTGTGCCATCTAAATGGCATTGTTTCCCTTTGATATAAAAAGAGAGACGTGGCCCAAAGGTTGTAGCACATGGGTCAGGCAGACAAGCCTAAACAAAAGACTGCTGTTTATTTTGCCTAGTCCTGTTGAATTCTTCCTCGTAAAGACACTGCACTGCTTATTCAGGTGAGGGGCAAATTGTGGTTCTGTGCACTAAGAAAGATATTTAAGCCATGTCCTTCATCCAGATTCCAGCCTGATGTCTAGATTAGCAGTAGGAATTAGGAGGAGGCAGCAGAGGCCTGTAAGCGTTATAGCCATAGCTGTACACACTCAGTCAGAGTGGATGTTAGATGTCCCCAAAGCTGGAGGATAACTAATGGGATCACATTAAGGCCTGGTTAGAAATCACCCAGGGATGCAGCAAAGGGCACTAGGGCAGCATAAATATCTAATGTCAGAAGAGACTCATTATTAGTGTTTTCCCAGGCAGAAGTGACTTTTGGTCAGGAAGGGGTGAGGAAGCTTGTCACCCTAACCAGAGTGACATTGCACTTCCTCAAAGCAAAAATATGAGCAACAAAAATTGGGGTCAGTGGTAGAATCAAAAGCCAGAATAAGGAGGCAGTGAAGCCTGGCTGGGGCAGTTTCCATTCTTCTCCTGCTGCTTCCAGAGATGTAAGGCAAGTTTTCGTGCCCTCTGGGGGTGAAGTGACTGACTTTTTGATGAGGAACGGATGCAATATTAGATTGGAAGATTCGTGGGGTGAACATGCATTGGACCCAAATGAGGGAGCCTCTATGACCAGGATTTGCTCGTGGGCCTTTATGTCAGGACAGGTTTTGACTTCATCGGGGTGAATGTCTCTAAGGCCAACTGAGGCCTGTCTGAAAGCTCTTGACAGGGAGCTTTAACAGTTACTGGATGTTTGGGCTAGTAATGATGATTTTGGGCAAATCCAGGAGTGCTTCTGGCCTGAGTGCAAGAAAGGAAAAATAAGCAGACAAGTCAGGAAACCACTGGACTGCCATGATGTATGAACTGGTGACAGCTATGTTTACAAAAGGTTTGTTTGGTACCGCTGTTCTTTGGGAAATGAATATACGCCTTCTGTTTTGGGTGGGTGTTGGGTAAAACATTTTTGTCTGCTTGGGAATGGGTCCAGAAGTGTGCAAAGTAAGAGCTGAAGTAATCAGTAATGCCTCTTGCTGAAACAGATGGTTTTACTGGAATTGCAATAGTCTACAGAGGAAAGGGACACTTGGTCCTGTTGTCAGGTGCTGAAAGAAAGGACGGCCACAGCGCAGGGCTGGATTCAAATATGCAGAGCAGAAGTTCATCTCTATATGCACAAATGGAAAATGGTTATGACAAGAATCATCATCTGGTCTGTCTAGGTCATTTAACTCCCACAGAAGCAAAATTAACATTGTTTTTTCTTTCTAAACCATACCCCTCTGATTTTTTCATTCTTCTTGTGGCTTTTGCTTTTACACTTACTTGGAATCTTTTTTGCAAACCTATGTTTATTGCATAATAAGCTCTTTGGGGAACACTGGTCTTCTTTTTCTGTTCAGAATCAAAAATTAATATCTGTTAACTTAAATATGTCATTCATTTGAACTTTCCATTCATTTGGCATGTCCGTTCCATAAGTTCTTGTGTATAGCGGTAGCATCCCCAGGCAGGCATCCTGTGAGTTGCAAAATTTGTCAATTCAAGTTTGAGTTAAAACACTGCTTTCTTATGAATGTTTTGAGTGAGTTTGTCAAATGTTCACACGTATAAACTGTCCCTAATTGAGACAACCACATTTTGTTGTTCATTGACCAGTGACAAGATGGAGCAGGTCCATTGATTTTTACCCTCTTCCTCGAAAACCTTAGTTTTAACAAGTAGTGGCAAGTGAGGACATAGTCTTTCGGTGGAGATTAATCGCCATATGGCGTTGTTGCTTATACACTGGAAAGCTTAGTTATTTACTGTAAAATCTGACTCAAAATTCTATACGCAAATCAGAAACTCCTACTTGGTTTGTTTCCATGACAACACACTAAACAACATCAATCACTTATAGTAGAGCTCCACACTCCATAATTAGGGATGCAGTTTTAAGAAGTGTGGGAGGAGTTCTGTAAAGTGTTTTTATGTTAAAAACAACATTAAGCCTTGTTCTCACAAAAGCTTATGCACAAACTTCACTTAACGGAATGT
The DNA here is from genome assembly GCA_013397975.1 of Machaerirhynchus nigripectus. Classification (NCBI taxonomy): domain Eukaryota; kingdom Metazoa; phylum Chordata; class Aves; order Passeriformes; family Dicruridae; genus Machaerirhynchus; species Machaerirhynchus nigripectus. The sequence goes on along the minus strand of VZRQ01003875.1, from coordinate 2,125,876 downwards.
AATTAATTCCACTGGCATTTATGGCTCTGTCTACACAGCTCTGATGCAGTGTCTGGAGTGACTACGCATGCCCTGCTCTGTGTCCTGTCTGAATGACTGAGGTATGAGCAAGGTTTGCTTGAGGGCAAGCTTGCCTTCTGTACAGGGAGCAAATGGGGGGTTTAGCCCAACAGACAGTGTCGGCTGACCACTTTGCCTTGCCAGGCATGGATTTCAGTATGAGAGTAAATGCTTGCAGTGCAACAACCTGTAATATTGGAGAAAAGCGATATCAAGAAAAATGATTAAAGCACTTTATATAGGAAAAAATATATAAAATTTGCTTTGTATCTTTTTTAATATAGAACTTAAGCCAATGGGACATCTACCATGTGTGATATTTTTCACTAGTATCAGGAGTATTCATACCATCTCCATGCTGTCTTCACACAGATGCTGCCATATACAGCTGTTACAACATCACAACACCTTCAGTGAGGCAGTCCCACAGCCCCACTGATGCCTTGCAGTAACCTGCAAATTGAACAGTTTGAAAGAATCACATACAAAGTATTATTCTCCACTCTACTTACTGCTTGGCTAGAAAATCGGGGGGCGGGGGGTGTTTGGATTTTTTTGTTGTTGTTTGTTAGTGTTCGGGGGTTTTTGTTGGTTTTTTTTAAATACACATTATCTGTATTTTAAAGAACCAACATAACATACTTTAAGTTCTTCTGGCATTTTTGAGGCAATAACTAAGTTGTAAGAAAACATTTACTCTAAAGCATCTTGTAGCTGACAAATCCCTGGGCCCTTAGGCAAGCTGTGTTTGAGTCTTGATGCTTTCAGCTGCTCCAGAGACAACACGTGGTGTGTGCCTGGGAAGGAAAGGCTGAAGGGGAAAACCCGAAACAAAACGAGGGACAGTTAAAAAANAAAAAAAAAAAAGAAGAGAAATGGGAGAGAAGACAATAGTAGAGAAATGGGAGACAATAATTTCCACAACAAAATGAGACGGAACAAAATTAAGGAAATAAAAAGAAAGAAAAAGTAGATAGAATAAATAAACTGAGGAACAGAAGGCAAACTGAGGAAATAAAAGCTGAAAGACATGAGATTATCCATAAAGATGATAAAAATCGGAAGAATTAAAATAAAACAAAAGCTCATACAGTTGTTCTGGCCACATTTTCAGAAGTTTTCTTCCTTTGATAATCTAGATGTCAGCTTTTTCTTTAAAGAAAAAGAACAAGTGAATGGAATACATGTTTTACTGAATTTTGATCCTTTCTGTTCTTTGTAAAATATTGATAGTCATGTGTACCAAATAAGCAGGAGCTAAAAGTTAAAAAAAAAAGGTATTTATATAAAAACCTCTCCTGACTGGTCAGCTGTAATAAGTTAAAAGATGGGAAAATGTGCATATCCTGAGGATTTTTACACCAGTTTTGATTATGTTTCTTATTCAACTCAAATAATAAGCATGTTGTTATGTCAGTGAATATATTATGGGATTTAAAAAAACCCCCCATAATTAAATCACAGCTAAGGTTGCTAGGTGATAGGTAAGAGAAGCTATATAATTAGACATGTCCAAAAAAAGCCAAATAGTGGAAAGTAGTAATCCTGAAGGAAGGTTGCCATTGTCTGTGCTGACACCAAATGACCATCTCATTCAAATGTGCAGTTCATTAAAGAGTCACCTCCTGCTCGGCTTCTGCAGCTGAGCTCCTACTACTCTGTGTGGAGTCGGTGGAAACAGGGAGACTTTTAATTAGGTGTGAATTTTGATTTGCTCTCTGAATAACCCTTTGACAGCATATTATTCCTTGGTTTTTAATATTAGCAATCACACGTGTTTCCCGAAGACAGACACCCACTGATACGTGTGAGTCTTTCTACCTGTGTCAAGTCTGTACGGGCTACTGACAAAAAAGCTATGATGTGACACAGTCTGTAGAAGTAATCCATATCCTTAAAACAAGGAAGGGAAAATAGTTGCAAAAATAAGCATTTTACAATAATTAATAGATGCTGGAGGCTCGATTCCCATCTCTACTAATTGAGGAGCTCTCCCAGTCCACAAGGCCTTTCTACGACCGGAGAGTGGCCTTTCAAGGACATTGCTCCCTTTTCTTGGCACCTTGACTCCTGGGTGGGGCACAGGTGGTCTGGCTTCCTCCAGCGCTCCAGCTGCAAGGAGATAAGTGTTCAGACAATGCTTGCACTGGCATGGTTGGAGGCAGGAAGTATTCTGCATGCTTCCCACACCATAAAGGTTCTAGTTATGGAAAATCCACTCTTTGAGCCTTTTAAAATACTATTGTAGGAATTGCCCAAGAGCCATCACAACCTTACTTCTATTGTATGGTCCTCAGCAAATCACTTACATTTCTTTGCACATCTGTAAAATGCAGGGATAAATGTTGATCTCTTATCTGGATCCTGGATATTTTGAGGATTGGCTGTTGGTGTAGCACCTTGCAAATAGAAAGTGCTACAAACAGTAAGTGCTATTTGTTACTCTTGGTATCAAAATAACTCATGCAGCCAAGTATAGAGTATGGCTTGCTGTCTGCCTACCTGATTTGCATTTCTACATGCAATGAAAATAGGAAGGTGTTGCTATAATATCAATACCTGCATTTTGTAAATTTTATGGCTCTTGATATATTGTCATAAATTCTGCATTGCGTCTGCTATACATTTAATTACAAGGCTTATGAAATTTTAAATATTATGTTTTCTTCCTTTTTTCTTCAATGTTACAACAGGATTCCATTTATGGCATCTTTCTGATGGTTTCATTTGCTGAATACACAGTCCTGTTAATTTCTTCCTGGGTGTTTAGTTGCATGTGTGATTTACCCTTTATTAATAAATGTTCCCCCATTCTGTAAAATTTATGCAATTAGGAATTTTGGTTTCAGCCCAGTGTTCTAAACTATCTGTGTAAATGACTGAATGAATAAATAAGGAAGTAGTGAAGTCTCCAAAACCTCCCCTATGGTGCCTCAATAATAATATCTTTTTATCTTGCAAGGACTGCATTTAGAAACTGTTTCACTTCTTGCCCTTTCAACAGTTTTTTTTATTCAGGTATTCTGAAATGTGGCTTAATTCATTATTTTTTTCCTGAGCTACGAGTCCCTGAAAATGCCTTTTTTCTTCTCTGTTAAGTTGGTGATAGACATGAGCATGGCAAAAAAAAAAAAAAAAGCTGTCTGATATATAAACGTATATCTGCTCAGAATTTGATTTCAGGCTCAAGAGTTATTATAATCATAATCCCTCCCTCCAAAAATTGGAGGACATGAGCTTTTGGAAAGACACGTACTTAAAGGTATGGAGCTGTATCTGTGCATATGCTTGGTGATGTGATTGTCAGTGCTGGGTTAATGAACTTTCATCCCACATGCTATACCTTCAACATGCAGATTTGACTTTGCATTTGAATGCATAAGTGAATACTTGTTTTCTATTTATATGTATACTATAATCAGAAATAAAGAGTGCAGAATCAGAGGTAGACTTTGTTTAAGCAAACGATTCTGTTTATCTGAGTCTCTTCTCACACAACTGTTGTTGTTGCTAAGGTTAATTAAAGTCATTCTATGTCTAATTTTATATGTAAAGCAAAACTAATTTATAATTTAAAATACTGGTGTAAAAGGCTTGGTTCTATATGACTGATTTGGTTATGCTGCTCTTCTGAAAGATAATTTTATCAATAGGGCAGTGAATGTACAAATCAAGTTTTTCCATCTGTGTGGTAGGATTTTTACACGGACATTAAGGAAGCTCCGGAATCAATCAGTATCAGTTGTAACCTGTTATAAAATGACATGAGTGGTAGAATTACTGTTACGACATGTTGCAAACATCCATAGCTGTAGGTAGTGATATTTGAGTTGTTTTTAAATGCTAAAAACTGAAATAATCTGTGAATGGAGGAAAATTATATTCAGTTTCTGTTTTAAAGTTATTGTCCTTATCCTACACTCTGATTTTACAAGATTATTGAGTCATTCCGTTGAATAAGGCAAGCCCAATTCCATCACTTACTGGGAAAGGGGCTGTGAGTAGCAAGATGTGCTTTCTGCAAACAAGTGTGCGTGGTACTAATTGGAAGGATGGAAGGAGGTTTTAGAGGGAAGGCATTTCAGAAATTAGCTCTCGACCCTTGTGTGAGATCTGTGTTTTCTAGTTCCGTGGCTGAGCTTTGTTTCTTTGTTGAGTGGGTGGAGGGAGAAGGGGTCTGATTCCTGGTTCCCTGCCACTGGCTAGGAGAGCGCTGTAACTGATAGAAACATACCTGCTGTTGAATTTCTCTGTTCTGTGAGTGTCTGGTACCTGTGCCCTGATAGGGAATACTTTTCTTTTACCTAACTGTAGTAGTGGATTTTTTAAATCCCAGACGAAAAACTCAGAAATCTTTCCATGGCTTAGGACCTCAACCAGGGCCTATTTCATAGAATTGTAAAATAATTGGAAGGGACCTTTGGCAATTGTCTGGTGTAGCCCCCTAGCTCAAAGCAGGGTCAGCTGGAGCAGGTTGCCTAGGACCATATCCAGTTGTGAACATCCTGGAATACATAAGAATGCTTGCTCTGAAAGTCTCCTGGCACTCCTGAGGTTCTTTTCCTCCACATCAATAATATACAGACATACAGATCTTTCGGCAGGCAAGGGATGGGTCCCGAAGGTACTTAGGCCCAAATCAATCAAAGTAGTTAGGTGCACACCTAGGAAGGAGTTTGTTTCAAGTACTGTTCTGTTTGGTCCTTAACACCTGTAACTGTGTTACAGTTAATGTCAGGTTTCTGCAGGGAAACCTTTTTCAAACTTGATTTTACTGTGAGTGCTTTCACAAACCTATCTGACTTTCACTACCCAACTTGCCTACAAATCCCTGCTAGGATTTTCTTCTGGTACATGGGTAGTCACAGAATACTTCCAATTATGTTTCTAGATGGGTTTCTGTGTTCAAAAATTTTTGTACTAATGTGAAAGTAAGCAAGTTTATTATCTTTTAATCTGTGTATTTTTGTTTCAACTCTAAACAACATGTTATCTGTGGTTGTATTTTATAATTGCATATAATTACATAATTATACCAATTCTTTTACTAATGTCAGAAGCTTTTAAAAAAAAGTTTGGTGCTTTTTAAAAATTCAGTTTTGCTATTATAATATTACACTGAGGAGTTTTTTCTCCTTCATGCTTTGCACAGAAAATATTTCTGGTAAAGCAGATGTAGATAGAATGTGGCAATGTTTTAGTCTAAAGAAATTGAATATAGTATCTGCTTTCCCACTTTATTGATTAGCCCAGGAAAGTCCAGTAGCTAACGGAGGGTTTCCAAACTGTCAAAATATTCAATGACAAGTTGATGTTGACATAATTGAAGTTGAATGTATTAATTTTGTCTCAGTGATCCAGAAATCAATGCATTTTAATACTGACTTTGGTCTGGGATGGATCCAAAGCACAGTGAAGAGCCTAATGCTGTGAACAACTAAACTTTTTATTTAATTGTGCAGCTCTCAGCCATTTCAGATAGTGGTGAGCATATCAAGCAGGCAGGTCTACTTATGGACAGAGAGCAAAAGGTTTCTGGAGAGTGTGCAGAGATTCATCTGTGCAAAAAAAAAAAAAAAGGAATACTTAAAATTAGCTTAGTCTGTGCTTATATGTTGGCATTATAGCATATCCTCAAAGCCTTTGTCAGTTTTGAACAAAAGTTACCTTTTAGTTCAAAACACAACGGCAAATTGATGTAATTCAGTACATCCCCATATAGTCTTTATTTCAATGAGCCTGTTTTTGTGACTCTCATAGAAATCTGTTTTCAGTTTTCTTCTGATGGATTAATAGAAAAGCTGCATTTACTAGAACTGCCAAATTCTACCTTTGACAAGAAATTAAATCTGTTTTAAAAAAGAAAGAATAGCACAAACTGCATCTTAGATTTATGCTAGTGCCTTTGGATTTAGGCACCTGAAAGCAATTTCAAGAGCACATTTGCATACAGCAGAAACCTGTAAGCAAATTGAAAGTGCTGTTTAGGATTCATAGAGGAACAAAATGCATACTCCATCTCTGACATAATTTGTCTTGAGGTTTATGAAATAATTTTTCATCGGATTATAATATTTAAAGTAATTAAAGATACAATTTGCTATTTAATAAACAATGTGTTTTGTAACTTCATTAAAGATGCTGTCTTTCTTAATTGTAATGGTCCAAAAGGTTGTCAGTGAACTGTACATTAACTGCAGAGATAATAATGATTTTATATGCTAATAATTTTTAAATTAATAACTCATGTAGTTTTTCAGCCACATGGGGAAAATAATTTGCATTCTTAAAGCTTACTTTGGTATTAACCACTTTACTTGGGGAGAGTGGATATCCTTTTATAAAATGTTCATTTGTTTTACATTAGCACTAATGCAAGCATGTAGGACCCACTGGTGTGAAAGGATTAAAAGCAGCAGCATTAGACAAGCATGAACATTTCAGAGAGAAATCCTTGTTAGAGGGACCTAGTGGGACTGTGTAACTTGATTTTCTATTTATTGATCTTGTTTTTGTTACCATTTGAAACTCTTTTGGGAGGGAATCTTCCTACTGTAGTACTGCAAATAGAAAAATGTGCACCAAGCAGACATTAAGGATTCGTGCTCACTCCCAGGTAAATTTGTGTGCCTTGGTTGGCATTAGCATGGGTTGGATGCCATGTCAGAGCAAAATATATGCTCCCTTGGGAGTATTTGCATCATCACTGCAGGTAATTTGAGGTGTCTTGTTTTAACTTTCTGACATCTGTCATAGCCATCTCTTCATGGACTGAAAAGGGACATACAGTCCTACCTCACTGATGCTTTAAGTATCACAAAAATTTGTTGCTTAACTTGAACTTCCCATTTTGAGTGTTTCACTTCCGCACCAAGAACACAAATTTAAGAGGAGCAGGAGGCTTCTGTGCATGCCTGTGCAGGTACCTGCACCTGCAAGCCAAGTACCTGACCCATGACCTTCAGTGACCATGTTTCACTTCTTGTTCCTGACTGTTGGTCATTGAGGAGGCATTTGGAGATGTGCACCACCATTTCTCTGTTTTCTAGATAATAACCTTACAGCATCTGAGGTTCAACTGCTTTGTATTTCTGACCCAAAGTCTCAGATTTAATGCCTTGTCAGCAATATGGGAAGTGCCCAAGGAAAACACAGCCGTTTGATGAAAATGGTATAATTAGTCAATAAAGACACTGTCTTTTAAATAAAATTTTATATGAAATACCACATATGCTGTTGTTGAGAAAGGAATTCAGATTTAATTATTAGATTAAAAAAATCTTAAGACAATTCATGAGGTCTCTCTGTCATTTGCCCTTACTGATTAGGATTTGTTCAAAGTATGAACTTGCTTTGTTACTTCCAGTGTGTGAAAGTATGAAGGGGTAGTTATGCAGTTGCTGTAATGTTTCTGAGCTGATCTACTTGTGTAGGAGAATATGAATTTAACAGGATATTTACATGAAACTCCTTGCTACAGCTGCTTTTAAAAGGAAAGGTAGATAAATGCATGCTTAATGATAAGGACGTTGATGTGTAGGGGGTAAATGACCTGAGTGAGAAAGCTCATTGACCCTCCAGCATGTTCCAAGAACGTCATATTTGTTGCAGGGTATTCTGTACTGACACATGGTGTGTGACAATCTGAGAAGATAAAGCCTCTGATGACACATACTTATTATTCACCTGCAATTATAAAACTCTGTGTGCTTTTTTTCATAATTGATAGTGAACACTGAAGCATAATCATGTTGAAAGTGTCTCTTCAGAATGTTGCTTTAAAGAAATGAGTAAGAAAATCTTCTCAAATGTTTTGATAGATGATTCATGGCACTGGAGCTGCTGATGAGGAGCCAATATAGCCAAGTCTATAAATATGCAGTTACGAGAACTCTGGAAACATGAATTCTGGTAGTGTGACAGATTCAAAAAGCACTTTTTCTACAGGAGTAGGTTTCTGAAGTTGCTCTCTTCCTGTTCTACATTCAGATGCCATTGTCTAATTAGGCTAATTGGCTGGCAAATTTGCCAGCTTTTAAATAAAATTAGTTTGGAGGTGAGAGAACAAATACCATCAGAAACCTGATTTATTCTTTCTTTCTGAAATAATTGTTTCTTTTTAACCGAGCAGAGCTAGTCTTTATTATTTCTAGGGAATTTCTGTTTAATTTACTGTATATGACACATTTCCAGAAGAAATGAATATTTGCAGCCTATTCATAAACCTTTAAGCAAAGTAATCATAATGGAAAGACTGACCTCAATCTTACCTGGCAGTAATGGATAAAGCTCTAGCAAATAACAGTCACCTGATGTTATTTTAACAAAATCAGCTTGCCTTAAGTCAGTACATGTGCATTTTCCTGTGTTTCTTATTGCTCCTGAAGATCCAAAATACACTGAGGGTAATGAGAATGAATGATAGCTTAGATGTGTTCTTTGCTTGAACTGCCGGTTGTATTAAATCCTCAGCTCCTGTGCAGACCTACAGATCTATAACATCCGTTTCAGATGAATTTGGAAACAAGGGGCTGTGTTCTTTTATTCTTGGTGCAGAGATTAAAATTGATCACAGCAGACACAAGGGAGCAGATTTGAGTATCACAGCTCAATGTGGTTAACTGGGATAGTGCATGGCTCCTGTACTACTTAAGTGTGCGCGCACTGGGTACGGACGTTATTGATTGCGAGGGTCAGGGAGGCTGCAGGGAGGTTATGTTGCATGATGCTGTTTGGTAATTTTTAAGGGACAAGAGCTATGGACTCTCATAGCATCTGGGACAGGTACGGTTTAAACCTGACAAATGGAGATTTATGTTTGTGTGAGCTGGCAAAGCCCATCAGGTAGAAATAATAAATGGAAATTTGATAGGATGGGTTTTTTTATCATAGGTCAAATATTGTGCTGTAGAAAAAGGGAAAAAAAAAGATGTAATTATTACCTTTTGATCAGAATGCACTGATGATAGGTTTTCACTTGTAGATCTGTGCTGCAGGATAATGAATAACGTTTAGAAGTCTTTTCTTGAAGCATCATTTTAAAATATATATAGAGATGGTTTACCTGAAGTGATTAAAAAATGCAGCGTAGGCAGAATGATACAGGAGGAATTACTGACTAAGTTGTATAGCATCTTTGTGTTCTTTCATGTGGACAAAACCAGTATATAAATATGCTAAGATTTAAGGTGAGACAATATGATACATTAACAAAGAACTGGGGAAAAAAAATTTGTTTCCTATATTGAAATTTCACATAGAGTGCTAATTAATCATTAGCTTTTGGAGGACGTTTCTGAATTACACTGATGACTTCTACGTATGAAAAAAGGAAAAGATGAATCCTTGTAATGTTTTAAAAAGAGGAATGACCAGAAAGTGCTGTGCTGTATTTCTCAAGTATTATTTAGCATGTGGGATTTTCTTCCTAGAGAAGTATGTTTTTACAAATATTTAATATAGATCCTGTTACACAGGGTGCAAAGCTGTGATTGACTCTGCCTATTGTTTCATGGTCACTATATTGAAACAGAATGGGAGCTATGGACGTAGTGTGCAACAGAGGAATAGTTGTGGGTTTAAGAGAAATGGCTGTAGTTAGATATTCCTATGATTCTTTGCTGCTTTATTCCATCAAATTTAGGAAACAGTATTATAAAAATCAGTGTTTAGATTTGCAACACAGATACCACCTATTGGCTATTATATTCCTAATATATCTAAAATGCAGGTTGATTTTAGATAGTATATGTTGATGTTGTCTCAGTATATCTCATTGCAACTTCTTCCTGTACAGTGCCTGAGATCTAAGAAAGGTGTTATTCCAGAATATTAATGACTTAATTACTCCTCATGTATTTCTACAGGATGAATTTGCTGCCTTTGATGGGTTTTTTTTTTCCAGCTGTTGCTTTGCAATACTGTAGAGGCCTAGTATTTATTTTTCTTCATGATCCCAACTAAGTATTTGTGGCTTTTCCTTTGTGAATGTTTATCACCAGTTTTGCTCTCATTTCCATTCTCAGTGCTCTCATATCCATTCCCTCTGTATTTATTGTATGTAGCCACTATTGATCCAGCTTTTCAATATTTGTTCCCCATGTTTTCAAATGGGGAGATGTATGAAGACATCTTTTCTATGCTAATGTTTGATTTTCGCTTTGTGAATTTTCATTTGCTTAGATCATTTCGATATAGCAGCATGACTGCTTATAAACAGGGCATATTAGACAGTTAAGTTATGATGAGTCTGCTTGGGGAAAGGCATTTTTTCCATTGCAAACAGGTGTGGTAGTATTTTCTGCTTTCTTTTCAGGAGTCTGTTACTCCCAATCTCACCATCCAGTTTGTTTTGCCTTCACTTCCACATATTTGGATTTTATATACTGTATAAAAATCACTTTACTGTGACATACAGTTTCTGAGATGATAGCTTTTTGTGTGTCCTTCAAGTTACTGGTAGATGGTCCCTGAGGAGGTGATCTTGCTTTGTGGCCACTTCAGCACTGTTTACTGAACACAAGTAAGCACTGGGTCTACCTTCTTTTCCTCTAGGGTGGTGCAGCCTATCACACTGGCAAATATTATCTGGCTGGTGTCTGGAGGAAACACAGACCCCTGTCTTTGCATCGGCAGGTTACTGCTAGGAACAAACTTGTAGAAGAAAGAGGGAAAAGAACTGACAGCATTAGCATGTCAGATCTGAAACTTTAGCATTCCTGGTTCAAGAATGCTCCTGAAAAATGACAGCTCAAGTCTGTGGTGGGAAGTGACCAAATTCCAGTCAGGACTAAAATCCAGTTTAGCTCTACTGTAAGCAGACTAGAGCAAGCTCTGCTCCTGGGTGGAATGATACATTCTGGTGGTAGAGATGGATTGGACTCAGACTGCTAAATGCATTTTCGCTAGTGACCTTTTCAAATTTGTCGCCAGTATAATAAATGTTGCCAAGATGACTTAACAAAGGTTTGCAGCAATATTCCACTTTATTTTTTACAGCAGATGTTTCTTCAGTTACTCTGTATTACAATTTACAGAACTCTTATGTTCTACAAATCAAGATTCATAGCAAACTCTTTCAGTGCTTTAAGTCCTGCAATAAACAACACCAGGCAGAACAGAACCAGAGGGAAGGTAAGCAGACCATCTGCATTCATCCTTCTCTGTGATAAGGTTTGCTTCATAGCAATCTTTGCATTCCAGCAAGTTCATTCACTGGGGCCACCAGCTAACTTCCTAGCATCCTCATGATGCTTGAGGTGGCCACCTAGAAAACAGAGACTGGACAGGAATAAGGGAATAAAGGTAGGTATTTATTTGAAGGGCCTTCAAAGGTGCACCCTGGGCAGGCCAAAGGCTATACCCAAGGTGGACCTCGAATCACGAGTTCTTCACACTTTTATAAGTTTGGTTCATTTGCATATCAGGGTTAATTCTCCAATTAAAACTTCAGTTAATAATGCAATTTTCCCCAAGTTTATTCCCCCCTTCTAAGATTTTGGTTTACACATTTTGGGCCTAGGACAATCTGGGTGTCCTTGGACTGCAAACTTAGAGAGGCTTGTTATGTCTGTCTGGCATGAGAGAACAGAAGTTAACAGGCTACAAGAAACTTCAGAGTTACACAATAGGCAGCACAGGATTTGAAAAATATAAAAGTTAAAACCTAAGGCATCATTCAACTTGATTACTTCAGATACGGGGAACGTTAACTATCAGTTTCCAAACACAGAAGAACAGCTAGAATTACTGTCTGTTTCCTAATTTAGAAATCTGTATATGTTTGTACAATCTAGTGTCACTTCTTCTAGTGTGTCCTTTAATGAATTACGTTTTAAGAACACTTAGTGATACAGTATGCTTCAGTTCTGAGGGATCCATTTTAAAAGCATTCTCGTAGAGGATCAGTGCTCGAAATGTTGAATTCGAAATCTTCATGGTGCTTAACTGACTAGCCAGATACAGAGGTTTGAAAAATTATCACATAATTTCTCCAGATCTTTGTTTTATCATCTTGAAACAGTGATGTTTTTCATTAAAATACATTATTTTAGTCATACTTGAGTGTTACCCCATTACATTTCAAAGCGCAGGTCCCATATGTTGACCATAATAACACTAAAAACAGTAATTAAGACTAGAGGTAGTCAGTGGAGGGTAGGCTAAAGCCTTGAGTAAGGCTGGAATGATTAAAATAAAATTGAATTTGGGGTGGAGTCTATATCTGATGGGGCTAATGAGTTATGGTTCACCTTCGGACACTTTGGTTGACGTTAGATGTCAGTCTGATCTGATCATGGGATCCCTAAATGTTGCAAGGGCAGACCACAAGGCTGCAGTGTTTTGTATTCCATGCTCAGACAGCACTGATTGTGTTGTAATCCTAATTTCCATCACTCACATAGATTGATAATCAACTCTGGCTGTGAGTGAATGATTCTCAACATATGCACTTTTCTGATGTCTAGCTCGTGTGAATTTTGGCTACCTGTAAACTGGATTTGGACAATTGGTACTCAAAAAGAAATTGTATTATAAAAACAAATTTAGTTCTAAGTAACCTGACTCCTTCATTGCTATTATTTCGATACCATTTGCAAGAGTTCAGATACTTGTCTGTATTATCTGTGTCTAATTTAGAAACAAAGTAGGGTGTGAGACCTACAGACTGCATTGCTTCCAGGTTCAGCTAGTTATTCAGATGTTTTTAAAAGCCATGGTATGGATATAGCTGTTCAGTTTAGAAGGCACTGCAGCAACTGTGTATGTCTCATGCTGATAGATGTGAAGGGTGCTTTCACATATACTTTACACACGGTTCATTCTAACTTGAGGGTAAGAGAAGGCTAACCCTAGTGTAGTTATTTTACTTTTTTCCCTTTACTTTTAATTTTCTATGAATGAGGCCTTTAGCCATCATTAGGGAATTACTCCTAAAAACCTTGCAAGCATACCTCCTCCAAAGAAAACAAATCATTAATAAAAAAATACAGAAAAGGAGCAGTTATATTACAAAATTAATCTACCAGGCTTACAGAGAAAACAAATTTGAAGGAGCCACCTGCTGTGGAGATAAGGCAGTAATCTCAACAGCAGGAAATAAACGGAGAGAGGGAGGAAATACAAAAGCATAGACATTAAAAAAGTAATTAAAACACTTAGCTCCATCGACATACATATCAAACAAAAAAAAAATCAACCACCTAGAAAACATACTGTATTGAACCTCACAACAGGAAGCAAGAAAGCTGTCCCCATAAAAAAATCTTCAGCAAAATGAGAGAGATTCTTTACAAATATGAGCCTCAAAAGTATTTACTAAAGTGTTAATCACTAATGGACTGACCTTGAGAAAAGCTGAGCAACTGCAGAGTATTTGCAACTTTTCTGAAAGACTAGATGCCCAGTATCAAACCCTTAAAAGTGTAGAGAGAGTAACTCTTTAGGTATCAATGGTTGTCTGTTCCATGCATGGTGAGTGCCATAGCAGGAGTTGTAGTGGTGTGTTTAGTACAATCAGCTGTGTGGCACAGCTTAACTACCGTATTTGGATTTCAGTGTAGTTCATTTCTGAAGTGTGCAGTATTGATCCACGGACAGCAGTGTTAGAAATATGGATATAGTGAAGTAGGCTTCTTAGAAACAAATAGATAGAGCATATCCCACTGCACAGAAGTAGTTTCTGTGACGTCGAGGTAAAACTGTAAATTTGACAGTTATGAAAGTTTACAGTTTCAGTGTTGTCGTTCAAAAAAATACTTTTAACATACTTAAAACTTGTGGCCCAGTTTATACATGTCATGGATTATGTGACATAAATAATCTGGTTTAAATACGTAGATTTTGATCTCCAGTTCCCAGCCCACAAACAAGACTTGTTCAAGAAGATCAGAGCATTCAGAAATATTAGAGCAGTGCTTATGCACTTGGGTTTTACAGGGTGCGGTGTATCTTTGTAATCACAGTCTAACCATATGGTACCCATAGCTGCAAGTCTCTGGGCAAGTGTTAAATGTCATCAGACGTGCTACCTCTGAGATATTTTTGTGTGGGAGCACAAGTAGCAGGTTGGAACATTCAGTGTGCAAAAAGGCAGGATCATGGGAAAAAATGGTGCTTTTCTGTTAATTCAACAGGATCCTCTCAGAAGACAAATGGTGGATTTAGAATTTACCTTCAGAGGGCAATTGTCTTCATTCTGTATCTACTTTATTAGTACATCTTTTCAAGAAAGTTAAAAAAAATACAAACAAACTTCGTTAACAAAAATAATTTATCAGACAATGTTGTCTCCTCTCTAAAATTCACATCAGTCTCTGGCTGTCAGCCTCCCATGGCTCCTTTGCCCAGGACACATGAAGGGGCACAGCCTATTCCTGGCCAAAGGTGCAGAACTGCTGGTGCAGAATCTGTGCTGCCTCCTGGCTAGGCTGTGCTCAAGTTTCTTAAGCTGAGGAGTAGGCTGGGGCTCAGCTTGTCTGGCCTTGGCCTCTTGGATACTATTTCAGAAGACTTGCATTGCCACCAGAGCAGATGTGCAGATAATCAATCCTTTGTTTCTTCTCTCCAGTTTTCTATGGGGTTCATGAATTTTTCTCCTCATTCTCAATATTATCTGACAGTTAAAGGCTTTCCACCCAACCCTAGGAATTCCTGTAATGGAGGCTGTGAAGGACAGAAGAAGAGTTTTCCTCCTAAATGTAATTTTCGAAATCTAGCTTAACTCTGAAATAGAAGCCTGGATATGGTGAAAGGTGGAAAGATTTCCTTGCCTCTACCTTTCTAGCTCCAGATGTGTATGGCAAGAGAACATTAAAAAATAATCTATAAATTGGTGAATGGGGTTTGATGTTTGGCTTCCTCATTTTAAAAGTTAGAAAAATGAATGTGCATAGCCAGTCAATCACATTTTGTTTCTTTTTGATTGAATTTGGATAAATTTATGAATGTAATGTCATTTCAAAACAAATTTGAAAGATTCAATAGAAAAACTGTACAAAGTGTCTTCACTTTTAAAAGTAAAAAGGTAACTCCTGCTATTTTCAAACATAGATTGAATTCACCAGCAAAATTCAGTATTATCACAATTAAAAATGAAGACAACAAAACTTTTCAGTGTTTGATGTGAGGAAAACCAGAAAAAAATAATGCTCTAGTTAGGTTTGTCCCTGTAGGCTACTGTATATTTACGTTTCACCTTCAGCTCCTTTTTTTTGTTGTTGTTTTTTTGTTTGGGTGGGGCTTTTTGTCTGGAGCTGTGCTTTCAGTCAGCTGCCACTAAAAATTACATTTGGCCCTTATCAAGGACAAGGGCTTATTTTCTATGTCAGTTTTTAAGATCAGTTGAGAAGTTCATTTGAAACTGCAAATTTGCCCAACCGTGTCAGATTTCAGGAATCCAAACAGTAGGTTCAGGCTCAGAAGCATAGCTGTTTCTGGGGAGAGGGGATTTGATCAAAATAGGAGATAGATGTGCAGTGCCTGTACTCTTGCTTTAGTTTCCCTTTCCAGATCAGGCTCATAGTTACAATAGTAGCAGACTTAGCTGATTGATGTGTTGACATGCCTGGATTTACTTGGTGCAGCAGCAGAGTGGACTCGGTGCCCTGTTATGCAAGCCAATCCCTTATATTGTCTATGCATCATTCTGGTATATTGCCTTGTATACCCAACAAATTTACTCTAATCATTTAGCAATTCATATCTCAGCTGGACTAGGGAATTGTATCTAAATCTTCTTTAAAAGGAAACAATGGAGTTGACAGTGTGCATGAAGAAAATTGACATGCATCAATATTGTGAGAACAGTGAGTACAAGATCTTGATAGGAGGCAGATGATGTTTTTTCTAATACATATGTGCACATATATATTTATATGTATATATACAGGACGTAAAAATGGGAAGTTAAAGTCTGTGTTTTCCAAAGCCACTCTTATAGGGGCTGAGGACTTTGGAAAGTATATGGTGTGTCATACATGGGAGAGACTGTGATGCTGAGGTATTGCACACCGGAGAAGGGGTTGTGGGGATCAAATGAAGGAAAGAAGCACGGTGAGTAGTGGTGCCAACTGAGAGACAGCTGGAGCATCTGGAGATGGAAGGGAGAGCACAGCAAACCAGAGGGTCAGGAATCAAGATGAATTGCTTTCTATGCTGCACCTGACCCAGATTGGGACTGTCTAGGTTAGCTTTGCAAAGCTGAACTAGATCTGTCATGCAAGCTGTTATTTTCACAATGTTTCTACTTTCTCTATTCTTAGTAAATGCAGTTTTACACAGCCCATGAGGCTTCATTGCGTGGTTTGGATATCAGTTGCTTCAGAAGCTTGTTCCCTGGCATCAGCAAGCAAAGGAGCTGTGGCTTGAGGAAGTCCAAGGCTTTGGCTGCAGAAGATACGGGGCTGAGCATAGCCCTCTGCTTGTATAAGGGTGTACAGGGGCCATCCAAACATCACCAGGGGAGCTGCCTTTCTAAGCTGCCTCCTCTTGGTTGCCCTTCAAGGGCGTTGTTCCTCAGTGCAGAGGAAGGAAATAATTGTTACCACTAGATTTTGATACAGGTTATTTAAAGACAGGAGGTGTGGAATAGCGATACATTGTTTCAGAACAAGGAATATCAAATGATAAATAAAGAAATCTTTTTAGATGGCTTGCAGGCAGATTTGGAGAACAGACAACTGACTTCCTTGGCTTCAGCCTAAAAGCTAGGGAAAAGACCTCATATTTTTCTAAGTATTCAGTCTTGGGTGGCTCTTGGCTATTTTGTACTAGTGTGTGAATTCCCTTTTTCTAAAGGATCTCTCTGATTTATCTTCAAAGGGTATTTCTCTTGGTTCATTATTTTGGCCTAAATTGTGTCTTTCCTAGGTGACTGGGTTTTTCAAAATTTTATTTCTTCTCTAAAACCATTTGCTCAAAATTGCATTTTTCCTCTACAGCTGTTTTTCGTTGAATTTTTTCTCTCCCAAGAGGCTGTTGGCTATTTATCAATATTTGATCTCTCTGTAAAGCATACTTCTGTGGGGTGGATGTTTATTATGAAATGGTGTCTCTAAAGTGACTCTTATCTGTTCTTGATCTCTTTCTCTGTCTGCCTCCATCTGCCTCTTTCTTAGCTTGCCTAGTGGATTTAAGAAGTATTCAGTCTCTCTATTTTAACAAAAGTAAATGCAGTCATTACAATGGCAAATACTAAACAGCAAAAGGAGATGCATCAGAATCCAGTACAATACAGCTTCCAGCAGGTGCTTAGCAAAGAGCTTGAATCTGTGCTACATGTTTATAAGTATAAAAGAAGAAATCCCTTGCATTTCCTTCAAATGGAAATTTTTCAGAGAGTTTTCAGCAAAATGAAAATAGTAAAATAAATATTAGATAAAGCCATGTATATTGACTAGCTCTTTGACAGTTGTTTGGTCATATCAGCCAGGCTAAACATTACTGAATCCAATGCATTCTTAATCCAACTCCTTTGATTTTGGTGATACCAAACTAGTGATGAACCTGGACCAAGAACATTGCAGCATTCCCTTTATTACACTCTTTATTCAGCCTATGGAAGCCAAATTACTGATGCCATTACAGACCAAATAGTTTTCCTTAGGAGATGATAAAAGCAGCAAAAATAAGTGGGAAAAAATATTTGTGAGGGTTTCTCCTTGGGTTTGAATGGAGATACATATTAGATGGAAAGGAAATTATCTTTAATGCAGCCTGCACATCTCACTAATGGCAAGAGTGTTTCTCCCAAGAGTAAACTGAGGCCTCTGAGTCGGTTTATGGATATCTCAATAGAAATGGTTGCATTACTCTGTCCTCTGCCTGCAGGCAGTCACTGAGAGGTTTTTCTGAGGTACTCTTCTTGCCATAGATGATTTTGCAATAAATACATAGAGGAAAATCTATGCCCTTTTAAAAATAGTTTCTTTAATGCATTTTACATATTGTACTAAGTATTTCTGGCAGCCTCTTAAGATATCCATTATTCATTATTCATTAGCTGAAATTCCAGTCTACCCAGAAAGTACGGCATTCAAAGGTCTTGAAGTTCAGGACGTGCTAGTATTTTTTAACCTTATTTTTCTCAATATCCAACCATAGCTCAGTGTTGGTTTCAAAGTCGGGTGTTCAGCTACTGAGTCATGATTTTTCTTTATAAATAGAGATCAAATTTCAGGATTTTTTAATTTGCTTTTTGGCTTGTAAGCGTTTTGAATTCGCTGAGAGTATATTTTGTTTTGTTTCACTGAAACTATTAAATCTAAGACCGTATTTTATTTTTCTAGAATCATAGTAATTTCATTCAGAGTTCTAGAGGGTTTAAAAAACTTCTCACAGATAACTCATGAAAAAGTACTAAGACTTCTCATTACTTAGTTCTGGTTGTACGCTGTAATGAGACAGATTTTTGCTGCTTAATTAATACAAAAAGACCCCAAACCTTCCCTACTTGGAAGAGCACACCTCAGCGTGCAATCCTGCATTATTGTAGATGCCAATGTTGTGTTACTAGGGTTTTCCAGACCAGTATGTCTCAAAGAGGAGAAATACTATTCTGCTGCCACCCATGCCTGAAAATGGAGGGAACACAGATTGCTTTGTATGCTCCAGTTGTTCATGCCTGCTCTAAGGATTCCTCAGTTCTAGTGTATTTTCTTAGAAAAGTTGTTGACATTTACTCCATTTCAGTATGTAATTATTAATTATCATACTTTTGATAATATTATGGGGTTTTAGATGTCAATATGAAAGTTGAGACTGTTGAAAATACCCTGATTGCATTTTGCATGAATAAAATGGTTTAACTGGGGTGTCAGCTGGGCTGGCTTTTTGTGCTGTCCAACTGTCCACACAGACATGAGAAGATGTTCTTTGGTAATTGGAAGATGCTTTTTGCTGCTTTCCTTTAACTGAAAGGTATTTGTTGCTGTTAGTAGTCGTGAAGTAAATCCCTGTCTGTATCGTACGGATTCTGTCTAAATGTGTGCTTTTAATAACTAGGGATAAATGTCAGCCAATCAGGACTTTGAGGTTTTGAGAAAATAATCAAGAACGGCAAAAAATGATGGCACACAAATACTCACAGATCAGATCTGCAGCACTGCCATTTGTCCTCCTCCCCTCATCAGTTAAGCTGTTGGTTACTGCCTCATTTGTATTACCTGCTTTTGCAACCTGTTCTCTCTAATCCTTTCCTCTGCATTTGTTTTGTTATGCGTTATATGAGTACACGCATTATCAAGCAATCTGATTTTCAAGTGCCTGTACTATTAAACAATCACCAGTTAAATAAGCTGCAGACTACAAATGTGATCGTTTGTGATACTCTTTTGGAAACAACCAAGGGTTTGTAAAAGTGCTTGTATTGGCAATGGTTTTGAAAATGTGTCTGTAATTCAAAATATATATGGGTCGTTAAAATTTCCTCTGTAATTCTGATGTGCCATAAAATATCTATTTCAGGTTTGCCCGAACCAAACAGAGACAGTATATTCCAAGGACTCAGAATGAATCAAGGATTCTACACGTCTAAAGACTTCTTACCTCTGGTAGCAATGGCGAGTAAACCAGGTGTGTGGTACTCTGTTCTTGTTGTAATCACATTCAGTAAGTCATTGGCAGTTATTAATACATCCAGCTGTCTACACAGCAGCATGTCCAGTTACAAAGTGCCTTCCACTGAATATGTCTGGGACAGGGGTTTCTCTTGGTGAGTGGCAACCTCAGGAGCATGGTCAGGAAAGTCAGTCCCAGAGATTATAAACGAAATACTTACATATACAAATCTAAACGTATGGCAAATAATTTCCCCTAATAAGTTATATTTGGGTTTTTTTGAATGATATTCAAAAGATGACATAAGCTTCACATTTGTATAAAGTATCCTGATAAAAATAGCATATATAAGATGGCCTTGAAAAAATCTGATATTAAAGAACGTGTTTCTGACCTATATAAGCAGCTGATACGTAGACTTTAGTTGATAAATTCTTTTACTTGATCCCAAGTCACATGCTGCAGGTTTTACAGACACATTTAAATCAGCACTAGTTCCTTACCCAGTGAACTTAACAGTCTAAGACTCAGGACAACAGCAGTAGGACAGGAGTTAATAAGAAAGTGCTCGGCTCATAGGCACCAAATGCAGTCTTGTTTTATGGTTTTACATCTTTCTTTGAGCACAGAGATGGCTGCATTTCCTCCCCAAGGAATACAGCTGCTTTCAGTGTCCCTGAATATGAACTCATAAGCCCCAAATATGGTATTTCTATGCCATATTTCTTCATGGTCTGGATTCCTCAGGCAAAAAATAAATTAATGTACAGTTTTTCTTTTTACTTAGGACAGAATGTGGTGTTTTACATATAACTTAATATAACTTGTTTTATCTGCAAACTGGTTTTCATTTGAGCATCCAGAAATTTCTTTTAGCATCATATAGGATTGCCTGCTTATCTAGTAGACTTTTCTTGAACACTTTTGAGGAATATATATTCTGTAGCAGATTATTCCACTTACAAAAGTAAAGTTTATTACCCCATTTTATGCAAAATATTTCAGAAGTGAAATTTTTCATCCCATCTGTCCCATCTCTCTGCTTTTTTCATTAAATGCTTATTTCTGTCTGTTTTCTTAAGCTCAAAGAATCTTAAATGATTTGGGAGAAAAGAGTGAGCTTTCGTGTTTTCTTTTTGAAGACAGAGATGTTTAAAAATAAAAAGGATTGAGAATATGCAGTGCAACTCATTCATAGATTAACAAAGGAAAAGTAAATTCTGCAAAACAGTCCTCTCTTGAAACAATTTGACTAAAAATACTTTGTAGAATTCTGTGAAGATATGTAACACTTGTGTATTGTAAGTCATCTGCCTGCATGAGTATCTATATAATGTGATCCACATCTTTCAAAATATTGCAAAGTAGCACTCTTGATTTGCTAGCATATGCGATGATATGGGTTTTTTTATATTAAGTCTACAATGGGAAAAAGGATGAACTTGGAAGAACTAACCTTTTCTGATTGACAGTAATAGATAGCTCTTTGGTGTTGTCTGTTAATTAACGTGGTCTCTTTTACTTAATTTTCCTGGTGTCTGTCTGTAGCTATAGCCACCTTTTGCTCTCTAAGGCATGGAATTTTAAAATAAAATATACACGTAGTACATCCTACTCTATCCTCCTTTTTTCACTGTGACAGTTTTCTAAGTAACAGACATAATAGACTTATTCATGGTAAAATACATATTCTGCCTGCTTATTAATTCTGAATGCCACTTGTTAATATACTTTCCTCCAAAAGGGGTTCCCCTTGCAGATACATAGATGTGAATTTACCTTGGGAGTGTGTTCCCAAGAGCAAAGAGGGCTGCTCTGACTGATCCCTTCTAGACTCATACTCTAATGGCACCCTGAGCTGCCAGTCTCCTGTTTCACTTGTGCTTTTTCCAGTGCTCAATTTGTATGAAGTACTAAGTTCATTAAAAATAAATGATAAAAGTTTAGAGAGAATTCTAGGCTAAGAATCCTATTAAATAACCACCATATACATAGTGGGGGGGGGGAGGAATTATAGCATTTGTCATATATTAACCATTTTTCAAATGGAGAGAGAATAGGTGTATTAGGATGTTTCTCATTCTGCTTATATGCTTAAATTAAAAGCGTTGTTTACTTCAGTAATACTTGTGTTCCACAATTACATGTGAAAATCTGCTAGAGTAGGATAGGTGAGTTGAAGTACAGTTGGTAAATGGCCAACTTAGTGCCTCCTGACTGGAACTGTCCTGAGAATTGAGAACAGAGCTTTGAGAATATAGCTTTGTATTATTTATGTCATTGTTTTTCAAGTTATGACCATTTGCCTAATCAACAGTTAGTTGTACTTAAACATGTGATAAAGTGCAGTCTCGTCTGAGGAACAGACACAGTTCAGTTTTACTTAAGTATTTCCTGTTTAATTGAATCATCAAATACAAGCTGTAGATGATAAACACATAATGTTGTCATTTTCTCCATGTAACTTTTTACAAATTTGTAGAAAGCTACTGTAGATTAAACATTTTCTTCCAGTGGCAGAACTAGGAATTACTGTAACCATATTCTTTCTCTTCACGTTCAGCTGCTGAATAGCCTCTGAGAATCATGTCATAGCCAGAACAGTGTCAGGGCTATATAGAAGTCTGACTGAGGGGGCTGATATTGGTATACCATTAACACAAAACTGTCAACAACTGGTCATCTTTTCTGTTTTGTTTTGGTTTTGATTTTTAACTGGGAGTATAATGACTCTAATGGGAGAGAAACTTTTTGAATAAACAGATCTCACAATTCTAGTTTCAACCTGACGGGACCCACAATCCTACAAACATGTTGTCATTTGAATTCTTCCTCAATAGAAAGATGCAGCTGCTGAGAGTACTGACTATGAAATTATGTATATGAGCATATCTTAAAAGGGGGAATAAAACTGTCTTTCAGTGGAGCAGAATAATTTGATAGTGACACTCCATGCTTGGAAACTGTAAGATGCAATTTTACACTGCTTTGAGTACAAGTACCTTTTGAGCTGTCATGCAGAAATGGTTTCTCTACTTGAAAATGGGGTTTTCCTTTTATCTTTCAGGGATGTGTGCCTGTCACTCTCCGTTGCCATCAATACATGGAACTGTGATTGTACTCGGGGCAGGAGACACTGCTTTTGACTGTGCAACATCTGCTCTGCGCTGCGGAGCTCGTCGCGTGTTTGTGGTCTTCAGGAAGGGATTCACTCATATCAGGGCTGTCCCAGAAGAGGTAAAATTGAATAGCAGCATTTCTGAGAAGGCATCTTGGTTATTTCTATGTGGTCTGAAACAAGTACTGTTAAGTACTGTATAATGTATGTAATAAGTACTGTAGGTACTTAACAGACATCTCCTAAAGGTCTTGTTTATAAAAATGCTCTTAAAATGTATGAATGTTTATTAAAGATCTGAGGCTCGCTTTGTATTCTCTCTATTTAAATAATTTGCCACTGTTGTACCTGTTCCCTGACAGGTCAAAGAGATGTATTTGCAAGCAGGGGATAGAATTTCTTGTAAATTAGAAAATGAAAAAAAATTTTTAATCTTGGAATCCAACAGCCTTTGGGGTATTGTAGGTGGCTTTTCAGATCATGGTTAGATCCTAGAATGATACCTTCTGGCTGATGTTTAAGGAATCTCAGTGATTCTGACATTGCCTTTTGAGCATTTAAAAGGCTTTCCTTCTTTCCTTCCTTTCTGGTAAGAAAATTACTTACAGTGATTTTGGCTTTGAATCACAGCCAGTGGCAGTAAAGCAATGTTATTCATCACATATTTCAGCATTCAGTTTGATTTTTAGTTTAGCTTTGCACTTCGGCATTTTTCAGGTCATCTGGACGTTTTGAAACTGAATCTGCTTCCTCAATTCATATGTACTAAAGGAGGTTTTTTTGAGATTATATTTTCTTATTGTGGTGGTCTTTTTCTGTTTTCATTTATTTGGTATATTACACTTTTATATACTTGATGATAGCAGGCCATCTAATGTATCTTTATAATGAGATTTATGGTAGTTGGTCATCTGTTTCAAGAAGGTGGGCACCTTAGATCTTCCAGAAGGGGAATGGAGCTGCAAAGAAAGTAACAGAGGGTTTCTTGGTGCATGATTTACTTCTGTTGCACTTCAGTCAAGAGTTCTAGACACAATAGGATTACTGAAGCCATTGCACAGACTTATGTGCTATTCAGATTCTTACTATAATCAGTTGTCACTCTGAACCAAAGTCTTTGGTAGAAACCTGGGTAAATTTCTAGAAGTTGTCAATGTCTGTACTCATCCATTCATGCAGTGGGCCTTGAAAACAGTAAAATAAAAGCAGCTTCGTTTAGTAATGGCCATGCTAGAATTATGTCAGATGGGATATTACATATTCAAAAAAGTTGTTGTGTAAATAGAGACAGTCAAATTCTGAAGACAATTGACTTAAGCAGTTTTACCACAGCAGAGGTTCAGAAGATCTTAAGTCTGGATTGTCACTCAGAAAACTGTTGCTTCTAAATGGTAGTCAGCATTTTAAAAAATCCTAAAGTCATAGTAAACACAAATCAGGGCATGGACTAAGTTAATACTAGGCCACTTCATAAAAGACACAGATAGTTACATAAGTGAAGTTTTTTGCCCTCAGAGGAGTTGAACATATTCAAAGTAATGGAACAGTAAGAAAATATATTGGAGAAATATTTGCCTTGAAAATTTACTGACTGCCACTGCTTGATTTAATAGCATGAGAGGCTCTGAAGCTGACAGTAAGATGACTGTCTGCATACTGGACACTACTGATTTCTGCTGTAGAAGAATCCATGGTAACATCTTGAGTCAAAAAATGTTTTCTGGTTGGTTTGTTTGGGGTTTTTTTTTATGAAAACACAGCATAGTTGAAGTTATATTTTTTTTTGCTTCTGCTCTACAGATGGAACTTGCAAAAGAAGAGAAGTGTGAATTTCTGCCTTTCCTCTCTCCTCGGAAAGTTGTTCTTAAAGGTGGACAAATTGTTGCTATGGAATTTGTTCGAACGGAACAAGACAGTGATGGAAACTGGAGAGAAGATGAGGATCAGGTTGTCCGTCTGAAAGCCGATGTGGTGATCAGTGCCTTTGGCTCCATTTTAAGTGACAATAAAGGTAACCCTGACTAATGCAAATACTGATTGTTATTTTAGCTGCAGCCATGTCCTGTCCTTTGACAGTTTTGTGAAATGGGTCTTCTGGAGGTTATGCAGCTTGTGACTGCTGGTCCTCTTACAGGAATTTGTCCTTCAGGTACACCTTTTAGAAAAAAACTTGAGGGTCTGGTAACTCGGCAGTTCTCTGCATATTGCTGTATAGAGCTCTAACTCAGCATGGAAGTACAGTTCCAGCATATATTTTTCTTCTCAATGCAAGTGGGATCTCAAAGAAACTCTTGGGAATTTCCTCTGGTCTCATGAATTAACTCTAGAGAAACTCATTATATTACATCTTTAAGCTGAACTGATCTCTGAAATCTCTCTCTTTTTTTTTTTTTTTAACCTAGCAAATTAAACAGGAATTGAAGTATTCATTATTCTGGTTCAGCTGGTCTGGGTATTACTTATTTCTTGTGCATATACAAGAGAACTGTGACTTCTCTCTTACACAGTATTTCTTAGTTGCACTTTACAAGGTTTAGTCTTAAAAATTAGCAGTTACTTAATTCTGTATTAAAGATATAGAAATCGGCACATTGATGATGTTTCAGAGATTGGACGAATTGTCTGCATTTAGCAGAGAGATGAACATGAACAACAGCTAAGAACATGGGAACTGAGCAGCGTTTATAGACTGTTCTCTTCTGACACTAGGTTAGACTTAAAGAGTTCAGGCACAGGTATTGAATGTGCCTCAAAAGTTAGAAACACTAACTCAGCAGAAGGCACATTGATAAAATGAGTAGGTCTTCAGCTTGGAGATGGTCATGTAGGTTAGCAAGTTCTGAAAGCCTTAGTGATCAATGTGCCTGCCTCTCCAGGACGTGGTCATGCCAGCCAATTAACCCATGACATGTTGTCATGGTCCTTTGGGTAGAAATGCTCTGACAGAGGACTTGGCAAGTGCCTCAGATTGCACAAGACCAGAAGATTTGGTATTCAAAATTTCTTAGCATAATGTGCTTTGCTGTCAAGGAAAAAGGTAAATCTGAAGTGATCTAAGCAGGCTCTAAACCTGAATGATGTACTTGGCACTCCCTGCTCCACATCCAGTTGTATAGAATGATAAACCATCATGCAGCCATGAGAAGAGTATAAACCCTCTCCTCTTCATATGTTTGAGGAACATATGCAGTGAATTCCAGGAGCAGTCCTATCCTGTGTGTGCTACTACTGCTTTGGGATAGTTTCTTGCATCTTAGGCTGTTTCTAGGCCTGATTACTCAGGGCTGCCTCCTGCCCTGCCGCTGCCTCCTGCTCTGCAGGGCACAGGAGGTGCAGGCCGTGTCTCTTTGAGAGAACAGACTCCCGTTCCTCTTGGAGCTCTATTGCTGTGGAAAGACTCTGGCATTCATGTGGGTCATACTTCAGGGCTCAGTCTAACCTCCAGGAAGCAAGGAGAAGATGATTTAAGATATTTCTAAGAGTTTCATTAACTACTCTGATAATGGCATTGATCAACTGAGAATTTTGGAAAATTTTTTGGTGTTGTTTTTAAAACCCTCTGTTGAGGGATTTTGGTAGGTTTTCTTTTTTACCACTCATGTGGTAAAGCAACATTAACCAATGCAATCAGAATATTTTGTTGTGATTCGTAGACCCTTCAATACAGGAGTGATTCTGTTTTCTCCCACATTAAAAATTAGCTCCGTTAAAGGACTGAACTTACTGTGTTGCTTAGCCCTAATACTGTGCCAGTCTTGCATTTCCTAGGGCACTTGCACAGTCTAAATTAATTGTTGAGAGGTTTTTAAATAGGAACATAAAATGGGAGGGGAACAAAGTCATGCAGTGAGCTGATCATGGGAGAAGAGAGTCATTTACTTTGGGGTGAGCAAAACACCTCAGTTTCATGCTGTATTTTGGGTGAAACTGCTGTTAGAAGAGCAATCAAATAAAAAGGAAAAAATGTCATTTGTTTTGGATGTTGTGAAAGTGAAAAGAAACTAAGACTTGAGTGCATAAAGTGCTTATTTTGAGCATACCATTTCAGTTGCTTTTAAGTCTTTTTTTTTCTAAGCTGTCTTAATGAAAGTCAAATTTGCTTTTCACCATTGAGCTGGATTACAACCAAAACTCCAGACTACCTCAGTGCACAGAACAAAAAGAAATGAAAAAGAAAAAAAAACAGCACCAAAACATCTTATCTTCTTAGTGCTTTGTTGTGGTTTTTTGTTTGTGTGGTTGATTGGTTTTTCTAAATGAAGCACACTTCTGTATTCAAGAGATGAAAATATTCAGGTATTCCCCATCAAAAGATGGAGATGAAAATACAGGAGGTACTCAAAACTGGACAATGCCATGAGCAAACTGATTTGACTTGGATCTTGATCTAACTTTGAATGGAATGGACTAGGCAACCTCCAGAGGGCCCTTCTAGTCTCAGTTATTCTGTGAGTGGGTGACTCAGGTGCAGGTTGAATAAACATGTTAATTGCTGCTCATACAAAGAGCTCTATCAATTGACCTAATTCATAAGGCACCTCGGGGAACTGCAGATGCAGTATTGGTATGGGCTAAGACAGCGGGTTATGTCCTATAAATGCTGGTTCTACTGATACAAGAATAAAGAAAATATTGTCAAAACCAGAGCGACTTAAATTAGACTTAGCCCCAGTGCAACAAAGTGTTCAGGGCAGCTTTGATGCTCATGTTTGAAAGTTTTATGAGAAGCCACAAGTGTGTGGGTGACTGAGCAAAAATAGCTCATAGGTTAGAAAGTTTTATCTAGTCTATTATCCTCAACAAGATGTTTCCTATTCTTGCATGGTAACTATTAAATTTGCAAATGAGATCCCATGCATTCACAATAGGTATTTAGTCTTCTTTGTTTCTTTAAAATAAAATGCTGATTCTGTTTTTAAGCAACAGTTCTAGTGCATATTCATCCTCCCATTGGGAATCATATGAATGCATCACTTACTTTAAAAAATTGACTCCTAGGTTCATTTTATGCTCCTGAAATTGTTTATAGATGAAACAGGGGAGTTGCCTTCTAGACTGTTTTTAAAAAGTTACCATTTTACTAAAACCAGTAAAACAGCTCAACAATTTGTTCAAATCCAACTACTGCAGATGGAGTAAGAAAAATGTTTTGCTGCTTCTTGAAAAAAATTTTTGCAAGTACAAGCTGCTTTATTTTAACTGCAAAGCTTACCAGAGCCTTCAAGCCATCATAACTGACTCACAAAAATAAAGAGCTGTGAGAAGAATTTTGTACTTTTCCTCCAGTTCCTGCTCTTTTGCTTAGTTTGTTATTTTTGAGACCTAAAATGTATTAGTGAATTACTGAAATACCTTCTGTCACCATTCCAGATTGCAACTCAACATATACAATTGCAGTTCTGTGTACTCCCTCACAGTGTTCAGCCTCTACATCCTACTTAACACCAATCCACTTGGTTTTAAAGTCTGAACTTTGAATAACCCTTTTCTAATCTATTTCCATCTGATAAGCAAGGGGAACAATACTTTTGGACTGCAAAATTTTGGAACAAATGCCCTTGTTCTGATTTGTTTTCATGAATTTCCAAGGAGAACCATGGAGAAAATATGGAAAATAGTGCTCAAAATACACTACAAAATTCAGTGCAGAACAAGGGACTAAGCCAGAATAGGGAACTGGCAACCTAAGTTTAGTTTGACACTCTGTTTATCAGGCAGCAGTAAAGAGAAAGAATTCCCATCTAACCAGGACACTGAATCTTAGTGTGATAATGTCTATTTTATTTTCCTGGAGAGGTAAAAAAGAGAAATGCAAAAATATCCAAGCAAACTCCAAGTACCGCCTTTGTAAAAAAACCCCAGAAATAGTAAGTTATTTGTGAACCAAAATATGATTTATGAAAATGTTGGTAGTAGCTAGCTATTGCATCATGACTGAAGGGCAAAACTTTATTTCATAATTCCAGGAACCAGTCACAACTTTCAGTATTTTGCTTTTACTTTTAGTACGACTGTCATCTTGCTTGGAAACTGCAGCAGCAAACCCCAGGCTTACTGCTCCCCTAGAATAGTTCAACATACAGTAAAGATAAATTTTCCCAAGTTGTTTACAATTTTATTCTTTAACCCACTCATACTTAATTTTTATTTCTACAGTTTGTGAGGCATTTCCTAGGGAACAAAGGAAAAAAGGTTTGCAGAGTTCCGACCTCATAAGTGAAGAAGATTTTAGTTTCCCTTTGAACAAATATAAAACTTCAAATGTCACAGAAACCAGGAGTTCCAGAACTTGGAAGGAGTGTTGAGTTTCTTCATACAGCCTGCTCAGACCACTGGGTGACTTTGACCTCAGAGCACTGAAGCCTTGACAATCTAATGAGAGAGTAAAGGGGAGGAAGAGAGGCTGTGACGCCCCAGCTGGGAGTGCCCTGGCATCTCCCTGGTAGCACAGCATCTGCCTCGCACCAACAGGCTTTAAGTCACCAGATTTATAACAATAAAAAAATTGTTATGTAAAACTGAAATTTATATACATTCAAAAGACTTGCATTGAAATAGGTAGTTTTCCTGCTGAGTCATTTGGAGTAGGATTTTTCTCCACAAATAGGTTTACTGAAGGAGTTTGGGTACAGCAGTTCCACACTCTGAAATGATTACCCATTTCCAATATCCAGAAGTGGCTTCATGATGATTTCTAAAGCCCTTTTTACTTAGGGCAGAAATTCTGATAGGCATCAGACACTTTTGCTTCCTGGTGCCAGAAAACAAAGTCAGTAGCGCCTTGCAGCAGGACCCTTTCCCATCGTAACTGGACCCAGCTTTATCCAGTCAAACCACTTTTTAATCCTGTTCAGTACACTAGTGGGATAGAGAATGGTGGAAGCATGATTGTGCCTTTCTTTATTTGCTGGGCACTTAGACTGGGCAGTGTCAGCAGTTAATCTGTTAGTGCATGTGGCAGCTGTAATTATACATTTTAGATTAAGAAAGTTACAGTATATTTGTATTTTTCAGAAGTAATGCTACTATTCACTTTAAAGGAATTCTGTAGGATGGATATCAAAAGTAACATTAATGAGCTACTAAAGCTAAAATTATAGGAACTTATGAAATTGGTTAAACATAAAAACCATTAAACTGTTTATTGAAGCTTCACAGATATACTGCAGCTAATGAGCATTTCTGCTATTTAAATAAGCCTAAATTGAACACACATTACATGGATGCATAATTAGTCATGGCAGTCACACAGAGACTCACTTTTAAAGCTTTATTTGAGGAATCTTTTCCATTTGATTTGTTTTGTTAATTAAAATATTTTTTCTGTATTCACTTATATTTTAATATTGTTTTTGCAAATGCTATAATTTGCTGCTGTGTTTCCATTTGTGTTTGTTTGCTCTGTGAATATAGCAAATTTGGAAAATATATTCAGCACTGTCCTTTTGTTTGGTGTTATTTGTGTTAGCATCATTTGATAGCAGTAGAATAATTAAATTGTATGTTGTCTTTCATCCAGAAGGATCTTTTCAAATTATATATAATATCTCACTAGGCTGTGGAGGAGAAGGCAGCACAAATGCAGGATTGTAGTTTAAATTTTCAAGAGAAAAGCTATGTTAGTTTTAAACTTTGAAGACTGAAACTGTGAGGGAGAAGATTTTAAAAGATACTCTTTACCTCTGTCGCAAATCATGCACCAAACATTGAGTATCTGGTTTTCTTGTTCAATGTCAAACACCAATTCAGAGAACCAATAGCTCAAGCTCACGTTTGGCTCTTGGGCTCTCTCACTCTTGCAGGGACAGAGAAGGGACTTCCCTTTGTGAAGACCACAGTTCTCCCCTTCTTTGTGCAGGTGGTCTTGGACGTGGTCCCTTCAGCCTCCCAGTTGCACCAGGTACCATATCCGAATTGTGAGGATGTTAGGAACTCTTATATAAAATGCTTTTGAACCATGCCCTTTTTTTAATATAACCTAAATCTTGGAGATTATAAGAAAGACAGAAGGAAATAGCAGTTGGATGCCATGTCAGCCTTGCCACCAGGGAAATGTTCTTTCTCAATTTTAAAAATACTGATCAGGCAGAAAAATCCTCAGGGCTGGAGAAATGTTTCAGGTGAAGATAAGTTGGGCATTCTTCACACTCAAAAAGCTTTTGGTATAATTATGTCCAGACAGCTATTTTAGAACAAAGCGCAATTCAAAGAGATTTGAGAAATGTAATAGATCCAGGATAACAGAGGTAATACCCCATTTTTCCACAAGATGAAATAAGGAGTCAGAACTTCCAGTTTAACATCATTTCTTTTGAAAAACTACCTTTTCGACAGCGTGTTGTCCTCAGACACCTTTACTGTGGTTTAGTCCTGTCACAGAGAGACAGAAGTCATCTATTAAATCCCCAGTACCAAATCCTGCAGTACCAAGTTTTCCTCTGTTTTTTTCCAAACATGTCCTTATAAGCCTGTATGTATTTAAGTTGTGAGAGCTGTCTAGACCACATGCTGAGATGGTACCACCACATGCAATAAGTTATCCTATATATGACAAATATAAGATGATCAAAAGCTTTCCTGAAGTACAGACAGTCTGAGGCACAAAGAGAAAGTTAATGTATTGATTTCTGAAGGATTTTTAATAAAACTGCTATCAGCCAACTCTTTTCTTTAAAAAACCCCACACAAACAGAAAAAGGCCAAACCCAAACAAACCAGACCCCTCGTTTTCCACACAAAAAGTGTCTCACTCTGAAAGTTGTATTTCATGTGATCTTGCAGTAATTTAGGTATTTTTATAGGAAATAATTTTTAAAGTTTTTGGGTTTGTTGCTACCCAAGTATTTTTTTTTGTCAGTTTAAGGCACACGTATATGCCAGGTGGGAGAGACTGTGCAAGCAGTAGGTCTTGCAGATAGATTAAGTACTTCTGGTAAAAAATCTGCTACAGTCTTGCAGCTTAAAACTGTCTTCCGTGACTCAGGCTTCTGAACAAGTTGCAAAAAATTGTTTTGAATTAGAGTTCTCTTTTGATATGTTTGTAAATGCCAACGGTGAGGAGGAGAGCGTAGGTGGGACAAGCAGGTGACAATGTTTGTGCCTTGCTTCCGGTGTAATAATTTTTGCCCCTGATTATACACAGCCTCCACTTCGAAATACACTTCTAGTATATAATTTGGAGGTGAAGGGAGACACAGAGCCTTGGAGGAAAATCCCATCACCGCGATGTGCAGGAAAGCTGTGTGTGAAGCTTGCTCTGTTCTGGGGCGAGCGCTGGGACAATACCGTGGCTTTGCCCTTTGTACTGGGGAAATCTTTGTCTTAAACTGGCAGATTTCTCTTTTACGTTTATGGCAGTGCAGCTACATCAGTTTAATTGACCTTGGCAATCTGCATCTGCCAGTGGTATGTCCCTGAGGGACATTGCAATTTTAAGCTGCATTTTATTGCAGAATTTTCAGTTACTGCAGACTAAGCTATATAGCCGCCCCCCCGTTTTGATGGATGCCATCAAAATTTGCTAAAAATATATATTGAAGACACGATTCTCTTAATGAAGCTCCTTTTAAGTGCCTTGTGAATATAGTAATTAAAAAATAATAATATAATATTTTTCTGAACATTTATGTGTATTTAATTACATTTATATAATGCCATGCAGTATAAAAGTATTTTTATTTTCACATCTACATTATTTTGAAGGACAATAATATTTCATATGCAAAATGCCTATATGTGCTGTTTACTAATAGCATGAAAAATATTAACATCTCCTAATGCATGCTTTAAAAAAATTCAGAAATTGTAGTGAAAAAGATACAAAAATATATTGTCTCCATTTAATTTCGATTGTGGTTTTATGGTTTTATTCTTAATATGTGTAACAAGTTTTGAGGTGTGCCTTTCTTCCAGGATGTTTGAGTTTGAATATTAAGTTCAGATGTTTTTGACTTTTATGAGAGTTATCTTTTTCAGCATTAAATTTTCTTACTGTTATCAGCATATATTTGAGAGATTTTAGCAACAGTGTTTTCTATCTTTTATTAACGTATTTGTCATTTATTTAATTACAGTCAGAGAGGCCATGGCACCTATCAAGTTTAACAGATGGGGTCTCCCTGAAGTAGACCCAGAAACGATGCAAACAAGTGAACCCTGGGTGTTTGCAGGGGGTGACATCGCTGGCGTTGCCAACACTACAGTGGAATCCGTGAACGATGGGAAACAAGCTTCCTGGTACATGCACAGATACATACAGGTGACTTTTTCAAAAGTTTTTTTCTCTTTTCCATTTTTATCTGCTTTTAGATACTTCTAAAAGTAATTTCATTGGCATTTTGATTAATGATACAGATTTTGAGAAACTAATACCTAGATTATCTGGTGACTAGGACATTACAGATTCCTTCAGCTTGGATCGCATATTAGAGTTTGGGTAGATGAACTCACCTTTCTTACATTACCTTAACACTAGAATTCAAGCAACATTTTCTTGGCCCCAGCTCTGAATTCCACTCAAGGGTAGTAAGTCTCCCTGCACAACAGACACTGCGAGCACAAGCCCTAATTGGGTAATTGGGGAAAACTACTGAGTGCCATAAGTATTAAAAAGTAAAATCTTGCAGTAGTGCATAAAGTAAAAATTAACTACTGCCAATGTTGTTACCTGGGGAAGACAATTTTAGTTTACTAACAGTTTACAGAACTCTCAGGTTGTCTACACTGGAACCCAAGTTTGCTCTGATGAGACTGATAAACTGGATTCAAGAGCTTGACAAAGACTAAACACGGAATGCACAGAGGCAGGTAACTCAATGGAGAATTTACCTGAGAAACGTGAGGCATACAGACTTGAGAAACCTGGTAACTAGATGTCTCCCTTTGGTTCTTCTTTCCTGGTGCTGACTGAGCACCTCTGCCCTGATTTTTCTAGTTAAAGAGCACTCCTCTAGTAGAGGAGCTGCAAAGGAATCTCCCGAGACAGAGACACAGCCTGGAGAACCAGCTGACAAAAAGTGTGTTCGTAGTGCAGGGAACTTTTAAGAAACATGATATATGATTCATTCTGCCACATAAAGAGATTTGAACAACTGAAGTTGGGACTGTAACAGCTCAATGTCTTTCTCCCCCATCCATCTGCTCAAAGCCTCTCTGATTGCATGTTTGTGCAATTTCATGCTGTTGGGGTCTGATTTCACTTCCTAAAAATACTTCAACTGAAAGTTGTTGTTAGTATCTGTGCATATTTTTTCTCACTTGTTCTAAAGCACTGTTTGTGTCCTGTCTTCTTAGACCCTATGAAAATGCTGAGTGTGAAACATCTTTAATCCCTGACCTGCTTGCTTAATTTCTCAGTGCACAGTGATTTTGGTAAGGGAGAAGGGGGTATCTCCTCTTTTTTGTCTCCTTATTCAACCTCTTAGAAATACAGGCATCACTTATAAAACCCTCCTTTATCATACTGCTTCCTCCTCAAAGCTTTTTTTTTACCTGTCTGGAAGGTATTTAATACTTTGGAAAAAATCTGAATAGTCATGGCTTGAGAATTAGAATTTTAAATCAAGCAGGCTTGTGATACTAGAGCATTTCTGTTACCCTTTGCAGGTTTCAAGGCAGCTTATTCAACCTTACAGTCTCACCAGGAAGCTAATGGGAAAGCCTTACAGCAATCTTCACAGGAAAGTTTCCAAATGTCAAGTGTCACCTTTCCAGCTGTTAGATGAATGGGTTGCCCAAGGGCATTTATTTGGATGTGCAGCCCTTGTAAAATCTGGTTGCTGTGGTGCAAAATGCTGTAATTTGGCAATTTACTTCACCAGTGTTTGGACCTGGTAGAAATTTCAGTGACTGGAGGAGAGTTTGGTTTTAAAGAGGTTGTTTAGAGAAGGATAAGAGAAGGATTGTATTACCCTGCTGTTTATAGGGACAGGTGCGTGCACATGTGCCTGCCTTTGTGCACGTGTGTGCACACACCCAGTTCACAGCTGAACTGTATTCTGGAAACTTCCAAAGAAGGATAAATACCCTTATATACCAAGTGGATAAATACCCTTAAGTGGCAAGTGGATAAATACCCTTATATACCACCTTATTCTCTCTCTGCTGTGAGATTCTAAAGCAGGCAACCATCCTGTGATCTGTCTGAATCAAGTACACTTTAAATTTTAAATAAATGCATTGATACTGCCTATGTTTGTTAAGGAGTAGGTAGCCATTTCCAAAATCACCAGCTATCTCAGCACCAGGGTCTATAAATGATGCAGTCTTCATCAAAATAAAACTATTCCACAGGATTTCTCAGCTAATCCAAGACCATGTCAAAGAGTGTAACTCGAACCCACAATCCTGACTCCTTGCAGAATGCGCTGTTTGAACAGCACGCTGCTTGTATCCCAACCTACTCCAGGCAAAAGGCTAAGCAAACAGATGGGCCTGATATGTGCCCTGAAACTCCAGTCACTGCAAGCTCTGGCACATGGTCAACTCAGGCGTGAGATCCAGACTCAAGGACTCTTCAGCAGAAATGCCTTATGTTCAGTACTGAGAGTTATTTACAGAAGCTTCTTGGCTGCTCTTATGCTGGAAACTTTCCATCATTAGTTGCCTAAATATCTCCTGCCTCTTAACATATTCCTCACACTATATGAGGCATAGGTTCATCTCAGAAATTGTTGCCTGCAGCTGTGTCAGGTTAGTTTCTATAAACATGACCGGTCAAAGCCTAACTAAGGATAGTTGTAGTAGAACCTGTTAGGAAATGCAGTCAGTCTTCCTAGAACCGTTCCTTGCAAGTCTTTGGAGAGCCAAACAGAATCAGCCCAATTCATGCAACTATCCACTACTCACATTTTCTCACAATTCAACCTTCTTGTGTTATTCCATGAATGACGTAAAAATTTCAATTAAATAATCTTAGTGATTTATTTAGTTTGGGGATTGTAATCCTTCGCTTTTGTCCAACAGTGACTTCGTGATCTTGTGCAGAAGCAATATAGGCTGCTGTTCTCTTCTGTGCCTCAGTTACCATTCATTACTTTCTGTTCAGTGAATGGATTTAATAGTATAATAGTTGTATCCAGGGTAACTCACAATTATTGCAGGACTAACTTTTAATTTTCCATGCCTATCTTGAGAGCAAAGATGCTCCAGTATTTTCTTCTTGGATGACTGTGCCAGTCTTAATGCCTCCCTCCTGCTCTATTCATACACTTACTTGTGGACTGTTTTCCCATATATGACAGTCAAGCTTCCATCTTCTTCTCACTAAAATTCCTCTTTAAAAGTGACTTTTTTGCTCTGGTTCACAGTAAGTTTTCTTTTATTTAAATCTATTTTTTGTTACTGTAATCTTCCAGTGTGGAAGTTTCTTTTATACTTTTCCTAGACTGAAATGTACATGATACATTTAGAGAATAGAGGTCTGGATCTGAACTGATATAAATTGCACTTCACTAAGACATTATTCAAAATGAATTTCGAGCACATTACAGTGTTATTTTGAACTACTATCGCGTATTTTCTATTTTTTCTTTACCTATCCTGTCAGAAAATATATGGGCTTTGTATCTGAAAAGTATAGTGTTGATTCTTTATCAAGATTGACCATTCTCATGTATTCCTTGAGCATGCGTGAATATACATCATTTCATAATCAATACCAGAATTGGGAGGTTCCCAGGAAGCTTGAATTTGAAGCTGTTAGTTATGTTGTCTGATTCTTTTCAGGATAACCGCAGGAAAAAAAATGAACGTCCCTTTGTTTAGCTAGAACAACATATGAAACAATAGCATGCAGCAATAAAGCACCATTTGCAAAATAGGTGAATTAAAGGCAAGTTCAGGAAGCCTGGTAAATTAGTTGCTTGCCTCTGAATAAGCAATATGTGTGTTATAGAAAGAGAAAGCCAGGAAGGAGCTTAGAAAATCTCTGTCAAAGTGGACAGAGCCCTGAGCAAACCTGCTGTAGCTGACTCTGCTTTGAGCAAGGATGCTGGACGAGATAGTCCCCAGGCATGCCTTCCAACCACAACCGTTCAGAGATTGTATGAAATAACACAAACATATTTACCACAAAGTTAAATAATGAAAGATTGGAGAGAGGATAGCAGAGGCAAGGGAGAAAAGACATGTTTTAGGATCAGACTTTAAAACAAAGAAAGCCAGGGTAAGATGGAAGTATTCAGGAAAACTCTTCCAGGCAGTAGGATTTGTGGAGAAGGCTCTCTGAAAAATAACAGTAATACAATACTCGCTTTCACAGTATATCTTTGTTAAAGGCCAGAAAATGCAGTTAGACCATATCACTCTGGTTAAGAATTTTGTCCATCTAAAGAAAATTAATGTCAAAAATTGTCTAAAGGTCTAAAGCCGAGTTCCTGTCTCTCAGCCCTGCACTGCAGCCCGTGTACTTTTGCCTTCAGGCGAATCCTGTTTAGGGTAAAGTAGACCTACTGCTTGCAACATGCTGGGGATTTTTCACTGCCCTGTTCTAGTCTCCAAAAAATTGTCATGATTGCAACAAGTACCTGCAATATTTTTAGCTCAGCTGGTTGGCATCAAATTAAGAGGAAGAATGGGCCACACTCTTTGTCTTCTAAAAATCAAGGGAAGAGTTATTGTAAATAAACGCTTGCCTGCAGGCTTTCTTTTCCAATTTGTTTGTGAAATGTCAGGGAAATCCTTCATTATAAAGATGATTTCACTTTCAGGAAGCTATATAACATTTTTGTTTGCCAAAAATTTTGCTTTGTAGAAAACAATGCATCAAGGCTTATAAAATACATTTGTTTCATAAGTATTGTGCTGAAAGGAAAAAGGCAGCAAAAAAATAGATCAAAAAAGGAAGTGATAGGAAGGAGGGAGAGAAATCTCCAGAGGTGTATTGCCACTGTCTACTGAACCTTTAACTGCATCTTGCCCCTGTGTGTTTTTAGATACTTGGTTTATTCCATTCAAACCTTTTGTAATTCTCCCCCTGCCACCTCTGCTTGGGTCACTTCATCATTAACAAACCATTAGGCACATTTTGTGGGGCCTGAGTGCATGTGGGTGGAATTCTTTGTGGTTCTGCTCTTTGGGAGGGAAGCAAGGCAGGAAAAATGGGCCCCTATATATGGTTTGGGTAGTGGCTTTAGACTGGTTTGCAGTTGTACAAGCTATGAATAGTTCGTGATCAATCCTCAGACTGAAATGTATTCACAGAGAACATTTGAACAATCCTGAATAGCAAATAATTCAAACTAGAAAATTAGGTTTATTGCTCACATGTGTGCAAAGAGTAGAGTTGACCAAATCCTTTTCCTGAAGTCTTTTTTTTTCTGTCATTCTTACAGAATGAAAATCAAAGAGTTTTTCATAAGATTTCAGTATATCAGTGTTGATTTCAGCAGATTTCCCCGCTTTTAGATGTGTAGGAGACAAAAAAGACTGTCATTTTAAAAATGCTTTAATTTAAATTGTGTGATCCAGGATTTTCTGGTTGGGCATTGCAAACAACATTTTGCAGTTGAAATATTAGTTAAGAAAAACTAAAAAAAAACTTAAAAAAAAAAAAAAATTAAAAAGGTTAAATCAAGCTCAAAGTAAAAAAAAGATGAAAATACTCTCTCTCTTCCCCTCCCTCCCCTTTTTTTTATTTGCCAGTCAACAAAAGCTTTTGAAATGTAGAATGCCAGGCTGTTTGGTTTTTGAAGAACTCAGATTCTCCTGGTGTAGAAAAATAGCCCTGTGGAATATGACATGAAGGAAGCAGTGAACACTCAGGAAGGAAAAAATGGGGCGTGTTTGACTTTTTATACAAGTATAGAGGCACTGGCCTCTAGCTGAAAGAGGTCGTGATACTGAAGTGATTTTGGTCCCAAGTGTTAGGGATCTTTAGAAATCAGCTTTTCTCAAAATGTCCACATTAGGGATCCATTCAGGTTCACATGAATCAGGCTAGAACAATTCCACTACTTTCAGTGCTTTTAAGCCATCAGAAAATTTGGCCCCAAAATGTATCCTCTTTGACTGAAGCTTCGAAGATCTGGGGTCAGAATAGTGTGATGGGAATCCACACAATCCCAAAACCAAACAGGTGTGAACTCTCAGGTTTTAAACCAGCCTAGGAAACAAAAGGCACTAAAACAGACAAAAAACTCCTCATCCCATCTGTGCTCATCAGTTTTCACACGTAAAAATTGATTAAATAAGTTCCTCAAAAAAAAAAATCCAAAAACCCAAAAGGCAGCAATTCATAAGTGGCTGAGGTTTTACTCGGCTACTCTGGAAAATCTTCTCCAAACTTCAAGGACTGGTTCTTTTTGTCCTGCCGAAAGAATCTTCTTTTTAAAGATAGAAGAAACTGCTGTGCTGCTAGCTGTGACTTACTAAGAACACAGACAATGTAGGGCTTCTCTGTGTTGGAGGTTCTTGCTTTATTTCATTGTGATTTTATTGGGTCAACCATTTGAGTGAGCCGAGATTTTAATTTTACCCACCACAGCCTGATTAGGATGCTGTTCAGTATCCATACATGGAAAAAGCTTTTCTCTTTACGGTTTTTATAATAGATGCAACACATACATTGATTCTCACTGACTCTTCAGAGAAAAGACTCTTTCAAATGAAAACAAAAGTGACTGTGGTGGCACAGCCATAGCGTGTATGATGTTCTTTGATGGCAAATCAGATTCTAACTTTTTTCAGTCTTGAGGTATATTCATAATAATACAAATAGATATAAACCCAATATTAGTTTTGCATAGATATGCTGTTGTATAGGCTATATAAAATCTTTCAAAGTGGGGGAAAAACGTTTAGAGGTTCACAATACATGGAGTTAGGGCTGTGATCCTCCACATGATGCTTTCCCTCATTTTTCACAATTTCCTACACTTTTTATGGATTGGCACCTGAGAAGAAAACTAGAAAGGGTCCATCTGCATATCCTGGGTTTTTTCATACCTTGCTGTTCTTTGGTGCTGTAGGAAATAGAGGTGGCTCTTCAGAATGGCTGAACAAATCTTTGGACTGAACCAGGCTTATCAGTACAGGATGTAAAATAACTGTTCCTTCATTATTGTTGTTACTGTCATTCAGTTATTTCCAGCATAGTGTAGTATTTCAGCATGAATACTATTTGGGCAGAAGATGTTACATAGGCAAGTGTTTGCATGTTTTGCTGATTTGCAAGTCTGAACACAAAATAGAATACTTAAACTTTGGGTTGTTATAGCTTAATTATTCCCTTATCAGGATTAATAATAAACTGTATAAAAATAGATCAGAAAAAAATTCTGTGGTTTTCTGTTGTTTCTTTTTTACAGTCCTTATATGGTGTTGCAGTTTCTACGGTTCCAGAACTCCCACTCTTCTATACTCCTATTGATTTAGTAGATATCAGTGTAGAAATGGCTGGACTGAAGTTTCCAAATCCTTTTGGCCTTGCCAGTGCAACCCCTGCTACTAGTTCTTCAATGATTCGAAGAGCATTTGAAGCTGGATGGGGCTTTGCTGTCACTAAAACCTTCTCCCTGGATAAGGTGAGGAAATATTTTAATGTATATTTTGCATGTAACCATTTCTTTGTATATTTGAAAAATCTGAATCTTTGGGGAATGGCTCTGTTATATCCAACTAGCATAAAGATAGCAGGGAAGGGCATGATAAATTGTGTAGTTCAACTAGTCTGTGAGGTTTCCACAGTGCAGTGACACAATTTCTGGTTTTGTTTGTTGTTGCATTCTTCCCTTTTGTTGCTCCAACCGTTAATACTAGCCAACTATTAAGTGAAAAAATCCTTTTTTTGTGATACTGCAGTGAAAGTGTTTTCGGTGAAGGATCAGAATGCAAAGGGAGTGAGTAACAGCTTTGTCACATAACTCATGGAGGGTGGATTCTGTGCCAGAGGCTGCCAAGATGAGCCATTGAACTGGAGGTGCAGTTGCAATGTGATAATGTGGCTGCAAGGAGGGGGCTGGGTGGGTAGTGGAAGAGAAGGATGGAGGCAACATAAAACAAGCCTATGGAGAGAAAAGCACAGTGACATCAACCTTCAGTAACTTGTAGTGGAGGAGGAAGGAGTTAGAATTAAGTCTTGATGGCTATGGCTCAGTGTGGCACCTTAAATAAAGCATTTTGTGGAGTTTTAAGTGTGTAATTGCTTGTTTGAATTCAGGAGAATTGTAACTTCTTGTTGCTACATTCAAAACGGGAAAATGAGACTGAGCAAGAAGTTTAGGCGGTGAAAGAAAATAACAGCTTTGATAAACAGATCACAGAGAAAAAAACCAGGTTTTTGACTGGAATGTAGATCTGGTTTGACTTGTGGAGAGAGCAAGAAAAGCAAAGGTGAATCCTTGGACAGAGGCCTGAGTAGCAGTGTGAATAATAGCAATGTATTGTCAACCAGTAACAATACAAGGGCCTCTTATTCTTGGTTCAGAGGGGGGATATACGAGTGTGCTGATGGATGGAGCAGAGGAGAAAAGGTGGATTTGTTCCTCCACCACCTTCCCATGGGTGAGTACCACAGGTGAATTAACTATAGTGGGTGCCTCTCTAGTGTGAGGAAGGTCTAAGGACAAAATGCTGTGTTGCTACAGAATACTGTAAAATATGTCAGGCTGGATTCTGCTGTCACTTACACCTGAGGAAGTAAATGTTCCTCTGGATTTCAGTGGAGATTCCAATCTACTTCACAGGGCTTCTTATTAAAACACTTTTTAGGACATAAATGTCTCTCAAGTATGTTTATAACTGACTTACATGTATAATGTGCCATCAGCTGTAATTATTCAGTGCCTAGCCTACAGGCAACCCATAGCAAGTACTGAGACTTATTTTTTTATCAGTTTTATTGCTGGTGTGCTGGCAGTCCTGCCAGACTGCACGTTGATTACTGTGCATCTCGAGAGCTAAACAGACACAGACTGAGTTCCAGCTTGGGTGGGAGTTCAGGAGGAAAGACAAGCATGTTGTAGGAAGTGATGTTGGTGCTATACTAAGCAGCAGACTCTGAGTCATTGCTGAAATGGCGACGGCAAAGTGTTCCACTGGATGCCATGCTCTGGAGGTGTGACTCAGATGGAGATCTTTCAAGTTTTTTTAAAGTATTTGTTGCAATAAGATGCAAAATACTGCAGGTATTATTTGTTTTAAGTTAATAAGTTCAGAAAAGTGCTATCTAGTGAATTCTAGTTCAGTGATTGTTATTTCTACCTAAGCTTCCTTCTGGTGTTCAGCAGGAGACAGTACCCTTTCTCTGTGCCTAAACTCTTGAATC
The DNA here is from genome assembly GCA_013397975.1 of Machaerirhynchus nigripectus. NCBI lineage: Eukaryota > Metazoa > Chordata > Aves > Passeriformes > Dicruridae > Machaerirhynchus > Machaerirhynchus nigripectus. The sequence goes on along the minus strand of VZRQ01003875.1, from coordinate 2,083,877 downwards.
ATGTGTTGTGTCTAGTAGAACTGTGTCCCACCCAAGTGCTGCCTAGATTTCTATTATTGTATTCTTCCTAGTACTGCACTTCTCTCAGGTGTTAAGCCTCAGTATTTGTGACATGATCTGAGATGCGTGGCTGAGCGGTGCTGCAGAAGCAAAATTGCTTTTATTTATCAGAGTAACATGGTACTTAATGCTACAAAAATAACTGTTTCAAATGGGAAGAAAAGCTCAATTAGGTACAGCAGTTCTTATGTGAACAGAGTGTTAGAGAAAGACTGATCTTGTTGACTTAATGCTAGAACAAGTTGTTGGTAGAGAGTTTGAGGTATTATAGGTTCGCATAATGTGCTAATTTTTTTTTTTTTTAACTTAGCTTCTGATTTGGTAGACATAAATCTTGTGCAGTGTTCAGCAGGGAGCAGAATGTTCTCTTGGGCTGTGGTACCAATGGTGGGGGTTTCAGACTGAGCCGTCCTGCCCAGCTAGTCAGAGCAATAGACAGGAGGATCAGGAGTGAAGATGTCCTTATCTAAGGCTGCGGCGTTGGTGGGAGGAGGAGGAGGAGCAGATCCCCAGACAGTACAGTTCCCAAGCGTGGAAGAGCTTCTGGGAGGGAAGAGAGATTGCTAGACATGGTTCTTGGCAGCTGAATCTTTTCCACTTCAGCCTTGATTGTATGTGATACAAGTAGGATTCTGTGTTCTTCCCTCATGTCCTCACGTTATCTGTCCTGGTAAGGCTTTACTGGTGGGCTTACTTCTGATTTGCCTACTGTAAACTGCCTGTGTGGCCATGGGGAGCTTAGCAGCAGGAGAAATTCTCCCTTTTCCAGGGCCAGTGACCGAATTTGCCACTATGTTCAGACACTGGTAGGGGAAACCAGTGACTTCCCTGTTTAACATGGGCATCCTTTGGCACTTCAGCAAAAAAAAGACTGATGCAGGCTAAATTTGAGTGACGTATAGGTGATGAAAAGTGTGTACAGCCAAACCACAAATTTCCATACATTAACTCTGGTGTGATGGAATAAGGTCAGAGAGAAAAGCATGATAAATCTTGGAAGAAGGGGATCCAAGGACAGAGATAAAAAGGACTCAGGCTGGATTCTCTTAAGACACAGGATTTATTTCATATGAGCTGCTTCTCCTGTTCTCTCTTTCGTCATCTAGCACAGAAAGCTCTTCTAAAACACAAGGCTAGGGATCTCTACAGCCCATGAGAGGCCCTACTGCCTTGTACAGAGGAACTATTGGGTAACAGTGCTGGAGTTCAGCCTCTGGACCATAATTTATGCCCCAGTCTTTCTAATCCTCATGTGTCATGGCCTCACCTTGAAAGCTTCACGTGCTGCCACAGAGGGAGTTAGCACAGAGCGCATTGTTCCGTGCCGTGCTCGCTCCCTTTTTAAACACCTACGTACCTTGCTCATCACTGTCTTCATGACAACCCTTGTAGCATTTTCTGTTTGTAGGCTGAGCATTTCAACTGCGAGTGATTCAGCAAAGTTTGTTCTTGCGTACTACTGTACTATTGTTGAAACCTACAAAAAAGCTAACGTGAGCAATAGCTGAAATGCCTTCACAGCATTTATACTTCTAAAGATGCTATGCTCTAAATACTTTAGAAGGTGCTGGATATTATAGTGTGCTGCAAATGTTAATCATGGGGGACTGTACCTGCATGTGTCTGTTGGAATCTGTGGAGGACATAGTGACCTGTAGAATTTTATTTACTAAATTAAACATCTTTGCACAGCTGCTTTAGTATCAACTAGATTTGATTTCTTCCAGAAAAGGGAATAACTGCTTTTAAAATGGACAATCACTGACAAATGGTAGCAGAATAAAGTGTCCCTTCACACATCTTTTTGTACATTCATGTCTTCCCTTTTTGACTGCAGGATCAATAGCTCATTGCTCTGTTGGTTCAAATAGTATTTCTGTCTTGTTCAGATAACTGCATGCAGCAACATATTATTTGTAAATTCTGTTTGCAAGGTATTGAAGGGAAATGGGGGAGCTGCATATCACAGAGTCCACAATAAATGGATACCAATTATTACTGCTTTTAGAGCTTAGATGAACAGAAAACTACATGCAGAATGACAGATACTGCATTAATTAAACACATAACTGTGAGTGGGAGGGTTTTAGGAGAAGTGTTATACTGAGCTGGTTTATTTACTAAGAATTTATTAGTGAGTGTTGTTTAGAACCCAAAATTTGCATTAAAACCTGTAATCAGAAAGCTTGTATAAACATAGGATCAAAACAAGTCAAAGGTTGTATGAGGTGTGTACATCCCTATGCCATATTCACTACCACAGTGAGGAGTTCATAGCAGAAATTAGGGTTTTCTTAGCTGAATTCAGGCTTTGTTGTTCTCTCACTGCATTGTATGCGCTGTTTAGAAAGATGAAAAAACAACTATGTTAGCAGAAATGTTTGCTTTGATTTTTAGATGCTTCCTTCACTTCTAAAATTTAATTCTGATTAATCAGATACATCTGTCTTTATTTTGTTGTGACATGCATTGATTTGTGATGCTGTCGCTTTCAATAATGCAGAAAAAGTTGCCTTTATTATGAGAACCAGCAGAAATCAACATGCAGACTAACTTCATTTTTAATCTTTAATTTTTTTTCATTATATATGGAGCAAGTTGCGTGGATGATTTTAAAAACAAAGTTACAATTAAAACTAGATTAAATTTGAACTAAACCATAGCAGAGGAAACTTTCTAGCCGTACTATATGTTTATGCAGCTCACAGATGTAGATTTTACAATACATTTGCTGAACCATTTCTGAATAAAAACCACTGCTGGCAGAGAATTAATTGATTTTCCCAGTATATATCGCATTTCTGTGTGCTGTTATTACAATATACATATTCAGGCTCCAGCTAGTTCTCTCTCTGTACATTTGCACTGTGTACACCACGCTTCATAATTGGAGGTGGTAAAAAAAACCATGGTACAATGATGCATTGTTTTCCATAACATTAGTATTTCACAGAAGTGAATCTGTATTACAAAATGTATATTTTTGTATGATATTACAGCATAGTAATTTAGATTAAACTAGTTATAATTTATGGTGCCAAGCCAAAAAGCTATTTAAGATGCATTAAAATGCAGAACCATGACATTTGAAATTCTGATGTTCTTAATATGACAAAGGTTATTCTATGGAGTTTTGCTATAATATGAAATATTAATATTTCACAATACAGTTTTGATGAAGTACAATTTGCCTAGCTTGCATATGATAAAGAAATTAAATGCTTACCAAGGGAGTTCAGTGAGAATTAGAGCCCCGCCTGAACATCTGCTTGAAATGTTATTATCCTGTCCTGCTGACAGCATTGCTCCCTCATTGTTTTTCAAGATTGACAGCTGAATATTGTACTGATTTCTGCAGCAAATATGTCTAGGTGAACTTTGTTTGGTTTTTAGGAATTTAGAACATGCTTTTGATTTCCATCCTATAATTTTTTTTTATACTCTTGACATTTGTAGATGCCAGATTGAGGTCTAGTATGCTGTAGCAAAGATAGACCATTGACTTGCAACGAAATGCCAGTTGATATCTCAGTAAACAGAAATATTACTATTCTTTATTGTGTGGTCTGTATGAAAGCTGTATGGGCTTTCTTTGGGGAGACAAATGATCAGATTGTTAATGTCAAATATAAAAGGGACTGTTTGCCTTTCTACTAAATAGCATTAGACAACTTCTATTAACTAGATTTTTTAATAGAAAAATGAGCATTTTAGCATAAAATACTCTTACATTATTTTCTTGTTTCACAAGGTTTAAAATTATTATTATTTGTTTTAGTATTCTTAGGAGTTCTTTGTCCTCATTTTGTTCCATATTTCTGAAAGAATTTTAATAAGAAATACCATCTTTATTGTTTCACAGTTTTTGTATTTTTAGATCAGTGCATAAACTCAGCGAAGTTTAACGGGAGAGGTAAAAGGCTATGCTAGGGAAATGCTATAGAATGTAATTATCTTTTAAAATGCTGTAGTCCTGCTATTTTATTCTTATACAGAAAATGTGTTATTTAGCTACAAAAAAGGAACAAATAATTCTGTGAATCTGAGTAAGTAGCAGGAAAACAGGCTTTCCTCCTTTTTCCCTGAGAAAAAGTATTTCTCTGATATGTTCAACTTTAGGACCAGATCTCGTCTCTCTACTTGGTTTTACCCTATCTCTGACCCAGTGTAAAGGAGGCTGGAAACTTCTTTACGTGCAAAAAACTTCAAAAGCTTCAAAACTGCTGTCTGAGGAACTGGAAAGGACTGCATATAACCATTCTTTTTCCTCAGTCCATATACCTCGTGCTGCAGGGGTTTGGCATATCTTCACCCTGGAAGACCCTGTCTGGAGAGACGTAGCACAGCTTGAACAGAGTGAGAGACCAAAGAGTCCCGGGACTGAGAGCTTTAACAAAGTCATTATTGATAAGCCAAGGCCTTTCCTACCACAGCTGAGGTCTGCACCAGGTAGATGCACACCTTAAATTGATGCAGGTGTGCATCTTGACACCAGTGAATTTGCAAATGAGGCACTTCGGACCATTTAAAAATCTGGTTTTACCATCAATAATTCTGATTATTTTGGCCAATTAATATTTCTAACGCTGAAGATAACAAACTGCATTTTAAAAGCTAGAGTTTAATAACAATCTGTAAATAGTCTCTCTCTCTTTGTATTTACTGCTGTAGAAATGAAAAACTTCTTACACGTTCATGATAAAAATTAAACCTCTGGGGAAATGTTTAGTCCCACTCTTCCTGTAGCATTAAATATCACAGAAATGCTGCATTCCTTCTGCAGTGAGAGTCTGTCTTCTGCACAGAGTCTCTCATGGAGAAGTCTGTTATCTCAAGGCATGGAGCACAATGTGAGAATTCATCAGTGGAAGACAGGGATCTGTCATGCAGGGGTGTTGAACACTGAGTCAGTAAACCTCATCTGTGTTAAAGAACAGATTTTTACAACCAGAGGATCAGCAACTTTCTTCCCCTTTTATCACTTCTTCTGCCATTCCTCATGGAGCAGAGTGAGCATGGCTGTAACGTTTATGGCACAGAGTCTAAGCTGGCAATGGCTTACCTTCCTCAGAGCTGTACACGAAGCTGGCCAGCAAAGGTAAAACCACATATATGTCCAAAACTGGTTCTTGGTAGGCTGCAGGATTCTCATTTATGTCTAAAGGATTTGGTTTCTGTTCATCTGGGGATTTTTTACACAGTATTTAGAGGTTGTTTCTTTTTCCTGTCTTTTCTTCTGGAGTCAGTGGTTCAAAACAGTGTAGCCAGATTTCATATACATATACGAAGTCTAAGTTTGAACATTAATCTTGAGCTTGAATATTTTAGGCAGCTTATGTATAAAAGACTTGTAAATCAGTCTTTAAGGTGTTTTTTAATCTGAAAACTGTTGTGTGTTGTAATGAAATTTATAGTGCACTTAGACTGGCATACTTGAGAAGCAGTTCCGCTTCAATTCTGAAGGACCATACAGACTGCAACACTGAGTATTTTGCTACATTAGCCTTGATATTAAAAAAAAAGCTTCCAAAAGTAGGAGCGTTCATTCCTGCTCAGCATAATAGGTGCTGTTCTGGTAGTGACCAGAACTTAAGAGAGGATGTAGTTTCTATTCATAGTGCAACTGTTACCCAGTGAGTCAAACAAAATGGATGCAAATTTTACGCTGGTTAAAAATCAGAACAGTATTTCTTTTTATATTGAAGAAGCTTCTTTGCTCTCTACTATTTTGGCTTTATTTACCTCATTCTTCTGAAAATACTTGCAAATATTTATCAAGAGAGAGACAAGGAGAGCACACATGCATGATTTTCCGAAACTGCTGAGGATCTGCAAGTCCTGTTGGCTGTGTCCGGAGTACTCAACATCTTTGAATATCAGATCCTGTATACACAGGATTTCTAAAAGCAAATATATAACATACTTGTGTAAAATATTGTTCAGCTATATTTTTCTGTAGTTGTTTTGTATGTCCTTGGAAGGTTGTTGGTGATCTTGACAGTGACTCATACAATTTTTTGTCTGAAAGGAATTCAGCTAAAAAGGCAGTTTGAATGTAAGCTAGAAATTGGCAAGTGTAATTCTGAAATTTAGAATTTTCTCATTTGTTCCATTCTCAAGTCAGATTTGTTGCAAACCTTTTAGTATTGTTGCATTTTATTAGGTTGCATGCAACCAACTGCATCTAACTTTTTTAAGTGGCATATATTTTATAATTTGTTAGAAAAGATTCTAGGATATTGTTTTTAATAGTTATATTCAAAACGCACCTATCTAAGACCGTCACAGCATAAGGATATATTTAACATTTTTTAGTTTCTTAGCGTAAATTAAAAACCTTCTGTTTTTTTTTAAATTGTTATGATGCACTTTAATAGCTAACCACAGATATTCAGGAAAAAATGAAATCTTTATTTTGTCATTATAGAATTTAGAAGTTTCTGTTCTGTCAAGTCGTTGACTTTTTGACTCTCCCCATTTGGTTAAGGGCATGTGTCAGAGTTTGGTTTTTCTCCCTCATTTCTACATTATAATTATAAAAAAATCCAGAACACCATCTAGACTTCAGTAGGCCTACTGAGATACTGAAGTGGAATAAAGGAAAATGGTCATTGTGATTCAGTTGCTCTAACTTACAGTTCAGCATCCTTGCTGAGGCCTGCATTCATTGTTGTGGTCAAATGCTGGCTTCTGCAAAAGCCTGGGTGACCCTTGGGGACCCCACCTCTGCCCACTGACATTTTAAGGCTGCAGATGCCTCGGGGAGGACGTTCCAGCGCTGGCTCTCCTCCCCTGGCACCGGCTGGTTGCTGCTGCTTCAGCTGGGCACGTTACAGGGCAGCCGTGCTGGTGGGTGACTGTTGCTCTGCTCTGCACCGTGACAGGCTGAGGAGACCTGAAGCATCTCATGTGGCAGCTATTGCCCCAAGATTCCTGGCTGGACCATGGGCTCTTGCAGCACGTTCGCAGCAATGTGGTCCCGAAATGACTCTGCAGAGACACTCTTAGATCGGTGTCAAGCGTGTGTGTGGTGGTGTACAGCTCGTGTTAAGAATTTTGCAGGCATTAGCTGAAATGATGTAACTATCTCTGAACTGGCATGTTTCCACACACGGGTTTACAGGGTTTAGCTTAATCACTTTTCAAGGAATTTTTGGTTATACCAGTGTAGCTTCTATGGAAAGGCAATGGACTTCTCCTGAGTGTTCGAGTTATCTCAGGTCCTGAGTTCCCACTTGGTAAATGAAAAGGGTAAGGCTGTGTTTAACATCTGATTTGCCCACACAAGAAGTTAAAAAAGAGAAGAGCTGATTTTTGAATCTCATGGTGATATAATTGCATTTACACCTGATTGACATTGTTGCAAAAGCAGAATGAAGTCCCATATGTTTAAAAAACCTGACAGGTTCTTACATTAAAATACCTATTACTAATCCAAATATGCATGTGAGTGTATGCTAAATAACATTTCTTATCATTATTTCAGAAACATAATTACCTAATTTTTTTTACTACAACTGCAATTGCAGGACTCTGTCCTTCAGTCAGGAAGTGTAGGATTTTTGTGAATAAATCCTCTAGACTTCATTCAAGAAGGAGATGAGTGTATCCATCCCATGAACTTTGGAATTACTACTTTAAGAATTATCCTAAAAGCTTTTGTCATTGCTAATTGCGAAATCCAATTTTTGGTCTATAGAAAAAGGAAACAGGAACACCCATTTTCAGTAATCCCTTAATAGCCCTGTTATATTAGTCTTTAATTGTAATTTCTCACATCATGTATTGTAAGGACATAACTTTAGATTTGCGTGGAGGACCTGATACTACTTCAAAAAGTATTTCTGCTGAATTACACTAATGCTGTTGAATTATTATTGAGTATTGACATTTTATACTTTAATCTATTTTGGCTTCCCTGGTGCATTTTGGACTATGAAGCAGTTAATTACAAAGCAAGATACAGGTCTGGAAAGCAGCTACACCACCTTTTCACTGTTCTGGAACATATATCATAGAATTCACAGAATAATCTGGGTTGGAAGGGACCCACAAGGATCATCAAGTCCAACTCGTAAGTGGATGGCCCATCTAGGAATATATTTAAACTTACGATATATTAGTACATTTAAAAATTACTTTTGTCCTTAACTTCTATTTGCCTGACTTCTCTGATAATTTAGTGCAGTATAAGAGTTAAGAAAAATTAAATTCCTGAACCACATTACAAATGAAAAAGACAAGCTAATGTTATTACGCAACATTACTTTGTTAGCAGCTGACCTTCTATTCCTAGAGAAAAGAAAGTCTTGGCTAGAAGACAGTTCGATAAATGAACAGGCTATATATTGATTTTTCTCCCTCTTCACTTGTTATGTAATATGATTTCCCTTCCCTTGCAAGGCTTGCTGTTGTACAGGATAGGGCTGGGATCATGGATGTGGAAGCGTATGGGAATGTGTAGACTAAGGAAGGCTGTCACAGCAGTCAATAAGATCTGAGAGGTGTTGACTAATTGCCTGCTAATTACACAGTAAATTGTCTAATTAAGCTGATGGTTAATTAGGGTACGCTCGCACAGCAGTCTTATGGAATTTCGTCTGATGTCTGCGAAGCAGCTTGTGTAATTGGCAAACTGGTAAGGACTGGCAGAGAACACGGCCGGGAAGCACGCTGCCAGTAGATGACAGAATAAGGATGCGTTTGCACAAAGGTTGTCATGTGAACACGCAGGGGTTTGTTAGCCTTCTCCAGCTACGTGGCAGCCAGCACAACGAGGAATCGAGCTGAAAGCTGCTGGAAGCTGTAAATAAAATAAGGCTTAAGCATGTAATATTAGAAAACCAGTGACATGTGCTCTTATATTTTAGTCAGTTTGAACTTTAGATAAACACAGGGTATCAAAATACTCATGTACAGAACTTCACCCAACTGTGTGACTTGACCATGGCAGTAATTATGGTATTGTGATCTATTTAGTAGAGTCCCAAAGTGATCCTGTTTCCAGGGACATGCTATATGTGTGGTGTTGTTGAAAAAGTATAGCTATTAATAAGGAAGCTTGCCAGCCATCATAGCCATCATGTGTGGCATTCTGAATGCACTTTAGTTAGCATTGTGTCCATCCCTAAATGTAACAGAGTATGAGCAGGTCACAGTGGTGCTCTGAATAAAATACGTGTGCACTATGCATAACTATAATATGATTAATGAAAATCTAGTTTCCAGATTCTGACTCAAAGCCAGTGGAAATGGTCAGAAATATGAAGCAGAGAGAACCTGGACAGCACAGGAGTACAGACACCAAATTCTGCCAAGCATCAGTTTGCTGTGACTTAAATTTTTCATTCAGTAAAATGATATGGCATGTGGACTTTCTTGAAGTTAATTACAAATGTAAGTATCCTGCAGAATCAGAATTTCACAACACAGGATTGGGTCTTCACATGACATGATTTAATTTTGAGTTACATATCTGCAAAATCTATGAAAAATACAGCTCTTTGTACATCATGAGCTAAACCAAAGAAAGTGTGCATGTATATAAGTGCTTATTTGTTAAGAATGTTTTGATGTCACTTGAGCAAAGTGAAACTTAATATCCACTTTGGTTCTTGGAAATCACATTTGTTTCAGTGATCCCCCCATCATTTTACTTCTAAGCATTTGAAGTATGTGGTTTGGACACAGTGTCTTTCTGGAACAAAAAGAAAAATTAAGTGAATTCCAAAGGATCATCAAGTCCAACTCGTAATTTCATTTTTGATTAAATGATTTTGATTTTCATTTTTTTCTTTTAAATTTAAACCACATATATGTTTCTTCTCCCATTGAAACAGAATTTTAGAACAATCAAAATTTGAGAGATTAAATTATACTTTCTTTGAATTAACAAAGCAAATTTTATCCTGTGATCTTGCTGCTTCTACTTACCTGCACAGTTAATAATGCCTTTATGTAGCACCCTCTGTGTTGTGAATGTTTGTTCATGATTTTTCCTTTAAAAATAATTGAGTAAAATCATGGTACACTAAGAGCGTTCTCACTGTGCCAGTCATTAGACACAGGACTCCAAACACAGGCTAATCTAGAAGGCCTTAAACCTGCACTGAGGGGGATGATAACAATACCTTGTAATGTTGCTCCTCTGTGTATATTTCCACAGAAGAAAATGCTACAATTCCCCTGCATCAGATCCTGTGAATTATTGCATAAAAAGAAAAAGGTGAAGTACATTGATTCAAGTCAAAACCATACAGGGAAGCCCTGGGTACATAATTTTCTTTCAAATAAAATATACTTTAAATTTGCTTTTAATATTTACAGGTATGGTTTTTCCACATCCATCTGCACATATAAAAAAACAAACCTCCTCAATTAATTTTTCCTTACTGTTTTAAAGAATTATTCTTTAAAAGTATTGGAGAAAGTATTGGAGAAACTATTGTTTTTGCTTCTAACAGCCTATTCAGGAACAAATCTCACTTCACCAGCCAACTGCAGGAACTGAAAGCATACAGTGCAACCATCACAGTTGCTTTCATTTTCTGTCATGGGGCAGCAAATGGATACATTCTAATGCATTTTATTCTCTGAAGACAAAGAAAGGAGTTCAGAGGATAATTGTTACCTTATTATATCCTTCAAAAGGAATTTCTGGCACATGCTACTATGATTTATGTTTTAATAAATCACACAAACATAGAAAAGCATGTCTCTAGTAATTTACATGGTATAGTAAATGTATGTATGTAAAGCCCTATTGCAACATCACAATCTGTAATAAAAATTGTATGGCAATAAGGCTGCTGTTAAACAGCAGCAATAGCCAACTTATTTTAGAAATAATTTTTTTAAACGTACCAATTTTTTTCATATGCAGTTACTGCTCTATTTTATATGACTGTGGAATCTATCAGAACTGGGAACATTTCCCAAATGTCCCTAATGCAGTCTGTCCCAAAGCATCTTCCTTATCTGTTTTCAAGCCTCACGCTTAAACAATGGAGCGCGAGGAGCGCGGCGTCGGCGTTGTGTTCAGCTTTATTGCCTGTGATGGTTCTCTCCCTGTGCAGTTCAGGAGGGTTCCTGTTTGCACCCTTTTATTCAATGTGTATATCAAGCCGTAGAGAAGGTTTAGCAAAGTGACATTGATTGAAGTGTTTTCAATATGTCGAAACTCCGCTTTATAACTCTCAGCTGATTTAGCTGGAGCAGCTGATTGCATTGTTCAGTGTTTGTGGGAGACTGGGGCATGGTTGAAAGCATGCTGAGCAAAAGTCAATCCAGACGAGATAGGAGTGATGCTGGGATCGTTAGAGGAAACATCCAGAGGCTACAGCAAGAGAATTATCAGTCCTTCTGGCTGAGGGATGTAGTTCCATTCCAGGCTGTAGCTGCAACAACAGATAAGAGCCAGAAGCCTACACCCCCTTTTTTTTTTCTGAATACAAGCTTTGCAATGAGTATCCATGCTTTATATTTCAAGATTAACCTGCTGCCAGCCCATGCTATGTTGGACTGGGTCTTAAATCTATCCAAATATTGTCAGTGGTGACAAACTTCATGGCTTGAATTCTGCAGAGGGAATCAAAACTGCCTGTTTTGGGTGCGCTGGGATGGAGCGGAAGGAGGTGCTGGCAGTTCACAGAACACTGTTGTTGCACATGCTTGGAGCTCCTGCCTAGGGTGATCTGTAACAGCCCAAATCCCTTAACTGCAACACAAAAGTTTTGCAAACTTGCAAAAAAAGAGCTTGTTTTTCCTCCCTAACTTTGCAAGAATTGAGGAAAGGATGAATATTGGGTTTTCAGTTGCTACTGGTTTCTTACAATTCTGTTTAAGTTTATACTGCTGCCAAGAACAGTGTTCCCAGAAGGTCAGTTGATTGCTGCTCATGGGTAGGAGGTGTATTTTAAAGACTGACAGGAGTACCTGGAATAGGTGATTTCACATGGAGGTAATGCAGGTCTCAAATAAGCAAAATCTTATTTGCCTATATTCTAGAGATAGTCAAACTCCGATGAATTTCTCTGTTGACATTTATGGATTTTTTTTGTTTGATATTTGGAAATGTTCTGTGCCTTTAAGAAGAACAGAATATTGGAGTCCCTGTCCACATTTTTGGAGTATGTATTTTTGAGTGTCACACTTCTTAAATGGTTATTCTTTTTTCATTTCTTATTCTAGGCTAAAAATCTGCACTTATCTTGGTTAAACTTGAACAACTCTATCAGCCAGAAAATTCATAATAGTATATTATAATTTCTTTTTCTAGAAACAGCAATGCAAATTTAATCTTCACTTTACAATAATACTGTATATATCCAAATACATCGTTTTCTTTACTTGAGCAGCTTTACTCTCATAATATAATTTACATTTTCATTTCTATTTTAACGCTATGCTTAGAGAAGGCTCTAAAAATGTATGAGAGAGAGTAAGAATATATCTGAGAGTAAAGTATTAAAATGATAAACCAAGGACCATCAATCTTATGACTCCTTTCTTATGCCCCTCTCTACAATACTAAACGTGATGCTTTGCTGCCATAACAAAAATTGTTCTTACTGTGTGTTGGGAGTTGTATACCTGTAGATACGTAAGCTCTGTCTTGTGATGTTTATTTCCTTGCTTTTTGGGGGGTGTTTTTTGTATTTCTTGCATTCCTCCTTTAATGTGATTTTAAAAAATGTAGTTCCAGAGAGTGTAAGGATTTAAGGAGGTTTTAAATGACCAAAAAATAACAGTTTCTACAGAAAGAGAGTGACATATTTCGAACACTGTTAAAATTAAATATGGTGGTCAGATTTATGCAGAGGAGAGATTTGATTCTGTGTCCAACATCCTCCATGTCTAGCTTGCTTCAATTATATTCAAGGGTTCACATTCCTACCAGGTCTCCTCCTCATGTGTTTTCCTTGTCTTTTGAGAAAACTTTTTCCAGCCAGCTCTTTCTCTGCCTAACTGAGCTGGTATCATGGGCAGTGGACCATCCATGCTTGTTTGGCTTTTGCAGTATGCGCTGGACTGCTTCCTGTTCCTACTGTAAATGTTGGAACACAACATCACCCAAATTCCTGCTTTTCTGTCTATTAATCAAGAGTTTACAGTGTGCTTGCTGGTATTCAAAACCATTATGTTAGTGCCTGTTACATACAAAATAATATGACTTAATAGCATAATTGAGGATGTAGTATTTGCATTCAGCATGTGTGTTTACAGTGAAGTGTCTTGATACAGCTGAGCTCTCAGGGACAGAAACATCAAGTACAACAAAGAAAAACATTTTTTTTCCAAGTGGTGGAAATGAGAATTGTTTATTTTGAGAGATCTTATGTAAACGTAACTGGGGGAGGAAAAGTAAGCCAACGTTTCCAGCCAATCCACGCCTGCACACACATATCTCTGCTGGCCGCAGCTTTCCCCTTTGGTGCCGTTAGCATTTTCATTTCAAAAAACGACAGTCTGCAGTGGAAGCAGTAAAAATGTTCAACCTGTGGTTTAAATTATTGATTTTTTTGAATATTGAAGCAGTATTTCAAGTGGGTTTTGTTTGAGTTACTTCAGGGTAGAGGGTTCCAGAGGTAATTTGATATCTAAAAGCCTGTGTATTTCAAAGCCATTTCAGTCTTTTGAGTTCCTTCAGCTGATCAGCTGATTGGGTAAAATACCTTATTGTCTCCTGAATTGCTGGCAATAGATAAACTGCAGCTCAAGGTTAGTGCGTAGACCAGCATACAATGCTCTTGGTGATTTATTATGTGTACTCAGTGTCCAATCAACTGACAAAAAATACCTCATTTATTTTTAATGCAGTAACTTATCTTCACTTAAAAAAGAAAGTCTTTTGAGATGCTAGTGTTCACAATCGAGATGGGGGGAGCTCTGTTTCCTGTATCACTAGGGAATGATGCATAATTAAAATTAGGTGAATTCATGGTAGAAAATCCAGTGTGTCTAAGTAAGAAATAGGTGCATGTATTTTCACAAATAGATTGTTACATTACTGCAGAACAGAATGGCTGTAGTGAAAGAGAAGTCACTTTTAAAGAACCGCAGCAGAAGCGGCACTCACTCTCTTTCTCAAAGCCTGGGTTGCTGGTGGCTGCACACGTCTGGTGTTTAGGAAATCAGCCATTCTCAGAACCCTTCTAGTCACAGGGAAAAAAAAGTAAAAATGGTATTACTTTAATAAGGCTCAGATCTGGCAGTGAAGCCATATTGAAATGAATATTGGAGTTGATGGGAACTGTGAAAACTAAACTAATTGCAGGAATGGGCCCAGTTAGGAAGGGTTGTTACCACTAATGACACTAAATATCACAGAATAATGGTGTGATTCAGATTTTAAACAGGTTTTTTCCCTTAAGGAGGCTATGGGTTAAAAAGTACCAAAACTAAAAAAGGAAAAAAAAACCCAAAACTTCACTAAATTATGGACTGTGCAAATTTAAAAATTATGCCATTTTTTTTGCAAATATGCCTATATATGGCATATATGTTTTAATAAAAGTAAAATATAGGAATATAAGTTGTGAAAAGATGTGTGGCATAAAGAGTTTATATAATGCCCAATTGAAAATAACACTACAACTACAGTACAATCCTATAATAACTAGTTTCTGTGAGTGTAGTTTAAGAACTTGTCAGAATTCATTGATCCTCTTGGGATCCGCACTACAGTGTTTTGCATTGTAGTTTACAAAATCCCATTTGAATCCCATGAGTTCCTGCTGCACTGGTCTGTGCACAAAATAGTTTTATCCATCCTGTTCTAGGTGTGCAGCAAGGAAGTCCGCCCTGCCCTGTACTGGCTGCGCTAGGGGAAGGTTGTCTAAAATAGCAGAGGTGGAAAAATCCAGACCCCTACTGCCTCCAAAACCAGAAACATGCAGTCTATACCTGCTTATGCTTAATTGTTTTGTACATTAAGTGAGGATTGACTATGCTGTATAGATTAGTGTCCATATGTGGGCATGAGCTTTGGGCTGAGAAGGGTCTGGGTAATTCCTGGGTGTAGGAGGTGATGCTGGGTGTTGGTGCTGTGGAGCTCTCCTTGGCCCTGATGCAAACTTGGCTTCACCGCCTTTGGAGTGAGATTGCTCCTGTGGTCTGGCATGTGGAAGTAATGGGTGTATCCTGGTTCTCAGTGACGTGTTGCAGTGAGCTGTGCTTTAAACTCCACGGTTCCATGGTAGGAAAAAGGAGGCAAAGACAATCCCTGTCTTCTGCCCTCTCTAGCTCAGGACAGACTTACTCTTTGTATTCCAGTTTTGGGCATGCATAAGCCTTTTGTAGCAGATCTCAGCTGGCTGTGCCACTAATGGTGCCAGAGATCCAGCCACAGCTGTCCTATACTTTCTTGCACCCTGTGGCAGTAACAATGGGAACATTCACCACAGATTCCCAAATGAAACCCTAAGTCAATTATAGTGTCTAACAACCATCTTCCTATTGATTTCAAGGGGAATGGACTTCGTAGCTACCTTATCTGTGTGTGTCTGCTAGATCCTCTGATGAGCATATATACTTAGCTGACAGACCTGAGCAATGACTCCAAAGAGGGCTGGGGTTTGGGACCTGTTACACATTTAAAAAAAAAGAATATGCTTAGCATAGAAAAATGTTTTTCCTCAGTGGTAAACAGGAGAATGGTCCTGCTAGGAATTTCCATGTATCATGGCTGCTTTCAGTTCTTACAAGAATATTTTAATGAGGTTTGATCTTTTTGCTTTATTAAATTTGTGTTTTATGTCCCACAAGGTGAATTTTTAAAAGCCACTAGAATGTGTCATTTTTCATGGGCATTTTAAAAAGTTAATGGGCATTGACTAAGCTACTGCTATGAAAACTTCAGGTGAATGTAGAGGAAAACCAGACTTGAGATGGGGCCTCTGTGTCTGCCAGAAGCAGATGGGAAACAGAGCTTGTCCTTTGGCATAAAAATTCTATGTGCACTTCAGCACTTCTCTACATGGATTTCTGGCTGTCAGAGAGGAGGGTATAACATCTGCAAACACTGAATGTTTATTTATTAAGAGCTCAGTCTGGAAAAGCAGAATCAGCCCATCAGGCAGGAAATCTCCACTTTGAAGCTCTCAAGTGGAAAAAGCCATCTCTGTCTAGATTATTGAGCCCATGTGTGGTGCCCTCATGGTGACTGATGGATGATCACACGGTGCTCACAGAGGAGCTCAGCTCTCCCAGTGACAGACCTGGGAATGCTGGTTCTACCCTTCCTGAGCTCAGTCCACCCAGGGTTTGCATTTCCAAATGCTCTCTCTGGGATGTTTACATCCTATCCCAAGTTCTGTATGAGCTGTCCTGCCAGAGAAGTACAGCATCCTTATCAATCAAAATACTGATGGAGTAGAGGCAGCAGAGTTTGTTCCATGATTCACGGGGTCAGAAAAAACCTATTAGTCATTACAAAAATGGTAACTAATTCAGAATGATAGTTTAATTTGCAGTGCAAGATTTGAGACTCCTTGCAAGTTGATTTCATAGAAAAGTAATTTTGAAAGAATGTTGTCAATTACTTGATTTTTCTTTATTTAGCTTAAACCTATTCTGAAAAGTAGTTCAGCTGCTTTTATGTCATTGAACATAAAATCTAACCGTTTGCATGCAATACTCTTATGTGTGTCCTTACCCTGGTAGCCAATACAAAGAGGTAAATGCTAGGGTTTTTTCATTAATTTTAAGGTAGATGAGGCCTCCAGCAAAAATCAAAATCTATTTTAAAGATTCTGTCTAAATGTAGTTCTGAATTAAAATTAGTTTGAATCTCTTACAAGATGTTCAAATGCGGAGTTAAAATTCACAGGAGCTGATATTTTCATGGTTTGTTTATCCCCATGATTATGTTATCCAGATCTCTGTATAATCAGGCTCTGACAATGTGGCTTAGCCTTGAAATCCCTGCTCTTACAAAAGACCCTTTGGCTTCCCGAGGACTTTTACATAGAAAAAGATAAAAGGAGTATGTTCAAAACAAACGTAATGTTTAAGAGCTCAGTTATCAAAGGAGTAATCTATGGCTAGATTATCACTGGAATGCAAAGCAAAATATTCCTTTAGATACTTCCCTGCACCTCTTCTTCTACGACTTGAAATTGTTTAATTCTGCCTGGAGAATTGATACTTTGAAAGTTACATACCTAGCTATTTAAATAGCTTCCCAAATAGAATTGGTATTGTTTCCTTGCATTTCTCACCCCTAAATACACACAAATGTTAATCAATGCTTATAGTATTTAGCATTCTTAATCCTAATGGAAAAAGAAAATACGTAAGTAGGTTCCAGACATACCTCAATATTTGCAATTCATCCCCAGCAGAAAATTTAAATACATGCTTGAAGGAAGTAATGTGACTCTCATCCTAATTACTCAATCCAGCAATAAAAATATTTTGGATTATACATAAATTTAAGTATAACTTTGGTGATCTGTAACTCCCTAATGTTGATTCTTTGTGCAAGAATTTTAACAAGTCTTTAAATAGGATTGTAGTTAAAAGAGTTTTATTCTTGATTATTGAAGAAATCATATATTTTTCCCCTGAAGGTAGGCATCTAGTCTCCCCTCCTCCTAGGAGAATATAATAGTCTTGATTTACTTATAGAAATCTGGAGGAAAATATTTTAGTGACGCTTCACAATTTACTAACGGAGTTTTACAAAACAGCCTCTAGGAACAGCTAGAAATACATTGATTATATGGCTTCCCTGTGAGAAAACAGTAATTAAAATTATACCACAGATTCTATCAGGGCATGTTAATATTTAATTAGGCAATAAATGAGCTTGGTACAGGTGTCCAGAGTTGTTGACAGGAGCTTTTTTAATCCATGTAGTATTGTCTCTTAAACAAATAGTTACCTCGTTGCTTTTTTCCAGTGTGAAGTTACATGCCTAATTAGGAGCCATTAGTATTGCTGTGTTAGAATTATGAGATGAACTGCAATTCTCTTCTATTTTTCTTGCAGAGGAGCTCATTCTGTGGTCTTGTGTGTCTTGGCTTCTAGGTCATCCTGTTAGGAACCTCCCAATACTGATGTTGCCCTATTGCCTTCTTACAGTATTTTGTTTAGCAATTAGAAAACAGTATTATAGAAACTAACATTGAGTTTTGTCTGATGATGATGTTTGAAAAAATGATATTAATTTGGTCTCCCCATTGAGTACAAGAAGAGAATCTGTACTCTCCTTGTAAGCCTGACTTCCTGTAGTGGCTCTTTCAGACTTGCTGCTGCAAATACATCATGTAATTCTTCCTTCTCTTTCCTTGATCTTATTTTTTTAAGGGGTCTTCCCTATGTTGGTTACTCCCTGATTTTCTTAGACTCACACTTTTAAATAGCACTCATCTAGAAAGAAGTCTTAAGAATTGCTGCTCCTTTATTTGGTCAGTTAGCTACATTTACATCACAACAGGTTTTGATCACTGATTAGAGGATGGTATTCCCTAACAGCTGAAAATGGACTAATATTTTTAGATGTCTGTAAAATAATTAATCTGTTAAGGCAAGCTAGGTTTTTATGATCTAAATCCACTGTAGTCCCAAGGGTAAGCATTATAGACTGAAGTACTTTATTTCAGTTACTATGCATTAATATTCCATCCTTGTGAACGTACACAGGTCCTTAGAAGCCATGGCACAGAAATTTCCATTTAGGATATAGATCAAAAGTTGCCATCAGTGCAGATATTTTATTTACCCATGTACTGCTATTTTATTCCATTCTCTTCTCCCAAATCATTAGCCTTGCATAATTTGCATTGTGGTTTTCTGTTCTTGTGACCTCTTACTGAAAATTAATTAATGTTTTAAGGCAATTACTGAACATTTTTCCCATCAGCCAGCTAAAGCAACCATTCGTTGATTAGGTAGTTTACTGTATCAAAACACCAAGACCCAACAATCATAGAATTCATTTAGGTTGGCAAAGACCCTTAGGATCATCAAGTCCAGCCAATAACCCCGAACTGCAAAAACAGATCCAAAAGGGAATGTCTGCATACAGATACAACTTTCTTTTGAAAACTGTAAGTTCTACTTCTCTCTTCTTTGATGGGTGTAGTTTTTGACCACAATACAGTTTGGCAGCAGAAATTTAATCATGTCCTTCTGCTTAGACCTTTATCAGAAAGCTGATAAAATGTGTGCTCACACTGAACATTAGCAGGAAATTTTTCAAATGTCCTTCAGGTTTTTTTCTTTCTCCCCTTTCCATCCCTCACTTCCCTGTCTCTCACAGAGAAACTGATATAAAGCTGATGAGAATTTGGATTTGCTTTGAAAGCATCTTTTGTTCAAAGACTAATTTTAACCTTGTGATAGAAATTGCTTTTTGTATTCTGTTGAATGTGATAGCTAGTAATTGTTTGTCAAGACAAAGTGCTGTAGGACATAATACATTTTAAAAATTATCTTTCATAATTACAGTAAAAGTGCCCTTATATTCTGATGCCTAGAAAACAAGCAAATATGTAAAAAAGAGAAAAAAAATAAATGTTTTAATTTTAAAGCAATATGGCCTTGTATTGTAAAAAGTGGGGGGTTTTTAAACCGCTCAAGCAAATGTAATTGTCAGCAAAGATCAAATACTTCATTTTCTTA
Organism: Machaerirhynchus nigripectus; assembly: GCA_013397975.1. Classification (NCBI taxonomy): domain Eukaryota; kingdom Metazoa; phylum Chordata; class Aves; order Passeriformes; family Dicruridae; genus Machaerirhynchus; species Machaerirhynchus nigripectus. Next base: position 2,064,191 of record VZRQ01003875.1, on the reverse strand, counting down.
TGAAACATACAACTCAGCTAGAAAATATTTGTTGATTTTACATAAACATTATGGTTGCTATTCTAATTTTTTGTACTTTTACTCATAATTTGTATTGATCCTCCTCATTTATTATTTTAGGAAGCTTAAGTTTATAATATTGTGACTTCTAGACAAACTGTCATGTCTGAATGAGCAAAGTTTGGGGGATGGCTCTTGTTTTAATCAAGGGCAGCAAACTATTTCTGTTTGACTTACATTGGGCATGGGATTGTTCCACAATTATTCTCAGGTAAGAAGAGTAAATTTTCTTTTTTTTTAATACACTGATCTAGTAAGATTATCTAAAGATCTTGGGATTTTGCTGTCTTCATCACAAATTATTGTTACTGATGGCCTTGTGTCTGGGAATTGCATTAGTAAGGAAGGTGTGCTGAGCAAGCAGCAATGATAACAGCTCAGGTAGAAATGAAGTTCGGTGTCTGTAAATTCTGAAGTTTCTCATGCGTTCTCATGGTTAAATCTTAAAGCACTAATGAAACAGTTTAGAAAAGCATCAAATATCTGGTAACTAAACCTCTTACTTGTCATTTGTCTTTCACACAATATGAGCGGTTCAGCAGTTTTTCTCCAAAGTCCTGATGCACTGCTTTTTACCTTATGGGGCTGCAGTTTTCTGTGCTCACTTGGTGATTTGGAAAGCCAGCTTACTCACTGAAGCTGTAGTGTTAAATCGGTTTAATAAACACAAATGTGATAGTTTAATGTTGTAAAAGCATTTATGAGGTAATGGTCTCTTTTAAAAAAACAGTATGCATAACTCAGCTTATTCAGTCAAGAAATAGAGCAGGATATTAAGAAGATTTACAAGCACTGTTCGTGTTCCAAACTTCTGGAATGTAAGTACAGATTTGGGTACCTTCATCTTTGCAAACACAGGACAAACAGACATCAAAAGACAGATAAGAATATTTTTAAGGTATCCTTTTTCCCTCTGTAGCATGATAGATCTTGTATGTAAAAGCTGCAGAAGCACAATTTGTAAGTTACAGCAAGGTTCCTTTTCAAGATGTGTTCTGGACTAGTGGAGAGATCAGAACACTTATGCTTTAAATCGCCAATGTGAAAAATGCTTGAGGGCTGTGGAAGTAATATATCTTTAAATTCAGTTCTTATTTGCGTGAAGTAACTTAAAAATAATTATTTTACATCATATTATCATGATATACTATCTGTCTTCAAGAAAAGGAGAGCAGTGAAGAGGAAAGAGAGGGCTAGGTGTAGACTTCATTCATAAAAGCAATGAAAGAAAGGTGTCTTTATGGTAGTTTATTTCTCATACCTGGTGGTGGAGAGATTAGAGCAGTTTCTGCATGGTGGGAAGTTCTGAGATAAGTTTTTCTGTCAAGGTGGTTTTCATTTTTAAAAAATGCCTCTGTGTGCACTGAGGGAAAGAGAATGAGAGAGTGAGGAAGTGACATGGATGAGGTCTTGTGCTCATATGGGAAGAGTAAAGTCTGGCCTACTCCTTCACTAAAAAAAATGCTAAATGCAGGTGTTACAAATTCAACAGGCAGCATTGCATGCAGCATAGCAGTGGTTTGTGCACTGGAAGGTGCCAGCCAGTGGCTACATCAAACCTCCTTGGGCAGAAATCATAGGCAAATTTTTCTGCCTTTCTCCATGAGCCAGTAAATCCTCCCATGTTTTGCGAAAATCCTACTCTACTAGATAAGGTCTTCAGAGTTGTAACTGTTGGAATGGTTTTGTGTTTGTAGAGGTCCTTGCTGCACATTTATCTTCCAGTTCAGCTGGAAAAAATTCTGACTTGGGGAAATTCAGGAGAGCAAGTCAGTGCTTTGGGCCTCATGAAAGAAACCCTGCAGAGATGTAGTATGTCTCAGTTCTGATGGAGGGGAGGGGAGGAACCAGTCGGAAGGTTTGTATAGGAACAGTGCTGTGTGCAGTGGTATTGTTGCTTCAGGTTTCACTTGCCTTTTGTGGATGGTTAAAACTCCAGAAGGGGTGATACTAGACACAGTCTGGCTAGACAGCTGAGTCACAGAAGAGGCAGATCATCACAAGACCTTGAGTGAGAGTTGGCAGGGAATTACGAGGACATAAGTCTGTGATGCCGTTCGTATCTATGAGGGTGTGCAAACAGCAGTGAGCCAGATTTCCAGAATGCTTTAACTGCTGCGATATTAGGCAGAAAAAGGCAATGTCTCCTCCATATTTTCACATAGGTGAAATTGTAATAAAGTTCTACTGTAATTAGGGAAAACTGAATCTTGATGTTGGGGGGTTGATTTAAGCATTTAGAAAATAACCTCTAAAAACATTTCACACATACTAGATTTTGAAGTCTATACAAACTTTTCAATATATTTTTGGAATGTTGGGGAGGAAAGCACATCATAATTTGGTTAAATAGCTATGTTTTTCAGCTACTGTACTTTATTATTCAATTAAAGAATGTCGTGTATTGAACATAGTAAGGTAGAAACTTACCTTTGAGATGTTTTTTACATTGCAGTTTACTGTGTACTGACTTTAGGTATGCTGTTTTGACATACTGGCCTAAAATTACCTTAATAAGGTATTTATTTAGATCTGTCCTTCACAAAGAGGCCATTGTGGCTGCTTTGGTGCTCACACTGACGTTTAGTGAGCAGCACCCCCAGGAATGTATGGATGCATACTCCACTTGGCAACTGTAATGCCCTCCTTTCCTAGAGGAAAGAAAGGTCAAATAAATTAACTTTGTTAGAAATAGTAATCTGCTCATTGTGTTTAATCTTTTTTCTCATATTAATGAAAAGAAACTGACAATGGTCACTAATTCCTATCTGCTTTCATATGTTAAAGCTGAGAAAAGCTTAATTTGAAGTATGAAGTGACTTTCATTGACTTTGGGGGCCAACGCTGCAAGGCAAGTTCTCTCTGCCTCTTAGAAGTCTCTCAAAATGAAGAAAACTCATGTTAACATTTGTTGTAGCATGATTAAATGTATTTTTAAAATCCAAAAATCTTATTTGAAACCTTAATTGTGCTTCAGCCATTTACATTGCAGAACAGCTGTACTTCAGGAGTGAATAGTTGTACAATTGCTTAATATATTAATCAAAGCTACAATTAATTTATTTTCTTTCCATATCCAGAATAAAAATGCCCAGGTGTTCTCTTAAACAACTGTCATGTAAAAGGGGTGAGATTCAGAACCCCTGTGTGTTTGATTAGTCTGTCAGTGTCCCAGGAAAGCTGAGCCCCTTGTGCCTGACCAGTGTGTCAGTGTCTGTTAGGGGGACCCTTCGCTGAGCAGACACCAGATCAGAGGGCAGCTCCACTGCCATGTTCAGGGTCACACACCAACAGCACAAGAGACAGCCCTTCCTGGGGCTCCACAACCGAGTATATGACCCACTGCCAGCAACTGCCAGCTCCCTTGAAGAACTCCCTCTAACATCTTACGGAATAGCATTCTTTAGTAATGTAACAGAAGATTGTGACAGGCTCAAGTTCAAAGATTGCTGGTGATGGTATCTGGCTGCAAGATTCTATTCAAAGCAATATATGGATAAGCTCTAATTCCTAACAAAAGCTAGTTTGAGATAATCAGTGTACATAAAAGTACAGTTCTTACCCAGTAGGCATCCCTATGGGTGAGAAGACAGCTCCCTTCAGCTGATCCCAGAAGCTGTGATGGAGTCTTCCCTATCCTCTCACCATTTTTAACTTACTTTTATACTATTTTTTATGTTTGGGTGGAGCGTGTACTGTGTGTGGGAAGTTGAGTGTGTTGACCACATTCCAGCAAGGGAGTAGCAACCACATTTTCTCCCTATGATTTTCCGTACTGTTGTAACTGTGTCTGTAACTTTCCACTCCTCTCCACATTCTGTTTCATCCTCCCTTAGCACGTACATTAACAGCAATTTTTGTAACTTTCCGGTTTTCTTTAATTTTACCCCTCTTTTCCCCACAGCAAGCCTGTTATTTCAAGTGTTCATTAACATACTGTTAGCTGAAATATTTTGAAAAAAATGGGGCAGAAGAAGAGTGTTTTGAGCTCTGCAAATCAATAGAAACACATCAGAGCTTTGATAGGAAAAATCATACAGATTTATTCTCTTGGTTCTTTTTATATTATTATATATCTTTTATTGTATTTGCATAGTGTAACTGCATCAAATGAATAGGCATGAGGTGGTATACCTCTTGGGAGACTGCTTTTCTGCAGCTGGCCTCTTAACACGTTTTTCTCCAAATACTCTTTTTTTTTTTTTTCCCTTTTCTTTAGTTTCTGGGAGATATGATTATGAAATAAGAAGTGAACTCAGTTAATGAAGTGTTATCTTCTTGGTTCCCCTAAAACAATAACTCTGAGAGAGAGGTGAATGGCTTGATTAATTTCTACGTGTCGTTAACTTCCATGCCCTCAGATGACAATGTTAATATTCACAATGTGAATTATTTCTCTGCTGATTGGCTTAGGAGAAACACACAATGGGTGCACTTACTGCATGATCTAGCACTGCGCCCAACAACCCTTTGGATGCCCTAAAATTTGAAATGCCCCTGCTGTCCTGCTTTCATTGGCCATTACAGGCAGCATGGTTGCAATTTTACAATACAAAAATCTATGGCAGTTACCAACTGCAAATGTGGATAGTGTGAAGCAAAACAAATTTCAGAATGATTAGTAAGGTATGGACTGATATAGTGATGCCTTTATTTAAATTTAGCTGACTAAAAGCTGCTGAGTGTCTGGACTTTATCTTTAAAATGTTGTCTCAAATCTCCCAGCCCATTAGACTTAAGTAGTTTAGAATTCAATGATCTGATTGCAGAGTTCAGAGATTATTAGAGCAAATGGGGCCTGATCAATGCCTTAGGTCGTCTTTTCAGTGTGTTAATTAATTAATCAACAGGAACAGAAATATATGTGTAATGCAAATTAACTCAGTCTCAAGTTACTAGAATACCAGAGTTGGTCATACGCAGAAGAGGGGAATCCAAAAGCAGCGAGCTATTAGCGCTTTTATCTGTGTAACACCACTTTCTTTGGTGATGTCCTGAACTAGAGATATTTGCAGGATTAGTGTGATTGTTTCTGCTGTGCTCTCCTGGAGAAATGAATAAGCTTTTGAGGCAATGGAAGAAATTCAGTAACTGAAATATTCATGATTCACATTTGGCCCTTGATTTTATTTGTTGTCACTGTTTCTCTTTATTTATATTAACTCCAAAACAGGTTGTTTTGCTGTAATCTAGTACTGAATACAGCTTCCTTAATCCCCAAATCCACAGTGAATTTCAATATTTCCCCACGAAACAGAGTAATTTTATATTGTATTTTCTGTTATCTTTGCAATTATTTTTTCAGTTCTTGGATTTTTTTTGGGGGGGGGGTTTGTTTTTTTCCCCACGGCTTTGTCTTTTAGTGTGGAAAGGTATAAGCTTTGTTCTACCCTAGCTCTTTGTTAAAAGTCTTCTGTCCTTGGTCTTCAGAGTACATGAAAGTGCTGTGCTATTTTTCTCAAGGACCATACATTGTCTCCATTGAATGGGGGAGTTAGATACTTGATTTGTTTTGGACACTGGAGACATTCTTCTATTCCTGTATGTGGACCTCTCCTCTCACCTGCATGCAGACCAGCTCATTGCTCGGATCATCTCTTTCTTTAGAACCGATAAAGTTTTTAGGTTCAAACCCGAAAGTGCTTCCTGTCAGGCTTCTTATGTCAGTTCTGTTGTGGCTTTTTAGGCACACAGTAGTTTTTGTTAACAAAAAACATACATAGTTGTGTACCTGGCTGGGATAAAAGGAAAAAACTGGCGTTTCAGAAAAGAAAAGGAATGATCAGTGCCATCATCTGGCCTCACAGTTCCTACAAACAGGAAAAGTCAGTGTTCAATTAAAACACCAGAAGGTGGTTTGTCACAAACCCCATGGACTGGAGCACAAGGGCTACTTCAGCTGCTCTACCCTTATCTGCTGGCTTTGGAGACAGCAATAGCAATTGGGCAGCCACCAGAATTTCCTGTTTTAGTGAAACAACCTGTGGTACCATGTAAAATTCAATCCTAAAACCAAGGGCCATGAAGTTGGCTGAGCCCAGCCAATAGATCCTTTGCCCAACTCTTTCCTTGTTCAGCTTTCTCATAGCCATGGCAGGAGACAAAAGATGAAGAGGTTGGTAAGGCAAGTTCTGTGTAGGTATTTCACACTCACCTCAAAGAGACAATTTTCTATTCTGTCTCTTGTGTGATTTTATTTTGTATGTACATAGACAGATTCCTTGAATCATCACATAAGTTATAAATTCCATTTTGTTTCCATGAACTGTGAGTCTCCCAGTGTCTGGAGCTGTCATGTGCTAACAAGAGACAGGAGGAGTGCCAGAGTGTCAGTCATTACAGACTCTTTCCATCTAGTTTACTCTTAGCTACGAGGGGCAAATGAGGAACGAGATCTTAAATAAGGACAGCATATCCCTCCCGGGGGGAACCAAGACAAAGCAGCCAGGTGGCAATGCTTGGATTTCAAAGCCAGGAAGGATTCTTGGAAGCAGAAACAGCTTGGTCAGGCAAGATAAAGTGGCGCACGGACACACCAAAGAGGTCTTGTGACACAGAGGCAGTAGGGAGGCAGTGAAGCCTCTTCTTCATTGGAAGAAACTGATGTCTGTCCTGGTGGGGAATGGGAGGGGAAGGTCCCTAAGCACCGAAAGGGATCTCACAAAATCTTAAGGAAAATTCAACAGTGAGGAAATGTAGGCAGAGAGATGTATGTGTGTTTACTATTTCATATGGCTCTGTGTGGCTGTTGTGGTCTTTAAAGTGAAGAATGGCTGCTTTTGAGACAGTTTGCGAAGTGTGTGCATTCCCTGATTCAACTTTGTGGGATCCTGGAGAGAGAAATTTTCTCTCAGATGTTGGCTATAACTGAGCTCTGGGAAGGAGTGTGTCAAAACCATGGGGCTTCAGCGGCAGTTGCCAGGTCTATGCAGGGGGTCTCTCTTTATAGAAGGGAGAAGAGGTTGCCTGGAGACCCAAGACAGACAGGAAAACTTCAGAGTGTTTTTGCATGGAAGCAGACAGAGGCTTTGAGAGAGGCCCACAAGAGGTATAATCTAGTAATATCTCAGTCTGTGAATTCTTACCTGTAGTAAAATGGAAGTGAGTGGAAGAGCACCAAGGCTTGCACAGAGTGAGATAACAAACGGTACCATCGGTGGCTCCGAGCATTATCTGGCAAACACATGCACACAAGCGAGCCGCAAAATGGAAGTCAGACCACGCACATCATCATAATTTGCACTAAACCCAGGAGTTTATTCCCACCAGCAGACAGGCTGTTAGCTCAGGCTTAGTGCCCTGCCACAGTAGCTACATAGCTGCTGACTGCTTTGGAGCAGGGGAGAAGGCAGCCCGTGGTTGCTTGCAGCACAGTCAAGGTGGTCAAGGTAACTCCCAGGTGCACGTGGCCACGTGCCCTGTGCCTGCAGGGCTCGGGTCGCACTGCCGGTCACTGGCTGCGCGTCTCCTCGCAGGGGACAGTGGCCAGTGTGCATGAACAGCACACTCTCTAGGATGAAGTCAAAGCACAAGCTCCTCTGAGGCAATTTAAAAGGAGCGAAATGCTCAAGAGGATAATGTGGAGCAAACTGATGTAAATGGTTCTTCTGCATAAACTGCAATTTTTGTAATTTGTTTAGGGAGCGAGGGGAGTTCATTTTGCTGTATGGTTTTGGTTTGCATAAATTCAGAAAGTGTTCGGAATTATTTTTTTCTGAAAATATAACTTAACTGTTGAGAGGGAGATGAAGCTTTTGTGGTGAAGGGAAAAATTATAATAGGAAAAATGGGGATTAATGTGGTGTCCATGTTCCAGACTTATTAGGTCTGAAAATGGATGAACTGGTGAGATTACTTTGTATGATTTTTACATATGAAAATGGATATATAATTATCTATCAATATAAAATATTAGTGCATATTTACTGTATAATAATTCAACTTATTAATTCAACTTTATAAGCAAATTAAGATTGCCTCAAATTTACATACAATGTGAAGAAAAGTCCCTTTATCCTCTGTAACTGCAGCATTTGGCAGATTCAGGAATAAATAATCTTTTGTGGCAAGGGTATGCCTTATCAAACATATGCAGATCAGTGCTAATTAATGCTAATTAAGGTTCCCTGTCTATCTAGCTGGAAAAACGTCCAAATGTTATGAAATCCAGTTAGTATGCCTATTACCCTAATTGTTTTATATGGGATGCTTCTTAATTAAAATATGTAAATTTACCTTAATTGCTACATACTAATAGAGGTTCATGTTATCTCACTAAAAATGACAAGATGGTTAGGAGGGGTACTTAAACAAATAATTCTGATACGTTTGTAAATAAATGACCTTTACTCAAAATTATTTTTAATTGGAAATTGGCAAAAGGAGCATTTTGCCATCTATGTTTCTCTTTAGTTTTAAATAATGTCAGAATTTACGGTTCTTTGTTAATATAGATCTGGTGACATCGCAGCTTAATTAAGACTACTAAACAAGTCAACATTTTATGTGTTTACTGTATGTTTCAAAATTGTTTGCTAACCTCACATTGACCTTCAGAAATGTCATACTTTACAATATTAATCTTTGTTTTCACTATTTTTGTGTTTTATGTTTTGATTCTGTATCTCTTTTAATCGTATGGTTTTATTTGTGAGGTTTGATGTATTGGTGTACATTTGCTCGTGCCTGGCCCATGCCCTTGCAGCAGGGAGGCTGGAGAGCTGCACCTCTCTGAGCTTCACCTGTGAGTGCAGGACATGGACTGTGATCACCTCTGGGGGGAATAGTTCCCATGTCTGCTGGGACATGACTGAGGCCCACACAGGTTTCTATGCAAGGTCTTGTATGCCCAGCACAGAAGCACTATTTGAATGGTATTTTGTATGGCTGTTCTTAGGTATCCCATGTTGGCATTTTCTTTATAATTATCGTACCATTTCCACACAGAGCAAACATTTTTCTACCCTGATGTAAAGAATTTATTTGGAGAATCTGCCAATTTAGAGAACTGCCCTACAGTTGTAGCTTTTATTATAATAGCAGTAGATTTTTAACACACCTGTTGCATTTTAGCTTATATTATATAATATACATCATCAACATATGCCTCACTTTGCAAAATCCGTCTGAAAGAATTTGCTGTTTTGCAGGATATTGTGACCAATGTTTCTCCAAGGATTGTGCGTGGAACTACTTCAGGTCCTCTGTACGGCCCGGGCCAAGGCTCTTTCCTAAACATTGAACTGATCAGCGAGAAAACAGCAGCATATTGGTGTAAAAGCATTACTGAACTGAAGGCTGACTTTCCAAACCACGTAAGTGCCACTCAGTCATAAAGATGCAACATACTTACTTGGAATCTCTAGTTCACAGACCTGTGGAAACACATAGTATTTATTCAATAGAATGCAAATTGCTTTATTGACATACAGGTACATTGTTAAAAACCAGAGAAGCTCATCCAAATAATATTTATGACAGAAAATTCTGTGAAATTGCTGTTACACAGAGGACAATCATGATTTTTTAGTTAGGCTGATGTTTACTTTCAAATAGATAATATCAGGGAAAAGAGTTGATCCAGTGTGGATGCTTGGCAGTTCTGTTGTGAATAATTTTGTATTTAAGATCATATGTAATTTATAATAAGAGTTGTTACTGTGAAATGAATTTGATCATAAAACGAGTATGTGTTCTTTTCATTCTTAATCCAAATGTGAAAGATGCTTATGGTATTTTTATAAGCAATTGAGTGCTCTAGGTGAAAAAACCCAATACTTAAGGTTAACTTCACGACAAAGATAGAGTTTTGTTAGAGCTTGTTTGGCTCTGGGGAGTATCTGTCTCAAAGGTAATAATCACAGTTGGGAGCAATGACACCAGCTAGCTGGCATAAATGGTTTTCAGCTACTGTTCTTGTGAGTAAAGACAACAAGGTAGAAAGTAAAATCCTCCTCAGTCATCATCTTGAATGGATAGAACTAGAAATCCCAGAGCCTGTGTATCTTCTGTCTTGAAGTTATTACCTCCGTGGTTCAGCTATGAGCAAAATAAGTGAATATTCATGAATATAATATGACATGAAGGTAATCAAGGGCTTTTTTCTTATTCCTGGTATTTAAATGTGCACATCAACAAGTATAAAAGTGTTTAAACATTTCATATTGACAGTTAAAGTGCTGCATGTTTAATATCCTACTTCACTATGGAAGGATTGTGTGTTTCATTGCTGAGAATTCTTGTCACTTAGTTTACTGTGAATGAGCTTCATCATAATGAAAGCATGAACCAAAAGATAATATCCTATTCCCTGATTTTGATTTTAACATCCTTTGTCAAAGTCCTGGATATTGCATGCAGGCAGACTGTAGGCCATTTCTGCTGTGGAAATGCTGTCCCACTTCAGTCCTCACCAAAAATCCCTCACAGCACTTTATGCTTGAGATCAAACCATTCTCTTCTGTGAGGAAAAGCACTAGCAGTATTTCAAAAGGAAGATTTGAATTTTCTGAGAACCTAGCGTTGTGTGTGGGATGAAGAAGTCCCACTCTTCCAGAGTTCCTGGGGTGAACATCTTCTGATCATCCCTCATGATATGTGAGTTATTACTTTGAGAATGTGAATTCAGTTTCTGCACGTTGGCTATGGCTGCTACTGTGGCATCTTTGAGGCTGGTAACGCCTGCATGGGCATTGGGGAAGCAGCACCCAGCAGCAGACCTTGGCATTGCTTACAGGGATTTTTAAAACACGCCTGTGAACTCATCTAAGAACTGTCATATAATTATAATGGTAAATTTGCTGCTAACTGAAAACAGGATTTTGTTCACTGAGGAGAAGTGTCTTGGTGCTTATTTTGAGATATTCTGTATAATTACAGCTTGCAGAATTTTCTTCACCCAATTGCTGTTCACTCCTCTAGAAAGGCTTTTTTCGACTTTGTGTGTTTTATTAAAACCAAAACCAGTTTCTGAGAACTGTTTGCCTAAACTTAATTAACAAGCAAAGAATGACATTTTCTGCTCAAATGAAGGCCAAACAGATGAGGATACAAGTGATTACAGTAAAAAAAACTTACCTTGCTAGGGCAAATTTTAAAAGCAAATCAAAACTTACACATAATTACTTTTTCTGTGAAATACAAGTTAGTTAGAGTAAGATCTATGTTACAGATGAAAAGGATATGAGCAAAATAGCCACCTTACTAGACGATGATCCCAAAAGAGCATTCTATCTTGTTCTGTTGGGAAGAAGCAAACCACAAAGGGCAGCTAAATTCCCCCAACAGAGGCTGGGATGTGAACTGAATTTTGCAGTGGGTTATGCAGAAGAGGACCACCAGTCACAGCTCAGTGGGCAATGTCATTTAACTGTGCCATGTTGCCTCTGTAAATCAGGAACTAGCATCTCCCTTGTGCTGTCTTCACCCCTGTAGTGGGTGGCCTCATTCTTTGTCTTGTGTCTCCTGATTGTTGCTTGTAGCTTGCAAATACTCTCTGACTGGCAGTCTTTCCCGGTCTCCTCTTCTATTAGCTTCTCCCTTCGACCCCAAATCCACTTCAAGTGGACAAGGGAATAGCTGCCACCACCAGGAACTTGCTTCAGTGCCACTGGCAGCGAATAAAATATTGTAAGGGTCCAAGCAGAGGAGAAAGCAGAAGATGTCTGGATTTTGTATGTTAGCTGGTGAAGTATTATCAAAAGCTGCTTACTGGGGTCAACCTACCACAGGTGGGAAATGCATAAAAGTTGTCAGTTCATGACTAGGCCGTAATTGGGATGCGCAGTGGTTAAAGTGCTTTAGTTAGTGGGGTAAAAGAACTAACACCAATGTCACAACAAGTCCCACTTTCATATTTTATTCATCAAGGAGATACCTGATTATGTGGTGTGTTGGCGTACTTATCAGCCAAAATGTGGCTGGAAAAATGACAGTTTATGGTATAGTCAAGATATTAATTTACCCAGGAAATATGAATTTAGCCGAGTAGAACTCACCTAATGATATGAACAGGAATGAAAACTGTGCAGAGAAAAACAATCACTTTTGCATTAGCAAACGTCTACAAAATTTAATCATTGGGAAGTGGCTGAGAAAGTTAAAAAAAAAGTTTAAAAGCCTGGGGGGGAGAACTTATTGCTAAAATTTTATATTCACATACTTGACAATAACTACAATCTGGCCATTATCTGTGCTGGGAATTGTGAATACTGGTGGTGGCAGTATGTCTTGGTGAGCTGGTAAAGCAAGGAGTTGCAATCTCTTTAGCATTTGCACTGGGGAGAACAAGTTTGAGAAGAGCAAGGTTTGAAAATAGTAAAATACTTCTCTGCAGAAAAATCTGTACTGAGGTTTCACTAAGAAGGTGGTGAACGCAGTTGACAAAGTCTTTCTACACCTTCCTATAATGGGTGCCCTGTAGATGGTAATAAGGTAAGCAAATCAATTAAAAACCTCAATATGCAAATTAGTTTGGGTCTGAGTATGCGCAGGAGGTCACAGCAATACAAATAAGGGTTTGACAGGACACTTCATAAAATAGATTTCAGAGGAAATGTCATTCCCTACCAGACTAAGAGAAGTCCATCACAAACAAGCAAATGTCTGAGAACTTTGTACCACAAGAAAGAACTGGGATCTTGGAAGAAGATGCCAAATTGAATATTTTTTTAATATTGTTATCTTAGTATACTGAAGTCTTAAAAGTAAGTTTTTGGCCTCCTTGCTCAACACAAATTAGTTTGATCTTCTGCATGACTCTAGGGAATGTACATAGGATACCAGATTGTCAGCTGTGACACTGAATCTGTGATTCAGATAGCAGTGTCATGATGCGTTGAATTGAGAAACCTCTTCTGCTAGAAACACTAGTACTCATGGACCCCCAAACTAAGCTGAAAACTCTTGTCTTAATGTTTGTTCTGCTGCTTGCAGAATGTTGCTGACAGTCTCTCTGACAGTTACTCAGCAGAGAGCAGCTTTTGCAGGCTGAAACCGTTAAAGATGTATTTTTGTTCAGCATTTTGTTCAGAATGTCCCAGGAACACCTGTTGGGAGTAGCCATGCTAGAGAGTGTGTGAGAACAGATCTCTGGATCCCAGGCTGGTAACCGACTTCTTGGTAGCATTGCGGGGGATTTATTGGGTTTTGATTTTTTTGATGTTTTGAGGTTTTTTTTATTCTCTTGGAATGGTGTAATTAGCCTTTATATTATGAATTTTTTTTCTACCACTGAAGTATGAAATAAGGGTGTTGGTTTTGTTTGGATTTGGTGTGTGTGTGTTCTTGGTTTGATTTTTTTTTTTTTTTTTAATGTAAGCAATAAACCCAAATTCGGTTTAATTCTGCCCTGTGAGGATAGGAAAAGATAAGGGGCTACAGACGAAGAAAAACACAATCTTAACAGGAGTATATGAATGTATTGCTTCTATAAATAAATTTTGGTGCAGAAACGTGATGTTCAAAAAGATGAAGTTGTAAGGTGAATGGAAATAGACTTGCTGCAGTTATTTGGATAGTTTACATGGGGAGGTTTAATTGGTTTGCCAGTGTGATCCCTGAGGTGGGGTCCTACGTTTCAATCTTATGTGTTGGACCAGCTCAGGTTTTAAAAAACAGCTTTTGTCTGTAGACTGGGAACAACATTTATCTATTTATATAAACCCTTTTTTCTTGCTAAGTCTGCACTAATAGTGGACCCTGTAATCTGGTTACTGAGAGGAATTGACCAGAATATCTAAAATTGCTGTGGATCTCCTTCAACACTTAAAATTAAGGGACATTAGGTGGAAAACCTTTTAAGATACAGCGGAATCGTAGACTTCACAGCTTTACTGTGAGAAGGTCAAAGCTGGATATCTCACTAGAGGTATTAGGAATAATTTGTTTATTTTTGCAGGTATTATTATAGCTTTTGCTTTTAATGGATATTTAGAGCCCCGTGGGATGTTGTACGTAGTATTTGCATTTTGAGATACCAGTCACAGACTTGCTTCAGGTTATAAAAAGTAATAGTTTTGCCTTTCCTAGGGCTAGTATAGCTAGCTTTACCTTTCCATCACAGAGAAATGATACTTTGTACTCCAAATACCTACTAAGCTGTACCTCCATGTGATAAATCGCATGCATCTTGACAAGCTCAGTATCTACAAACTTGGAATAAAACATTTCTAAACAATGAGGTAGGGCCATGCCCAGGTGAACCTCACTTGGTACCAGTATAGAGTCACCTGAATGGGGAGGGTATGTGCTGTGAATTCTCAGGCTTATCAGAGTTTCTGAAAGTCCAGATGCTTCTCCACATGAATTGAAAAGAGCAGAGCACAAAGGGGAGGGAAGCACAGTCTGGGCTGCCTAGAAGCCTGCACACTCCCAGAAGTGAAGAACAGCTACCTGCATTGCTTTATCTGAATTTCAGGCCCACAAATCTCTTCAAAAAAGCTCCAAAAGTTTTTATTGCTGCAGCTTAAACTTCCCAAAGCCAGCCATCATGGATGCTTGGTAGGAGGTGAAAAAACCCACACAGCAGTTGTTAAATTCACCATATGGAAAAGATCCCTTTCACTACAGAAAACTGGCAGCAGGCCCATTCCCTTAACATCAGAGGAAATCCTAGCTGAAGAGGGAAGGTGAGATTGGAATAAGGCACTCACACTGATTTGCCTTGTCCAGGAACTAAATCACGTGGCCCTAGAGAGTGTGGAGCACAAGAATGGCCGTAACTCCTCATTTCCAGTGACTGCTGTGGAGGGTAGAGAGGAAGAGATCTCAGAGCATATGACCACGTTCCCTTTTTCTCTTTGTCATTCACCACCAGAAAAAGAGAGGATGAAAGACATTAAAGAAAAACACTTCCTAGAAAAGAGAAGGAAAAAAGCTGACCCAAAAGAACAGCAGACACATTGACAACATACCTCTGCGTGTTCCAGGGAAGCTTCCACTCTTCCCCCATCCTGAGGGTGTCCTCATTGCTCCTGATCCTGGTTCAGCTCTTTGTGAGCCAGCAGGATGCATTTTTCCCATGTTCAGGCTAAGGAGGAATTCAGCAAGAAGTCCAATTTACACGGTGAACAAAGCAGTCTGGTAGCAGAAATGTTGATGTATTGTGTCTTTGAGATCACATTTGCATGTAAGGAAGGAAATTTTTATGGAAAGGCTCTTCCACAACACATAAAAAATGCTTAAGTCTCACATGACCCGCATATTAATAGAGATGGGTCTGAGCTAAAAAATATGGTGGTGTAAATTTTCACTCCTTGAGGCTTAGGTGTTAGTAAAAAAAAGAGAAAATACAGGAAAATTCTCATCTATCACCAGCATGTTTTGATAGTCATTTTGGCTATAGCAGATCTGCTTCAGGCTTGAAAAGTAGCAAAGAAGTGACATGGAGTCAATGTAAAATCACTTTTCTGGGAGAAATCTGGGGAACTAGAGGCTTAAAATCTTTTATCGTTGTATGCAAATTAGTAAAAGCTGTTCTAAAAAATAGAACTAGCAAAAGAAAACAAACAAAGCGTAAAGAACCCCCTTTGTAGTATGTTATGCCTTAAAAAAAAATTCTTTGAGGACATCAAGAGAATCTCAGATGATAAAGTGAGCTTGGGTTTCCAGAAGTATTTGATAGGGTTCTTCACTGAAGAATTTGAAAGAAATTAAGTTATCATAAGATTAGCAGAAGAAACCTACATGAATAAATAACCAGTTAAACATGGGAAACAATATTAAGGAATAAATAGTCAATTTTCACAGTGGATAGAGAGCTGCAGGAAAATTCTTTAGGGATCTGTACTGCTTCTGTGCTATTTAAAATGTTTATTAACAATCTGAAAAAGAGAGAGAAGAATGTAAACTTTGCTGATAATAGTGTGTAATGTAGGGAGATAAAGATGAGAGCTGACATTAAAGGGTTGTGAAGAATCTTGCATTACTGAGTGACTGGCCAATGCCAGAAAAAAAAAATGGAAGTAGTATGCACATGGGATAAACCAGTGATAAATTTATATGTACACTGAGTGATTGTAAGCTAACCATGCTGGGGTTACAGTAAGAGAGCACTATCAAAATCTCAGCTTAATGCTGAATAACATTGAAATAAAGCTTGTCAAACACAGAATTTCTAGGAAAGGAAGAAAACAAAGCAAAAGCCATCACTATGCCAGCATGTTGATTTTTTTTTTTTTTCCCCTTCACATTTTGAATATTCTGTGTGGTTCACATCTTTCTGGATTGGAACCAGAAGGGTGATAGGTGGAAATGAGTGATACGAGATTCTTCTCCACATTGCTCAGCAGCTGTGGAGCTCATTCTTATGGGGCATTGCCAGTCCCAGAGGTACATACAGATTGAGAAAAAACCACTGGAAAAGCTGTTTGAAAGCATCACCCCTGACTCAGGGAATTCCTGTGCCACAGACTGGCTGGGCAAGTTTTCTAGAGAAATCCTACTGTGAGCTTGCCCTAGGGACCTGCTGCTGGTGCGTGTGGGAGAGGGGGGACTGAGCTGCGTAACCCGTTCCTGTGGATTTACACTGCCCGTGCACAAAGAGGAGCTGTTAGGTTTGCACCCAGGATCAGAAGCCCTCTCTGCCTCCCAGTCCTGTCTCAACCTTTGGACCACTGTTCCTCTATTACATTTTGACAACCTGATTAACATGTAACTACATTACTTAAACTGAAGCTGAGATATATCTATATTTTGTACTAGTCTGAAATGGTGTGCTAAGGGGTTTGTAATTCAAATGCTGCTTTCAATTTACTAAGATTTGCTGCATTTCCAGAGTCACCTCACACAGTACCGTAATACAAGAAAATCTGCTAAAAATTTACCCAATGTCTGATCATGCATGTTCAAATGACTGTGCATGTCATAGTGTTTGATCCCAACTGCACAATATTCCCCCTGGGGTTTTTTCAATTCTAAATTTTTCAAAAATACAGTTATTAATCTGGCAAAGAAGTGGAAACACATACTCTGGCCATCAATTTGAGGGAATTTTATTTTAAGAAAGCACGTTATCTGTTGCTGGAAACTGCAATTTGTAACTGAAAATAGGACAACATGGTAAGTTCAGTGAGATTTTTACAATCAATTTATGATTCAGATGTACCTGTTTGTGGTGACAAATTAGGACCTTGAGGAAAGATGTGAGAAGGTCTTTTGTGTTTTGCACTTGGAAACTACTGATTTGATGAGAAACCTGTCAAACTAGTTTAGTACAGAACTGTACTTTTTTCCTATGCATGTTATAAAGCCATGACTTATTTTGTTTGTTTTACTTTCACAGCTACGGTTTGAAAAATAGTAAGTAGTTCAGTAAGGCAGAAGAATATTTGCACATATGGTAAGAATATTCTTTTGATTTAAAAAGTGATTTATTGATCCCTGGAAAAAAAAAAGAACAATTTTCACAGTTCTGGGAGGACTATGAACCATCTTTAAAACTTTAGCCTTAGGGTAAGAAGTAGGAGAAAATTAAAGCAGTTTCTGAAATACTTCACCAACCATCTCCTAGAAAATGACCCAATCTGCTTGATTATTGGAAAGACAAACTCCTTAATGGCTAGCATCAGCTGAAGCTGCTTCAGGATGTGCTTTGGCAGTTGCTGCTAAAAATTCCTTTTCTGCAGAGATATGTGAGCGGTCATTAAGTAGGAGTATTGACAAAGGAAATGCCCTAAACATAAAGACAGTGTGATTAAAAAGATATTTCTAGAATGCAATTCTGCTGACAGTGACATGAAGAGTTGCATATTTCTGTTCATCTTATAAAGTGTGAATATAAAGACTATTTTTTAGAGGGAAAAGACAATCTCTTAAAAATCCTCACTGTTTTCTCAGTTTGGCGAGTTACTGTGTGCGTAATGGAGTGCTCCAAAATGGTCTGTGTGATCTGGATAGGAATCAGGATTGGAGACTGTAGAAATGTCCTCCATAAACTGCAGCAAAGGAAATGGCATCATGCGTTAGACCCCCTGGATGCTCAGATGTCCATTTCACCTCCTTCAATCTGTGCTTAAAACAGCAATAACAACCTTGGTGCAGGGCATTTCCTGGCGATTAATGACTGGCCAGGGTTAATGGCCCTCAGCAGCGCCTCAGGCTATCAACTCCTCCCAGCCAGTCATTACTCCCTGGGAAATGCCCTTTTCTCGGTAGTTATTGTTTTAATATTAAGATGTAGATGCCATTGGATGAAGATAAAACGACCTTGTGGCAATGTTACAAAATAAATGTTAAAAATAAAATAATGGAAAAATTTAATAATTATTAACAGTCAACAATCCATCAAAATTAAAATCTAAAGGTTGTAAAAATTACAACATTCTACTAGTCTGTGGTTACCTGTGCAAAATATATATCACCTAAATAAATCTTCCTAATTTCCATTTCATGTTTGTCATAGGAATTGGCTAAATTATAGAATTTGATCTTCTAAAATGCACAGTACCTTTGACATTCATTTTACTGTGATATGATTTTAGTCTTTTGGTCACTGTGCATATGTGATTTAGATAATTCTGCTTTTTTTCTCTTTTATGTAGTGTGTATTACAATAATAATAGGAAAGGGAATGTACACCGGACCAAAGTAGTAAGTATGTGCTGTTCCTGTAGCCCATATTCTGTATATTCTGTGATGTGGTTTACATTTTAGGCATTCTGCTAGAGCTCTAATGAAGAAAAATATGAAGGCTTGGTCTATATTTAAAAGGCTTGCTCACATACTTATGTAGGCTAGGAATACTAAAAATAAAATGGCATCTAACTGCTGTCCTGGCAGAACCTAGTGTAGATGCAGTTATACCATCAAACTGTTTATTTTTGTTCAGAAGCAAGTGTGGCGTTTGCTGCTCTGAACCGTGCCGGCAGTAGGAGAGCTGGCTCTCTGCAGACATGTTCTAGCTCAGACAAGAAAGGCAGAGGCACATGCTCGAATCTATCACAATTAGAGCCAGCTCTTCAGTATGATTGACAGCAGCTGGACTATATCCCAGCCTCCTGTGCTTTCTGGGGAGGGGGGCTAGGGAAAGATCTCAAATTCTGAGCGAGATGTGGGAATAAAGTGTTCCAAGATGGTTTTTTTTCTTTATCTACCAAGAGGAACATGTAGATTAGCAGAATTCTTAGTGGGCTCTGAACTGATCTTAATCTACACCCTCAATACTGCTGGTAGCTTCTAAACTTTTTAGGCGCATTGTGTTTAAGAACTATTACCATGAACTTTTACATAGTCTTCATCACTAAACTTCTCACATCTGTCACATTTGGATATTCTAGATCTCAATTCACCCTGGTTTATATTTTAATTCTTTCTTTTTTTTAAGCAATCTTGTTATCTTCATATAGTCTTAGTCTAATATAGGGTTATGTGAACACAGACATGCCAAGCAATTACCATGGGATAGCAAACTGCAGTGTGTCAGTGTGGTAACTACCCCTGTGGGGAACTAGCAGAAAATACAGGCTGATTCAAGTTAATATGAATTTCCTCCATTTTGGGTGTAGCAAACCAGCCTTACCTCCTATTTTATGGGGTTTGAAAAAGCACTAGAGCAGCCACGGGCTGCAGGTGTGCCCATGGGTGGTAACTCATAAATCAGCAGTAACCTGTTTGTCTGCTGAAACCTTGTATGCAGAGCTAGTGGAGATGGTCTTTTAAGTGTTGAAGGAAGTGTGTGACAGTAAGTACTTATTTACTGAACACTTAAGCCCAAATAAATATTTTAAAGGCTTGTTTAAAGGAGACTTGAATACATCCGTTGTTGTGAGCCATGTAGGTTTAAATGTAAACTAAGAAACCAACAAAATGCTTTTCTCTCCCCCTTTCTGCCACTACACTTCCCAGTCTCATGAATCTCAGGAAGAATGCCTTTCCACTGATTTATTTTTACATCTTTCTCTCATTTTTAAGTGCAGGGTTCCTAATCTGTTTCAAGTTCAATTTTCTTTTACTTCTTTTTATGTTTAGTATTTTTGTTACAAAATTGTAGTTATGTTAATTTTTCTGTCTATACATAATAGCTAATTAAAGTCTTATGTTTGGAAAAAAACATATATCGAAGCAATATTCCTAAATTTCAGGGTAGCATTTATAAAAATCTGCTTCACTTTTCTTGCAGTGTAATGTGATAGACTTACTCTTAGGCACACCATTCTTGGCCCCCTAGCTATTTATGCTCTCCCTATCTAACTGTATTAAAATCTGAATATGCTTGCAGAATGTTTCATTTAAGTTAGATCCAGCTCAGATGAGAGTATCTAAAGTTTGTGCAATTTTATAGGTACCCCAAATTCTTACCTGTGTGCAGTATGTGCATCTTAAAGCAAAGGGTGGGCATTAAAAATGCATGTGTGTTATATTTGCATTCTCTCGATGTACTGTCAGCACGCCTCTGGTTCCTAGAACGATTTTTGCCTTTGATTCTGCCGAAGGCATCCACACTTCACGTGATTTATTTTCAGTTTATCTTTTTGGGAACACACATGCTCACAGCTGGGTCATTGATAAAAATCTCACCAACATTAGGTCTTTCAGTGCTTTCATTTGAATGATCGTTTGAGTGAGGCTATAAGCCTGTACAAAATTCAATGCATTTTAATTTTAAAATGTCCAATTGCATAGCAATATGCTGAACAAGTTAGGTAACAATTTTATTAAACTTCCACATATACAGTGAAAATAGTAAGGCCTCTTTCAGTTTCTCAGCATCGTCACATGAGCTTCCCTAAAATATGAAGAGGTGGGTCGAACTGGCAGTTGAGGAGGAAAGATTAGTCAGAAGGAAACTGCCAACTTACAGCCCTTAATTTTGTATCTTCTTTGCTGCTGAAGTGTAGCCAAAAAGCTACTTGGGTCATCAGACATAACAGCTAGCTACTTAAGTAAATTCTAATGTCTGCACAGAATAAAAAAGCTACCCACTCATGAGATTTTTCTGATCATGTCACAGATGGGAGCACTGCAGACCTGCCATCGGGAGGTTTAGTGCATAGTGGCACTCTTTTGGCCAGGCTGGGAAATACCAGGGGATGGATGATAGGAAAGATAAAAGAAGAGATCAAGTTCAACACAAAACATGGATTTTCATCTTCACTTCTTGAAAAGTTCTATGCCTGACAGAAAGTAAACTTTCTTTCTTTGCTAATGGACTATTTTACTGTAATTTTCACTGTAGAAATATTTACACGTGAAACATTTTTTTCCAAATGAAAGGTTCTGGTGAGGATGGATCCCACTGGTCTTGCTTTGGCCATTGAAAAGATCCCATGCTTTTAGCCATGTGGGTATTTGCAGATTACCTCTGGTCATGAGGTGAGCCTGCCCCACTGATCAGGCAGGTTTGGGGCTTTGAAGAACCTCTCTCTTCTTTGTGAAGTCCCATACCTAGACTGATACCTAGGGAAATAGTATCTATATGCTATTTATATATACTATTTAAATATAAATAGTATTTAGGGACTGATAGGTGTCCCCCATGCAGCTGGCATTTAGAGCCATCAGATAATTTCCTGAAGATAGGACGAGCCTTGTAGCCTGTTCCTACACATCTTCTTAACTACCGTACCCTCACCTCCCAGAACAGCCTAACTGAAGAGTGGTTGTGCAAAATCAGGTAAATTATCAGTGCTTTCCAGTGCATCACTATGAGGATAATGGTGCACAGAGAGCGAGTGGGTGAGCTGTGGAGGATGCAACCCGGCTGACAAAATCATTTACTCCTTCCAAGCATCGCTCTGGCACCAGCAATGTCACATGATGAACTAGATCACAGGGCTCTGAAGTGTAAAAAGGGAGGGGTTTTTCTCTCTGCTCTCTGAGTCACAATTTTCTCCTCTACTGGCACTGATACTGCTCGCTTTCTTGAGCCTTCAAAATCCAAGGACGTGAATTAAAAGAAGCCCTGGGGGTGATGGAACAAGAGAAGAGATAGGATGGACTTCTCAGAGATGCAAAGAGAGATTTGACCTGAGGAATTGCTAGCTGACGGAGTGCAGTCGTTAGGAGACTGTGATGAAGTTACTCATTCCGTATTTTGTCTCTCTGTGTTTTCTGCTGAATTTGTTTTCTAGTAAGTTAAGCAGTTTTGCTGCTAAGTAATAGGGGGAATACATCTGTATATATCTAGAAGCAGCCAAGGTCTGAAAGGGATCTTAAGGTTCCTTTCAGTCAACAGCTGCTCGTTCCCTCTGTGGGAACAGCCTACATGCCTTGAACATCTTTGTCTCCAGCTGGCCTCCCCTCTCAGAGGGGCACCCTGCAGAGAGTTGCCTGTGCTATTGTGAGAGTAAAGAGCAACAATTAGCGAGGTGCTCAAAGAACTGTGGTAAAAAGGACTGTGTGTATCTGGGCAGAGAATTTGATGAGAGAAAAACTTCTAAAGGTGGCGGGAAAAATTCACAAATTTGTGTAGCCATTTGCCAGGCTTGGTTTCCTTACGTGGTCTTGAGAATCAATAATGTGTCAGCACCCTGGTGTAAAGCTTTTGCTACAGGTCATAGCATGTGTCTGAAATATCATAGAATTAGATATATCCTTTTTCTGTTAGCTTCTCCAATATTGTATTGGCCTCCTCTGCTTTCTCTTTATATTAAATCAGTGTGGAAAGTACAGAAATACAGCAGGGGCATGCCAATTCCACAAGGACTTGCAGGCATTGTTAGAAAGAAGCACTGCCAAAAATTAGTATCTGTCTTCACTCTTCTCTTGGATTCAGCCTTTATTTCCATTCACTCATGTATTTGTTTTCACTCATTATGAAATAGACTAAAGGCTGAACTAGGGTAGGTTTCCTATGAAAAATAAAATCCCAGAGATTCTTTCAAATTTCCAGGGAAGTCTTTAGCCACATAGGTAATTTTCAATGTAATTTGAAGGGTTTACCTGAAGTACCGAAATTTCCAACCGTCTGTCATAAAATGGACATACTTCTTCTAAGCATGTTAAATATTTGAGTTTCCCTGAAGTGCTCTGTACAGGTGCTATATTACCTTTCATTGTACATATGTTTTGGGGAACTCTTATTCCATGGTTTCTTTTTCACTCTTCAGAAGTTACCACATCTTAATTAGAATGCCCTGAGTCATGAGAGATGCACCAGATCTTTTTTTTTTTCTGGACCATTCACTTTTTTTCAGTTGTATTTTGAATTAGGAGGACTCTCATCAGGTGAGCTTTTCATCTATCCACACTTTCCGTGTCTGTGATCTGTGCCTGTACATTTCTGTGTGAGCAGGGCCAAGGGCACGGTAGCTCAGCTGCTGCCCTGGCAGTGCTGGTGTGGTGCTGAGTCTGACGTGGTGGAGGAGCACTTATGAAACCAAGTACTTCCCTGGTTTTTCTATAGGTGTGCAGCAAGTTCTAAAGAGCAACCAGTTTAGGCTAGTGCTCCCATCAAAGACACAATGTTGTATTATTTTGGAAAGAAAAAGGTTTGTTCATACCCTTTAGGTTTTGTTTGTCTGAGGGTGTTAGAACCTAACAACTCTAGGCCTGATTTTGAAGTTGTAGCCCAGTGTACTCACAGAAATCCATCAAATAATCTCATTAAATAGGTGGATGTCATTGATAGAAGCAGAGTAATCATATGAAAATAATTGCCTTTAAAAATAAGCATCTTCATTTAGCCTGAGAATAGAATCTTTGCTGTTTTCTGCTCATGCTGATTTTTTTATGTGATACATAGAGCAAATCATAGTATTTTCAAACTTTTATCAGCTAGACTTAGCTGTATGCTGATAATGTTTGGCCTGGTTTTGTGTTGCTCTGTTGTATCTAACTTCCCCTTCATTCTAACAAACAGATCAAAGATCTCACTATAAAGTAACAAGGCAGAGAAAGGGTTTGCTACAGCTGAATAACAAACATACTAATATCCCCTACTTGTCTTATTTTCATTACTCAAATATATATCTTTTAAGTGCAAGTGAAGGAGGGAAACAATGGATGGTTAGAGATTGTTAAATTATTTACTGGAGAGTAAATTCCCTGAAAAAAGAAGAGAGAAGAGAAGGAGAATTGCAGGTCAGCAGTGTCAAGACATTCTGCATTGCTTGTCTTTATCATCATGCAGAATCTTTTTATTAAGGCAGTGCAGAAAGAATAGATTTATGGACTGAAGGTACAATGTTTCATATGTCCATATCCATCTAGATTGACAGTTCCTACCAACATGAATTTCCCAGGAGAGACAGTGTTACTGGTGTCAGTGGATGGCATCATTTACTTCAGTGTTCCATTATTAAATTGATAACAAGATAATTCCTCTGCTTCTCAGAGACATGACAGGTTTTACAATTGTTAACTTTCTTATTGCATGGGATTTGATATTCTAGGTAGTTTTTAATAAGAAGCTTATTTTTATTTCAGTTCTGCAACAAATCAAAATTTACAAGAACGCACAGAAAAAGAAAAGCCAGGCTGAGTGTACAAGGCATCAAAATTAGGCTGGTTTCCAGAGGGTTATTTTTACAGCAGCAAATGTTTGTGCTCCCATTGTTTTCAATACTGCACATTTGAGCATATTTGTGCAGTACAGAATGTTTGCTGCGCTTGTACTCTTGTCTTGTACAGTGGGTGTTAAAAGTGTTCTGTGCATTGGTAATTCCGGCTCTGTTTTTTTGAGGGTGATCATTTCATCAGCCAATGTCTATTTTGAAAAGCAGAGGGAGGCCACAGGTGGCACTGAATAGCACAAAGCCTCCAAGAACTTTTCAGCTGGCCCGATGTGGCACAGCTGGGACTTGTCCTGAACCTGATGCTGTGCAAGAGGCAGGGTTAGAGAGGAAGGCTCTTGGTGCGAGTCTCGAGAAGGTAGAACATCTGTACCAGCCCAAAAATCCCATGGTGCTGTTGTTATTCCCTCACTGCTCTTTACTGTTGAGACTGCATCTGAAGAGCTGTTGTGAGGGCAGTCTGGCCTGGGGCCCATATGTTTGACTTAAATGTGTGAAGAACTATGAGAAGTCCATCTGCAGCAGGTGTTCTTTCCATGTAGATATTTACAAGGTTATTTATTGTGTCACTGAAATAGCAAAGGAGTACCCTATAAACCATTCTTTGTTAACTTCTCACCAAGCACCTGGTGGACCATGTGCTCTTGTAGCTGCACTTGTGCAGGACCTTCAGGAAAGGTTCCGAGTGCATCAGCCTGTTCTGATGTGCAAGTGAGAGATGGTGTGGGTCACAACTGAGTGTATGTACCCCTCACTCTGACAGATGGGAGATTTTAATGCTGTGAAACAGTGATTTAGCTGCCAAGAAGTTCTCCTCTCCTTGCCTGTTTGTGTAGATGTAGGTACCTTTTCGCCTGGTGAATGGTGAACTGAACATCTTATTTTTGCCGTTGTTCTAGAAAGATTTTATCTTCACCGCCAAGCTCCTTCTTAGTAAATGGTCGCTGAGGAATTTTGATTTAAAATGTTTTAGTTTGTTCAGACTAAGCAGGTCATGTGGTAAGGCTATACTGTGTTGTTTTAGAGCAAAAAGCATGTCTTGAAAGGAAGATTGAGGTCTTTCCATCTGACCCAAACACAAATACCTTTTGAAATTTAGCTTGATCCAACAGTAACTTTTTGGGTATTGAAATCTGATTCTTAATAAAGTCTTCAATCTCTGCACCTCCTCTTTACATACCAATTATCCTGTTCCTTATCTCTGATTCCCAAACAAGCAGCTGTTAAAAAACGCAGTCGTTCAGCCTTCTTGAAAGCTCCTCTTGATTTTACAGCTTTCAGGGGAGCAGTCTTTTAAAGATGATGCTAAGAATCTCTTTCTATTTTTGCAAGGACTATGCACATAAAAAATAAAATAATACTGTGGGTTTTTGTCAGTGTTTGAGAAATCAAAGAGGGGTGCATGTTGTGGCCAGCAGCAGAGTCTAAACAGAGCATCTATGGACATGATGCAGAACTGCCCTCAAGTCTGGTGCAGCAATGAGAAGGGAGAGGCAGGGAGGAGAACGCAGAAACTATATGGTGGCTGCATTTCCTGAAGTGCAGGGAGATTATGCACAGGCCTGGAAGAGTAAGTTAGGAACAGATACAGGCTCTGGCCTGTGTGAGATGACCAAAATAAATACGGTTATCACAGGCATGAGGGTAGAGGATTGTGATTTCATTCTGTATGCTGAGAATTTTTCTTAAATTTTCAGGAGTTGACAGTGTTCACATTTAAATCCAGATCCCTGAGACTTTTTTTTCAGACCATTTGAGTGTACTGAAATTCCCTTACTCCCTGCAGAGCAGTGCAGGACAAATGGTAATTGTCAACATAGAGTTTTACTGCTCTCTGGCTTTAAATAGATGTGACCCAAACTAGGCCCAGTTATTTTTTTTTTCCTCATTCCTTTTGTTTTGCAGCCTCTTGCAGTGAATTCCATGTTCTAGGAAAGAAAGACCACTTGAAAACATACACAGTGGCAAACCTCATACTTTTTATTTCTTTTAATGCTATTGCATTCATGAGACATCCACATAGAGATAATGGAAGAGAAAAAAAAAACATTCACAAGGGAAATAGATTCTACTTTAAGCTTCCAGGGGATTATTATAAACAGGGAGAAAAATATTTTAAGGATTATGAGAAGTACCTTGTCAGTGTTCTTTTAAGTAGAACAACTACTAATGCATTAGTCACAGAATTGTGTGAAATATAGCTTTTTACTGCTTTAGCTACAGTATATTCATCTTATAATGGTGTCCTAACTGGTATATTACATACCCTCCCTCTTCCACCTCCCTTCCTTCCAACAAAAAACAAGTTTTATTGTGGACCTTTTCGTTCCATGAATGATCAGGAAAATTCTGAACACAGAACAGTGTGTGGTGTTGCAAACATGCATTTGTCCCTTTGTAGGCATTTGGAGAAATTGTCCCTCGCCTCGTGGGGTGTCGGGGCGGAAAGCCCTTGTCTGGTGGCATCTGTCACAGTGATGGTCAGGGAGGGACGGAGCCCGCAGGGCTGCTGCGCTCCCCGGTGCAGGGCGGGGCAGCAGCATCTCCCACCACAGGCAAACCAGCGTCTGGATGGAGGAGAAGAGGGAACAGCAAATACCAGCTGTGATTTTGATCGGCCAGGGGTCCCACTGTGCTTCAATCATGCACGGCTTGCAGGCAGCCCACGCTCCAGCTATGACAAAGCTGCAATTTAGTCAACCTTCATTTACCACTTACTACACTTAAGCAGCAGCTTCACTGTAAGATCTGTCAGGAGCCTACTTTTGTAAGCTGGGAAGTGTGGTGCAGCCTCACACTTGTGGCTCAAACCACTGTAATTAAGCTCCTGTCAGGTTGCCACTGGAAATTTCAGGAATCAAAAGGAAGGATGTGCTCTGGGCAGATGTTCCTGGGCTGGGCCGTGTGCTGGACTTTCATGAGATACCAACTGTTTGGAGCTATTAAAGTTGCAGGGGTGGCAGTGTGGTACGTGGCTTTGTAGGCACTGAAAAAATGAGTGAGAAGAGACTAAGAAGCTGAAATGTGATACAATTCTCGTTTATTACTTTCCAATAAAACCTGTTCATTTATCACTTGTAATTCTTACTTTGTTCTTGCTATTCTCTTTTAGGTAGTAGGAGATAATAGTCTGTATTTTCTTTATAAATTTCCATTTGTGATTTTAGGAGTAGGTCCAAACCTCAGGCATCACAGATAGTTCCCCTAAATGTTCACATGTGACAGTGATTATTTTTTTTTCACGGGCACTGATTCCAAATAAAAAGACTGTAAAGGTGTTTTGGGGAAGAACAGTCACCTGAGGAAGGACAGTTTTGTTAACACAAAGTGCTGGGGGATATTTTTCCACCTAGGAAATAAGTTTGTTTTCAGGTTATAAGAGAACACTGGGGGAGGAAAAAAGGAATAAAATCCCTACTACTTTTAAATTTTCTTTATTCCCTCTGAGATCATGGCTTTCTTGTGAACAGTCCTGGCAGAAATGTAATTTTTGGTTTCAGTTATTTTTGTTATTGTAAACCACTGCTTCTGTCAAAAAGTATGGGCTTCATTTTAAATATAAATCCTAAAACTAATCAATGTTAAATAAACACGTTGTTTTAATTAACAGCTCTTTGAAACATCACAGATCATATTCCTCCTCTCTTGTACACTCCCAGCAGAATTTCCAAATTTATTAGTAAAACTTGATGTAACCTAACTCAACTACTTATGAATATAGTCAGCTGCCCTTGTTGTCTTAAAACTTTCCCCACTGAAAAGTTTGGTTTGTTTTAAAGCTCAATTGTGCAGATTTCTGATGTACTTTGGATTGTGACTGCAACTGTGAAAATCCTTATCATGTTGTCAGTGTCTGAGCTGCTGGGTTGTTTTTTTGCTTTAGTTAGTTTATAAAAAGCATGAGTTTGACAAGATATGGTTTCTAGATAAATTCCAATTGCTTTAAATTTTTCTCATATATAATTTCTACAACAGATTTTTCACAATTTTTGTTTTTAAAAATTAAAGTCCTTTGAAAAAGATTTCTGTTTATTTCCAGAGCACTCAGTTCATCTTGAATATTCAAACAGGACACAGAGCAGATTTTGTTTCATTAACGTTTTACCTATACAGCTATATAAGGTTTTTTCCCAATTTAAAAAATTATGGTATAGGAGAGAGACTCTTTTTCCCTGTCAGAGGGGAATAAAAGCATGGGCAGTGATGACTGTGTGTGCTTAATGAAAAGTTTGGTCTTAATCTTTTTGCCAGAGGTGAGCACAAATAGACACCTGCAGGCAAGGCAGGCGCTTCATCAAACGCTTCCCTTCTCACCAGACTNTTGTAGAGACTCATCAGAGCAAAACAATGGAAACGATGATGATGATAAGTGGTATTGTCCTTTTAAATTATTAGACTGTAACCTCACCATGTCCAGTTGTCTCCATACCTGCCTTACTTTTCAAAGTGCGTTTGCCTCCCTTCTGAAGATACTAAATATCTCCTCCTTCTTATGGAGATAATTTGGGAGTTTACAGTTTCAGCAATTGTGTGTGTTGGACAAGTTTTCTACACCATGCTTTTCAGTATTTGTTTGAAGTGAATGAGTCATTAACCCTCAGCATTATGGGAAAGTTCAAGAGAAGTGTTAAAATGAGGGGGTGGCAGATTAAGCCCACCCTAGATATTAATGATGACAGTAAAACTTGTTTGGAAAACAAAAACATTAAAATCAAATGTGTTACCTGTCAATCAAACTTTCATGTGAAAGTTTCATGTAAGAGGGCCAAATAAATAAGAGCGTGGCCAGATGCTTCTCTGTTCTCCTCTGCTAGTGTTTCCTTTGAACACAGACTGAGCAGGTAGATTTCTATTAAGTTCTATGATTTCTTTTCTGATTTAACCTTTTAGCTGCTGCAATATAGTTCTCTGTTGTTTTTTTCTTCCAAACATCATTCTTCCAAGAAGTCCTTCAAGCAGAAGTTCCTGTGCTGAATTCTCCGCTGATCTTACCTCAAATGTATCAACTTCATAATTTCAGTGTCTGATCTTTGGGTCTAAAATACATTATTTTATTTTAGTCTTAAATAGAAATAGCACTGTCACTTGAACTGGGCATTGACCAGAGGAGTAGTTAGCATTTGTTTAACAGTAAATAGCACTGTATGCAACTGGTAAATTGTGTGTCTAGGTGCCCCCCCACACCCCGAAGAATCCTATTAGAACTTATTTTACCTAAAAACATGAACCTCAAAAAATATATTAGAGGGAGCAGCAACTAGAGGCAGAACCTGGACCTGAAAGGTGCTCAGTGCAATGAGAAGGAAAGGCAGTTACACAGAATAGCTCTTGGGGAACTGGGGCCAGTCAGTGAATAGGAAATAAAGTGTGCATCGTGGGATAGCAAAAGCTGCAGGTTCCCTGGGCCGCTCTCCCAGTCCTTCAGATTTTCCCCACATCCTGTGAGTCTCCTCAGTTGCCTCTGGGACACAGAGTAGTTCTGTCACTGTCCTAAAGTTGCATGGCACGAGACTCCAGGGGTCAGGGTTTGATGTAGCCTGGACTCCTGAAGTCAGCTGGAATATTGTGTTCATGCACTGCCACATTAGAGTGTAAACTCAAGCACTGATGTCTCACCTACCTCTAAATAGTCAAAATGCTTCTTTCATGTGTATTTATAGTAAATAATGACTTCGTTCCTCCGACCTCAGGAACAAGTATGTCTGACAGTTCCCTGGTTGCTCTGTGTGTAGGACAGACTTTGTTCCCACTGTGTCACACGACAGAGGGAATGCACATGGATAGACCTTCTTTACAGACCAGGGATACAACAGATGAGTTTGTCCACTGGTTCTTGTCCCCGGTTTCACTCCACAGCTCCTGGCAGACAGCTGGTAGTTCCTGTGTGCAGGCTGTGCAGTCCATGTCTGGAGTCACAGTAATGTACAGTGTTACAAAATCTGCTAACATGGCTTAAAATGATATATAATGTATATATGCTCTTTCCAGGTTCTGATTGCCAGCATCATGTGCAGCTATAACAGGGAGGACTGGACTGAACTTTCAAAAATGGCTGAGGTAATGGTTTCCTAGATGTGTTTCTGTGTATTTTTTTTTGATTCTCCTTAAAAACAAGAGCTGCAGTAAGGAATTTCTTGAAGGAAATAGATTCAAAGTGAAAAATGAGAATTTAAAACATGTCCATTATAATTTGTTTATTCTGTGTTTTCATTAAAATGATGGAAATGTAAATTTAAAGGAAATCTGTTCCATAAAAATGGTCCCTTGGATTTTTAAGCAGTACCTGGAAAGCCTTTAGTCTTTGAATCTATATACTTTTTATTTGCATTTTAAGCAAACTGTATATTATGACAGATGCCCTGATAAAATTTAATTCTGCCTTTGAGAGCCTAACTTGATCTTACCTTGCCTACAGGCACACTAGTTTGACAGCACTAGAAGAAATTTTGAATTTAAAACTCTTGAATATTTAAAGTATAAAGGGCTCATTTAATGCTATTCTAGTTTTAATACAGAGTTTCAAAAATGATAGCTGAGAAAACATATATAATAGCAGTCAGCAGGCTTTCTATAATATAAATCCAATCTTACAGAAATGCAAACAGACTATGCACCTAAATTTCTATTCAATTTGAGGAAAAAACTATTTAATAATATGTACCTGTGTCCATAGGGAGTAGTATAAGAAATACCCATCAGGACTGCACTAATTTCATTCAGAAGGGTGTCTGTATCTGAATGGAAAGCAAAGTTGTTATGTTTAAATTAAAGTGTGATTTCCACATAAATTATCTAGAGGAAATTAAAAGCATAGTATTAACAAATTTAGGCAAAGAAAAAATTAGCTTGTCATTATTGCTAGCATTAACTCAGATTTAAATGTTTAAATTTTAAATATGCTTTTATATATGTGTAGATAGATATAGTATGTGTGTATATATATATATGTCGATATATATGTGGATATCTTGAATTTGTGTTTTCATATGGCACAGTGTTTGGACATCATTGTTTCTTTACTCAATGTTCTAAGCCCTCCTGTGGTTATGTGGGATGACACTTCTTGATTTTCTTTGAGCATTTTAAACCTATGAGGAAAAAAGTCACTGTGGGGACTTAGAGAAGTGAAATTAAACGTTATCAGTAGTTAGTTTGGTGATCTTCAACACTATCTCAATTTTTACCTGTATTTACCTAATTGACCATGAAATCATATTTTGGAATCTATGCTTGACAGAAGCAGTGCCACTGTTAAACTAAGATGAACGGCTTTGCTGTGCCATTTGCTCCTGTTTTTTTAATTCAGTGGTACTGCTGTCCAGCTTTAAGACACATCTTTCCAATCCATGCTGGTATTCATGTTACTCTTTTAGGAAAAAAAGTGGTTCTTTAAATGCAGTCAATGATGTGTAACCTATGTGATACAACATTCTTCTGCGAAGTAGTTGTTGGCGTCTGCCCTGTGGAGAGCAGCAGTAGTTTGGGGCGCCCTGGAACGCGCAGCTGAAGAGCAGGGATGTTTAATCGCACGTGTAGGATCCTACCTAGGAGGCAATAGATGTGGCTTTCATCAGAGCAGAAGTCCCAGAAGGTACCACAGTGTCTCAGCAGGAGGACGACCTATTCATCCGAAAGGTCAGCTTGTCAGGGCGGCCGACGGCAGCGGCAGCAGCGCGGCATGGCCGGGCTGGCGGAGCCGGCCGGAGCAGGGAGGCTTCCTGGGAGTGATGGATGGCTTCTCCCCTGCTCACGCGCCTCGGGAGCTGCTGAACCATGGCCACACAGCAGGCAAAGTTACTCCATTTCAATAAGCAAAAACAAAATGCAAATGCAAAACAAAACCCTAGTTAGAGCCACTGGAAGGCAACAGGAGAGATGTTCGCGTCAGGCCGGAGCGGTTCAGCAGAGAGGAAGAGGAGCGTGTCTGTGTGCTGCCCTCGGACAGCTCGGCTCCTTCCCCTTTTAATTGTAACTAATTGAGGGCGATGAACAGAATTAGCATGAATAATGTGTTTGTATAGACTTTTTTTAAATTACTCTCTTGTTCTTCAGAAACAAATCTATTTAATGACAAAAGCTATGGCACCGTATAGGCACCTGAAGAAAATTTGGAGACTAAATCCATTAAAGCAAAAAGGAAAAATTTACTATTGAGTTACAGTTCTTCAGAGCACAGCAACACCTGTGTAACACTGACTGCCAGACCTCTCTCTCAGTGCTGCTCCTAGGCCCTGTAATTACATTCCATTTTTTAACATTTTCCAGAACCAACTCTTTATTCTGCTCCTATCTTTTTATTTTTTTTACTCTAATTCCTTAATAATTTTTGGAAACCACATCAGTTTTTGAAGTTTTTATCTCTAATGATCAACATGCTTGTTTTTAGGGTATCATAACCATAGCTTTTTCTCTTAAAAAAGGAAAAATAAATCAAATGTCTAAAGAAATCTATTTAACGTGAACAGTAAGTGCTACAGGAAAGAGTACAAGAGTTGAAATTAACTTTCCAATCTTTTTCCTTTTACATGTTTCATAGGTTGCTGGTGCTGATGCGCTGGAGTTAAATTTATCATGTCCTCATGGTATGGGGGAGCGAGGCATGGGACTGGCCTGTGGGCAGGTAGGACTGTAACCACAATCTCTTGAATGTCTCTCTGCACTGCCACATTGATAGTTACACCTCAGGGGACAAGACACAAGCAGCAGATTACCAGCTTGAGATTTTTACGTTGAATGTGTTTAAATATTTAGTGGTGAAAGGAAAAAAAAAAAAGAAACTGAGAATGTACAAAATGCTTAGTTTTGCTGAGAACAAAAATGCATTATGTATTTGACAAGGCACACGATGAAAACAAATAATTTCGAAAAAGCACTTGGACAGAATTTGTTGATTTCCATTTCAATGCCCTGTAGATACCTTTTAAATCACAACCTAGTGATTTACTACTGCATATATCAGTAATGATTTTGAAGGACATGACATATACACACATTTCATTTCATGTTTTTTAACATATGAACCTAACTGTATTTCAGAATTACAGAAGAGGCCATACATTCTGGTAGTACCATGTACAGTTAACATCTCTTACAAGAGCCTGTGTTTTGTAACCTATGGATTTGTTGCCTTATGCCATTTATTTTGGGATTACCATGCCTGGTGCATCTGCCATGTAGAAATCTGTTGCAGAGCTTATCAGTTCATCCCATGACTTCAGATAGGAGAATGTGTGTTGTTTTGCCCATGAAAAGAAAATATACACATACCAACCCTAATTCTCCTACTAATATCCTTTTGAAGTTTGTAGATTTTTGCATGTTTATGTCATGGTTTTAAATTTGTTTTGGCTCTGAAAAATGCCAAATGTGGTGAATTGAAAGTCTCTGAAAAATCTTGGTTCACAGTCTAGAGAGATTTTCTAGAGTTTGACCATCAAAGTTTCAGAATTATGAAGCTTGTTTGATTTCCCATCCTAATACATTTTGGGGACAGGGAAGAAGAGGAGGAATGGGATGCAGAGTGGGAATCATGATTATATACCCTAAAACTGAGATACTGTTTTTTACTTGGCCCCTTCGTAGAGGGCTAGTAAGCATCTTAATTCATCCTCACTTCCTCAGTTAAACACAGGACTTTTAAGAACTGAGGAGTGGTTGGATAAATAAACCATTAACTTTCTAAAACCTGGCAGGCAATAGGAGCTGTAATCAGTGCAACACTTTGAGTGGACACACTTCCAAGTATAGCTTTATCATAGCAATACTGTCAGGCACAGTGCACTGGGCATTTTATTGTTTTCTGTGAACAAAATTATGTCAATCTGGTCCATGCCATAGATTATTATTTTTAATGAAAGAAATCTGGATGCTTTTATGGCCAGTGGTCGTTTCCTGAAGTTACGATTAAAAATGGGAGAGAATTACAAAAGCCCTTCAGGATCACACTAGCACAACAGAACTAGTTATTACTATTTTTTTTTCTCTGAATTGCATTCAACAACAAATTGCTATTTTAGCCATCTTTGTAAGTTTTTGAAGAAATTCCCACCCTTCAGTCTGCAGAGTGTAACTCAGTAGTTTGGCTTGCCCCTGCCTGAGAAGGCAGGACACTGAGGAAGGTGCAGTCTGGTCAGGGAGAGCCCTGGATGTTCCACACAGAAACTGAAACAGGCTCCTTTCGAGCATGGGGATTTTTTTGGTTTTTTAAGTGTGTGTTATTTCCAGCTTTCAGTGGTTGGAATAATATATGCATGTGAAGTTGCTTAGATGTGTAGTCAGTAGGGAGCTGTCTGGCTACATGAGTTTTTACATTTCTTTCAGCTACTGTAAAATCAGAGAAGCAAATGCAAAATCTGAGCACTCAGGGCTATCGTGTGGATTTGTGACTCTCCATGGAGGAGACCAGATCCATAAAGAAAGAAGATTACCTTATATATACATATATGTTTTTATAATATTAAATTTTCTGTCTTCCCCATACAATATGGATATTCTTTGGAATGTTTAATATATACTACTCTTGCTTAAACATTTTCTTGTGTTTTCTTAACTGTCTTATCAAAATGAGAGCTCAGAAAAGAATCAACTTCTTTAGATGAATAAATGAATAAAACAAGCCCTGCTTAGAGAGCCAGATGCTGATGGTCTTGCTCAAAGCTGGCTAAAATTAAATCACAGTGATTTTAAATGTAGATTATTGAAGCAAAGGGTGGGGGTAAACTGGATTAAGTAATGATACATGCAACAAGATTTACCAGTAGCCCTTCAGGGGGCTTCCATGTACGGTGGCCCCTGGAGGCCCCATCAGAAGATACAAAAGTGCTAGATAGTATTTTGGTATTTTAGTATTATTTATTTCCCCCCCTCAGAGCTGAAGTCAAATAGGTCATACATAGGTGCTGTGGGGAAGACAGGGCTCAGATATGCTCTGGAAAAAAAACACCACTCGATATCTGGAAGTCAGGGCATGAGGCTTTGAGAGGCAGACCAGCTTTCCTGGTTGTACAGTGAAGCAGGTTTTCTTAAATCTTTTTGATAACATAATCCATGTCTTCATAGGAAATTTTTTCAAGGATTAGGTCTCTTTCATGCCTAAGGACATTAAATCCTCAGGAAACTACAGAAATTGCTGAGATGAAAAATAATGGTAGAAAAATGTGTATTTTTACTCTTTATAATGTCTAACATGTTCTGTCTTTTTGTTGTTGTTTAAAAAACCAAAAGGGAAAGGAAAGGTTAATTACACTGTCTACTTTTTCTTCTCATTCCAATTCCTATGGTGTGCCTACAGGGTAAGTGTAGAAATCTGGGAACATCAAATTTGTTTTTCTCTATCCTCTTTTGTTATCTAGTCTCAAACACTTTCACTGTTTTGTATCAACTGCAAATTAAAAAAGGTCCTGGTGTATCCAAATTATATATATAAAAATTGGTACTAAGTATGGCTGTTTGTTTTATACTGAATTACAGTTCTCAGCTTTTATTTGATTTTAATTCCAAGTCATTAGTGCAGACACTCTGGCGCCCAAACAGCGTAGCTAGCCAGAGGGTAATATTAAGAGACATCTGTATTGCTGCCAATAAGTTACTTAAAGCTGGTTCTGTATAAAATGTCAATTATATTTACTAATGCTGATTAATGATAATAAAGGTAAGGTTTATATTCTTTCATAACAATCTGCAATTATATAAAAGTGGATATAATTAAAAACTGTAACAGAATTTGTCATTAAGTTTACCAGCACTAATGCACAGATTTTCTTTGAATCAGATAACCCTATGTGTACAAAACATTTAATATTAAACATTAAACATTTAATAGTAAACATGTAATAGTAAACATCAAGACAACATGGTGAACAGCAGATTATTAAAAAATGACAGTATACTTCATTGGTATACTAATTTTAGCATAAAATTCTGAAAACATAAATCGAGCATTTGAGGTGGTAGCACTCACATTTCAAAGTCTAACTTGTGGTGTTGTATTTGTGGTGCACTTTTTGTCCTTCACTGGAAACCATGCAAAGATGTTTAATTTTTTTTGTCTTACTTAACCTTCTAAAAATTAGCATTGAATTCATTCAGAATTATTAATGTCATATGAAATCAACAAATTTAAGTGTTTGCCTTTTTGATTTTGGTCTAAAGGTCAACAAGTCTCTCCAGCTGCTCTGCCAAGAATGAATAAATAGTTAAATTGAATCAGTAATCTGGGTTTACTTTGCATTCCTGCTACGATGAAACCCCAGGTCTAAGAGCTTTAATGTGCATCTCCCTAGAAACATGAGAGTAAGATCGATTAGGACAAATGATACCTGAAGTCTTCTAAAATATCAGTGAGTCTCCTTGGCCTAGTGGGCAGTGAAAAACAACAGAAGGAAGAAAAGAGCAGCCTACAACTGCCTGAGAGGATGCGACAAAGATGCTGCAAGAGTAGCTCCAAAGAGGGGAAGATTATTCTGTCATGTCAGATGATACAGCAAGGGGCAAATTGCGGGCTGAATGTTTCAAATTGCGCGTCAGGAAAAGAATTCCGCAACAAGGTGATGCAGATCAGGAACATGGTGTCTGGGGGGGCTGTGTACTCTGCATCTCTGGAGCTTTTAGGGCTCAGGCAGGCAAAGCTACGGCCAGCCTCACTGGTGGTGGTGGTAGTCCCACTCCGAGTGGGAGCTTCCAGTACCTGCCCTCCTGGAGTCCGTTCAGACAGCCATTTCTGGGTTCACCCTGTTCACTTCCTAACCAAAGGCACCGCATTCCTTGTGCCAGGGGTAGGAAATGAGTACTGGATAAAAGGAAGCACAAGGACTTGGGTGTTCATGTGGAGTGAGATAATCAGCATGAACAAGGAGATCTCAAGTCAAAAGCAAAAAATCTCATATTCAAAGATCTCAGCCTAAGTGCAAGAACAGAGATTCTTCATGCTGTAAGCAAATATGTAAAAGTTAATAACATCCTGGCATATAACTATTTCTCATTAATTAGTCATACCTTCTAACCTCCAAAATGTAAAAAATCTTTGCCTATCTCAGCGTTTAAGCTGTAGGTTTGGGGAACTGTTTGGGTTTTTTTTAGTTTATATTGCAGAAGGAATATACGTGTCTCTTGTGAGCACTGAAATCCAGATCCTGGTGGTTTAACTATTCAGATTATATGTAAAATGAACTAGCTTTGTGGTTCTTTTCTTACCTTTATTTTCATTTTACTTCAGCTGTACTTGCTACAGCTTCTGCTGCTGGCTGTGCTTATGTTTATTGCCTGCAATTAGGAGCAAGCTTCATAAAAGCCTACATTGCCTCATTCAGAAGACGACAAATCTGTCAAAAACAAAAAGAAAAAAACCCCAAAGCCCTGGTTACTTTGCAAAGATGAGAGCTGACTGCATGGCACAATTAGATTTGCTCTGCTATACCTTGGAAATAGGAAAGATGAGGCTGCTTTTTAATTGAGGTGCACAGCATAGCATGCTAATTCGCTGTTGCTCTGCCAGCAAGGAGCTTGAAGTATTTTAAATAAATGATGCCCCAAACAGAATTTGATTATATCTGTGTTCATGTGACATTCCACTATCAGCCTACAATAATATGCTGGTTAAGTATAATTCATTGAGTCCTGCAGGCAGTATTAGTTCTCGCTCTTCTGTATCAGTTATTGCAACAAATTAATGCGAAGTACAGAAGAGTGGTGCTACACTGCACTAGCAGCAGTGTGCACATTGTCACCCAAAATTCAGTATAAACCAGCGTGAGTGAGGTCCATGCTGGTTTCAGGAGTTTCAGTTTCAGGTTTGGAGTTTCAGGAATCTTGCACTGGCCACTTTCATCCATTCTTGCTGGTTCTTAAGAATATAAGTCCTAGCTGATCTCAGTGTCTTTGTGTCTGCCAATGGCCTGTGTTGCTCTGGGGCATGTCTTGACCAAATGACCTCTTTCAGTCATGTGTTTCAGAGTCCAGACTGTTTCAGAGGCACTGTAAGTTCTATAAAACTGGGTGGCTGGGGAGAGGAGGGGAATTGCCTGCTGCCCAAGCCAATGGATATGAAGAGGAGCCTTGATAGTTCAATGGAGGGAAAAGCTCAGCAGAGGCAAGAAATTCAGTTCCTCAGAAACAAGGATTCCTTGGCTGAGGCAGGGATGCTGTTACTGTGTGTGTGCAGGGATGTGCTGCACTGGCATTGTTTTGCTGGGAGGCAATCTGGGATGTGCAGGAAGAAGGGATGCTGCTGATTGCCTCCTTCAACTCCTGCAAATGTACACCTAAGCACACTTTTTCACAGGTCAGGAGATGTGTTTTGTGGACTTATGTTCATGGTCCTTTATGATAATTCAGTTTTGTTGTTTAACCTCTTTGGATTCCCTTTTTCATATTCTCTGTTGTCAGATGTCTCTTTCGTCTCTTTTTCTATTCCTTCTTCCTTCAAAACTCTCCTCATAAACTATACCCTGTGCTGAGTTGCATTCAAAGTAAAAATTGACTCATGGGCTATTTCACTTGAAATCTGAGCAGGAAAAGCTTGCTGGCTTTATGGTCACTCCTGGGTGACATCATTCACCTTCCTCCATTCACCTTCCTGAAGTACCTGAGAAATCACTTCCTTTTCTATTACCATTGCAGGATTCAGGTGTGATTAAATGTTGTGATTTAAATGGATTTCTTGCATGTGTTCTTTATGTCCTCATATATTCTATCTTTTGTAACATGTAAAAGGAGACAATACATAATAATGAGGTACGAGTTAATTGGTGTTTTGTCTAAAGAATTCTGCTTTTCATACACTCAAGGAGAAATGAATTGAAATGCAAAATTTAATAAATTCATCATCAGAACACTGTTCTGTAATTTTATATTGTGGTTTGACAACATTTAATCCACTGTTATTGCTTTGAAGGATTTCTAATTGAATTACTCAAAAGACAAAATGGAAAATAAAAAGGAATTATAAATACAGCAGTAATGTTAACAGCACTACCAACTTGCTGAAACTTTTTAATGACATGCTGGGGCTGTTAATAAGGTTTTAAATACTGTTTGTGTGGTGACTTACATTTACATAAGGAAAGCATTCTCTACAGAATGTATTTTCTTAGCAAATGTAAAAGTGAATCTGTTTCCTTGAAAATCATGAAGACATGAAAACAATTTAGGTTTACACTTATTTTCAATCTTACTACAGTGGAAGCATTTCTGCTGAAATTCACATTATGGGTGACAGACGTCACAGAGAAGGTTAGTTCAGTCACAGTATCAGTGACCTGGCACTGTTTGGCTGTTTTAATGACATTTCAATAGCCTAACAGCAATGGAGTGTATAGTGAGTGCTTCCCATAAATGAACAAACCCTTTTTGGTTTTTTTTAAACAAAATGGCAACCTGTACTTGTTCTTGAAATTGTATTTTAATGCCCTGAGAAAAAGGAAGTGTAGAAAACTTGAGCAAATGTCCAGGCCCTTTGGATTGCCTTTGGATATGTGATTGCACCATAAGGCATTGCAGTTTTTTAAAACCATGATATCTGGTAAACAGGATTTACTGGCAATGAAATCATCACCAACAAGTAACTGTTCAGGAAAAATATAATATTTTAAGATTGTTTATCTTGGTGCACGTGAATAATTTCTTCTCTATGGTTTCAGTTTTATGCCAGTGTTTGATAAAGTTAATTAGCAGTGTATTAACTAGTCTCTTCACTGCCTGCACAAGAATTTTCAGGACTAGGTTCGTATTTCTTTAAATTTTGCCTCAGCTCCTAGTAAACTTAGTTTGTTGGGAAGCTTGCTTTTTACAGTAGGCCAAATCAGAATACATGCCCACTTGATGACCATTTTAAAACTAAGTGGCAAATTCTTCTCAGAGCATAGGTTTTAAATTCCCTAGTTTGATGTTTCAAAGGTTTATGCTTTCGTCAATTATTTAGTATTTTCTGCCTTATTATTATAGGAAAGGACAGAGCTTGCCTACCTGACCACAAGAGAAAGATGTTTGTAGCTACAGCATCCACATATTCGAGTTCTGTGCTTCCCTTTAGAATATTTCATATATGACGTAAACCTAATCAAACCTTTATGCCTTCTAGCAGGTGACCTCTGCATGAACTAAAGTGCTGAAATATTATATAATCATGCTGCATACCACTTTTTTACAGTGCTATGAGAAACATTAGTTTGGTTGGCTAGAAACAACCAAGATAAAATACTTTTTTCTGTCAGGGGTAAAAAGGCATTTTTATTAGTGAACACTTTACATATACCAGCGCTGTTGATAAATAAATCCTTCCAGTCAGTGTGTCCAAGAAGTTTACTAAAGGTAAATGTTCATTTTCCTATTTTTCACTTGGACTGTTTAAGCCCAGTTAGTATTGAAACAAATAATTTGTTAGTTTGAACTGCCAGTCTGTGCATCAACCTTTCAGGCCAACTAATTTTAACCTTTAGTCTGACAATCAAAGAAAATGATCCGATTTAAATGCCTTTAATATTGCATTAAAATCAATAGGTATAAATACTAATTGGTAAAGTTTTAATAGACCTATCACAAGGAAACAAAAGGAGATTTTTCCCTATCATGTAAGGTAATTATAAATATATTAAAAGCCTTATACATAATTTTAAAAGTAGAAAGTTTTCTGACAGAGGTTCTTCTTCTGGTTGCTTAGATTAACGTTTTTAAATTAAAAAGAAGTTAAATAAACCCCAACATTCAGAATAAGGAAAAACATTATGGTGCAGCCACCTACACAGAGAGAGGAATCAGTTTTCCAAAAAAAATCAGTTGTTTTCCTCTTTGTGCTGGGGAGAAAACAAAAAGCTTTTCTGTGATCTGAAAAGGGAGTAATTACAAAGCTGACTAAAGGCAGCCACCAACCTTTCAAGTCTCAGTTGTGCCTGATCTTGACATCCCTCTAATTGTTGTTCTTACTGCCAACACAAATATGTGTTTTGTGCTTTTCTCTGCTGGGCAGTCAGAAATCTCCAGCTCACTTTTGACCTTGTCCGCACTCGGGTGTTCGGCCCTGAGGTGCAGCGTTGTCCCAGAAGGGATGTGGGAGTGCCGTGCTGTTAATAAGATGTCCAGAGAGGATCTCCCACACAGCACTTTGATAAATGTATTCTTGAGTTTGGATGCTGACCTCTGTTCAAATTGGCAGCTTTTAGATTAGGTATGTTAAAACCCTCTGGAGTGGGTTCTTTTTGTTTGGCTTATTTTTGTCTGGTTTTTGACGCACGTTAAGCATCATTCATTTGTGCAGCTCCAGTAGAGTACTACAATAAAGAAACACTGTAACAAGTTATTGTTCCCATTTTTTTTTAATAAAGTGAGGTGATCAAAGGTTATTTGTCTTGTGCTTTTAACATCTTTCAAAGGTTCTAATTAAAGAGCTGACATAGGGAGAAGTAGTTATTGTGATAGTATTAAGAAGGAGAGTAAGAAAGAAAAGGGACAAAGGGATCTGGTAAAACTGAAAAATTTCTTGAAATTCTAATTCTGTAGAAACCTTTTATGTGTCTTTTAGGGTTTATTTTGTTAAATGCTTTTAAATTTAAAGTTTGGGTTTTTTTTTTTATGTACACCAAATTGTTCTTCCAGTTTTTCAAAGTAGTCTGAGAAGAGCCTATGACTGCTTTGAGAAGTAGGAGCCCCAGTCCCTTGTTGGCTTTTCTCAATGCCCACTGTTATCTCTCTCAGTATAGACAGGGTCTCAGAGTTTTGACTTCTCAGTTCAGCCATGACCAAAACCCAGACCTAATCCAGAGTGACTTGATTTCGCACAGTGACACATTGGTATCACTGGAAGAAAAGGAGAATCTAAATTAGGCTCCCCCAAGTGGAACTTGCAGTGACAGATCTGAAGGAGCAGCTGATCAAATTCTGACACCTTGCTTGCAGCTTTACTTTAAATTAATAAAGTCCAAGCATCTAGGAACGGGGCTAGGTGGCAGGAGTTTTTTAGTTCTTCTACCTTACCACAGGGAAAAAAAAGTTCAATCAGGTCTCTCAGTTCTTGCTTAGATTTTTACTTTGGCAAAAACATCTGTGAATTGGGAGTTATTACTCTCTATAAGTTTTGGGGTTTTTTTAATTAAATTTAAAGACAAAACTATAGTCTTTATGTGGTCTTTAAGTGGTAATGTTTTTGCCTAATCGAGAAGACTGTAACCAAAAGAATGAATGTAGTCTACAAAAACTAATGGGAGTTAATCCAAGCTATACTTCTACATCTTAATATGCAGTATTTTGTAAGCAAAAATGTTCTTGATTCACTAGTAGGACATGCCTAGTTATATAAGCCATATGATCGCTTTCCAGTTTAAAAATATTACAGTTTTTGTTCAAATTATAAAGAGAACATTTTGCTATATAGAAACAACATAAATGTCTTCATTAACTCAGTAGACTTGTTTCAAAATACTTTTTTAAAGAAAGGAGCATTTTACAGTGTGTAAGAGAGTAGAAAATAAGCATGTCCTTGAATTAAATCAGTGAACAATAGTCACAGTGCATATTGTTGCTATGGTAGTTTAGTTAAATGGTAACTATGTGGAATTTGCTTAATTTTTCTCATCTGAATCTCTGATGTTTTAGAAATGCTTCCAAAAACCCCACCTCTACAACCTCCCTTCATATTGAAAAGACCTCTTGTTTCAAAGTGCAAGTTAATTAATAAAAGCTGAAGGCTCAAATGGGATGAAACATTTTTATTCTTCTGGAACAAAGTAGGAAATTATTATTATTGTTTGGCTGTTTTGAATTTTTATCCTGAATGGGATTTTCCTGTACCATTTTATTGGAGCTATTTAATGAGATTTTGAATTTTGGGGGTTTGGGGGGTTTTTTTGGCCAAACTAGAACACTTTGGATCTCATGCCAAAAAGCAATACAGTATTGACTGGAAAAGAGTCCTGCATTCACATACTATCATTATCTCTAGAAGTTTGTTTTCTGGGATTGGTTTCACATCACATCACATCGTGGATTCTTGCTGGAGGGATGTAAGCTCTCAAGCAGCAGCTACATTTTT
Organism: Machaerirhynchus nigripectus; assembly: GCA_013397975.1. NCBI lineage: Eukaryota > Metazoa > Chordata > Aves > Passeriformes > Dicruridae > Machaerirhynchus > Machaerirhynchus nigripectus. The sequence continues at coordinate 2,020,664 of VZRQ01003875.1, read as the reverse complement.
GCAAAGCTGACTAGGCTAACCCAAAGCCTCTGATGTAATTTAAGCCATTTTTTTTAATTTTTCCTAATATGTATAGATAGCTTCACATACAACCCTGAAAACTGTTATTCCTGCCTTAGGTTAAACTGCTTCATTTCTTTCTTTTTGACAGCTGCGGTCAATAGATGTTGACCAAAAGCTGTCAGATTTCCTGAGAAATGAGGAAGAATTTTTTAGTCCAGATGAGAAGTGGAGAGTTTTTCATCTTCTGTCCTGGGAAATCCTTCCCTTACTTTGACAGGCTTTAAACAAACTGTTAGCCTTAATTAAGTTTGAAATGGGACAAATGCACAACCTAAACTGCTCCTTTCTAGGATGTAAGAAGGCAGTAAAATTAACCATGAGATTCTGCAATGGTGACTCTTGCTATAGTGATTGACTGTAATTCTGTATTTAGGTACTGTCAAGATTTTGTGTAGGTTTAGAGAGTTTTATGAAGACAATGTTGGGCCTCTCATAGGAGGAGGATAAAAAATAGCTGTGTAAAGGATAAATAGTAAAATACACATAAGTATGTATAAAAGTTGTGAAGGCTACAGATACTGATTTGCAGTGCTTTAAAGCTGGAACTCCCATACTTTTACTTTTTCATCATATTTTAATGAATAGCAAAAGAGTAGTTCTTCACACACAAAGCTGGGTTTTTTCCTGTGGGTAGGGTTGGGGTTTTTTGTTTTGTTTTTAAGTTATGATTTTCTAATGGTTTTCTGGACAAGAAATACTGGATAGAAATATTTAAACTAACAGCTTATCAGGCTAGTATGCCCTGATTGGCTTCATGGGATCTCTGTAAAAGATGCAGGTACACATCGAGCTGGTAGAGGGGATCGAATATGTGAGGAGTCTCTAGAAATGATCATTACTCACTTTCTAAAGCTGCTCCAAACGCATCCTGGCCCCGCCTTCCCACGCTGCAGGTTGTGGCAGGTGGTGCCACTGTCATGTTCAGAGGGACAGTAGGATGGACTGCTGCGTGGAGATTACCTGCAGGTGGGGAAAGATTCTCTTCTCCTTTCTTGCTTTTCAGATGCGGGTGCATGTCGCCCTGAGTTTTGCAGTCTTTCTGTGTTTTCATTCTTGTAGTAGAATTTCTCAGGCAGTTACTGTAAACATCAGCATGTTTACCTACCAGTATCTATTATTATCATTCTTTTTGTTAGGCGGAGAATTATGATAGACTTTTGATCTGACCAGTGTCATGGAGAGGTGGTAACCCCATCCTCCAATCCATGGTTGTCTCTAAAAAGATATATAACTGACTAAATAAAGAGCCAGGCCAGTCTTCTTCCTTCTTCTTCCCCCTTCTATGCCCTACTTGGCCCTTCTTGCTCTCTCTCTTTTGGCCCAGGCCCTATCCTGACAGAACGGTGTCTGCGTGGTTCTTTCGTGTCTGAGTACGACAGATGCATTTGAGTCCTCTTGGGCCTTCAGACAGCAATTTGACTGAGGATAGGTTTAACTCTTCCCTAGCAGACTATTGCTGAATGAAACAGTAAAGTGAGAGTAGTACGTGTACTGAATTTAACAGCTGAGTCTTGCAAATTCTCGCCTAAAAAGCTTTTCGTATTCTGTATCATTCTTGTAATCATAAAAGCACTCCCTCCTTTTCCCATAGCTATGATACTATTTTGAAAAATGTACCTACTTCTCAGAATGAGGAACTTAACTGCAGAACACTTTTTCATCTAAAAAGTTTCTCCAATGCAAATAGATACAACAGGAATACAAGATTTCTTTCTGAAAAGCCTGTACAGAAAAAAAATCTGCCACAAGAAGAATGCCCTGGTGAGGGACTGTTGGTGCCACTTGCCTACTCTTGCCTAGCTGTATGTAAGAAGTCTCATGTCAGCTTAATGTGTGCTAAATTAATAAAAAGACAAAATAAGCCCTCTGTAACTTAGTATCAGCATTTAAAATTGCAAACATGCTTACATAATGCATTATTTATCCATAAAACTCATAGGCAAGATATATATATATATATATATCTGAGAATGGTCTTGTGGCCATCAAAGACTTGAGGTGTATGAGGAAAATTAGACTTACTCTTGCATTAAATATGATAAAGTATTTTAATTTCTGAAACTTTGTTGTTTAGGTCATTGTAGTCAGTGATAGATGAGATTTAAGGATTTCACATGCAAGGTCTTACTGCAGCTTGCAACACTCTTTTGTGCCATCTAGAACTTCCCATCAGCACAGTCAGGGTAATGGACCGGCACAAATCACCGGTGTGACATGTGGTGATAAATCCAATAGTCCTATGTAATGAAGCCTTCATACATCTGTAAAGTCAGGGTTTTGTCTGAGAGAAGGTGTATTTTCATTCTTTCCACAACTGTACGAGTCCTTAGTGAGACAGAACTGCCACCATTATTTAGGGACAGCCTGAAGATTGCAAGACATGGTCCATTTTCTGTAGTACTAATTAGACAAGATCAACTGATGTGCTCTACTGCGTGTTAACGTTTCTTATGACGTTCTTGGGGAAAATTTTGTAACAGGTTTGGTTTGGGTTTTTTTAATGACATCTTTCAGACTGCTGTTGGTATTCTTTATACATGCACCCGTATATGTACGTGCACTCACACGTATGTGCTTCCCGAGGACTGTTTGCATAGTTAACAAATGCCTGTTAGTTACCCTAAAGTCGTTGTAATTCTATCTTTTGCATTATTCAAATGCTCTGAAAAGCTATTTAAATCCAAGTATTAAAAATATTTCTGTTGTTAATGTGGAAAGTATCTCATGGTTTAAGGTAGTCCAGAGAATCAAGTGCAGTTTTGTGCCAGAAAAACCTTTTCAGGTCCTTATGCAAATGACTTTTGCAAAACTGGGCACCAAAGCAAGGTGAGTTGTAGGAGGTGCACCTCAGGCTGACTCTCCTCTCTCCATTTATTAAACAGGTATAATAGTAATTCTCTGCCTCAGAGAGGTGTTCTGAATACAGTGTGAAAATTGTGCAGTAACAGGATAGTGCAAAAATGAGGGCCCTGCAAGAACACTGAAAATAGGTCACAATAAAAATTTCCAAAAATCTGCAGCCAGACTTTTCTGTGGTAATCTCATCATGGTTTTGTTTCCTTCCATGAAACACAAGGAGAGGTGACCTGCGCTATGCACAGCATTTTCAGGCTTCTTTTTAAACATGCAGGATGTATCTGCCTTGGGGGTGATAGGACAGGGGATTCATCTCATTACTGATGCCAAATGCAATCAGTAGACAACTTGCTGCTTTAATTTCTGAGGACTTATGGTTGTAGTTAAGCTTATCATGTGATCATTTAGAAAAAAAAGGTGAATAGTTGTTTTTCCTCTAGTATATCTACCCATTGGCAATAAGTAGTTAGGATTAAAAGCTTCATCTAGCCCAAGGCTATAATGAATATTCAGGAAAAATGATTCTGTACTGTTGCTTAGGGAAGTAAAAAGACAACCCCTGTAACATTCAAATCTCCTGTGCCTTTGGAATAAACAAGCAGTATTTGATTAACAGGAAGGCAGAAGACACACTGATGTACAGCTTATACCAAAAGAGACTTTATGTGGTATTAAATTACCAACAGATTCCTGTAGGTACAGTGCATGAATCAATATTATGTTTTAGCTGATTATAATTTTACCAAGCTTTTATTTAGATGGGGTTTGTTTAAAAAAAAAATTAAAATACAGCAGATAAACAAAGTGTGCTAGCAATGGATGTTACAGTCCATTGGAGCATTTGTTCATTCTTCTGGATTGACACACAGTGCAAAATTATGCTACACATTCTGTTACAATCATGCTGTATCATTATTAATGAGAGAACCAACAAGCCCAGTTATGTGTAATGAAAGAAGGTAGTTTTTAGCAACATGGTATATTCTGAACCAAAAGCATTACAATCTTGTACTAAATTAAGCAGAATATTTTATGTAGTTCATATTGTTGGTTTTGTGAATACAAATGCCCAGCTGTTTATACAGCTAGTAACATTTTACACATCAAGCCTTTCAGAAAATATTTCTTAACTATGCAGGCTTCGTCAACCACTTTATCAGTGATAAAAGCTGCAGGCACTTTCATAAACTTAGATTGGGGTGAAAAAAGGTATTTATGTTGTATTAGCAGTGACAGTGTTTTATAATGTGATTTACAGGCCTCAAGATTGATTCTTTCACAAGTTATATGCTCATCCTTGAATGTTTTATAAATCCAAGAAAGAATGGGTAAAAGCAGTTTGTAAATTGGGGTGAATCTTTCAGAAACCCAAGTAGGTGGGAGGTTGTCAATCAGTCAAACTAATTAGGCAAAATGAAGCCTGTACATAACCTCTTCAAAACTAGTTTTTGGTGTCATGCTACTCACTTTGTTAAATTTGCGCCTGAGTTTAAAACTTTTGAATGGGACAAATTAGTATTCTCAGAAATCTGAAGTTTTGAACTGCATTTCTTTAGTCAGTGATTGCATTTAGAAGTGAATTCTCTATTTCTAATCACTTTAGGGTTTCTCAAAATTGTGGTCTTGTGTGACCTCTGCAAATTGGTCTTAGTCTAAAGGCAAGCAAGCTTCTGTGGGTTGTGCATCAACGAGTGAACTTCCCATGGATTATACAAATGTAGTTTATTCATTTCTTATGAAAATTTTCTGTCCAGTGACATCAGTATCTTCTGGTTTCAGCCATCTGATTGTTTAGAATACATTTTTCCAAGTCCTCAGTGAAAATGTAGTAGGGAATTATGAAATTTATAGTTAACAAAAAGCTTCTCTTAATGATCTAAAGAGGAAAATGTGAATTAAAATGACCTAAAACCAGGTGAGGATACTATTCCTCTTTGGGAATACATTAGTTGTCTGGAGAGCACAAAAGCTCTGGTGTTCTCAGGCAGTGACTTCATGGCAGAAATCCCTCTGGCAGCGGGGATGCTCGGGCTGTGACCACGGGGCACTCCCAGTGGCCCTGCTGTGAGGGGACAGAGGATGGGCTGAGGTGGTTCTCTGATGTTTGCTCCTGCACCACGAGGAATCTGAGCAGGAGGGGCTGGAGGCAGAGCAAGGAGAGGAGGAGGGTGGAAGAATGGATCATCTGGATGTTCCAGCACAACTTCATTGCAGGACTCGCACTGTAAAGGGAAGCACTGAGATACATCATGTGTGTGTCTTTTGGGTGTGGCACAAGGGTAAACTGAATTTTTTTAAAGTTAGCCAGCATTATCTCCATATGATATGTACTTAATGTGCAAATTATATGGATAAAACATTTTTGGGAAAAAGTAATTTTTAGAAATACCTGTTTCAGTTCAGAATTTTCGAATTTAATGGGAGTTCCAATTTTTTTGTATAAAATTCATCACCTTTCCAATTTCTATCAGTAGTTGTCTCACTATGCAACAAAGCATTGTTTTAACTTTTATTTCGGTTTTTTTCAATGTTTACTCACTAAACATTCATTTTTTTTTCCTTGGAATATTAAGTGAAATAGTATGAAAGGTTTTACCTCCTTCACTTGAATTTTCAAATAATTTTCCTATTAATTTACCTGTGATTTTATGGGTACCAAAAGTGGGCAAGTTTCCAAGGCTAATACAAGTGATCCTTTCGAAAGGGCTTTGACTAATCATGTGCTGTGCAATCAGATATTTAAACTGTTTACTAGCATGAGAAAGGGAAGACTATTCCATTGCATTCATTGCATTTATCTGAGTGTGTGAGAAGTAGAACTGATTGACAATAATATCTTTACTTACTTTCAGGGAGAAAAAAAAGCGCCAATTATTATTTATTACAAAACTTAAATTGTCTTAGGTAGGGTGAAAATTGGGGTTTTGTGAAAGACATCTCCCAACAAGTTATTCAGTGTGGATTACAATAGTTGTATTTTTTAAGGCATTAGTGTGTGCTGGAGTAAGAAATTTTTATGGCAGCACTATAAGCACAACGAAGTCAGCATAATGAGTTATGTGGTGCCAGCATCCTGAACATCATCACAAGGATTTCTAAGGAGAAGAATTAACATAAAGGATATACAATTCATGTCTTCTAGAGGGTCTCTCATTTCTGCATTGGGCCTCAAGGAAATTCAAAACAGAAATGAAAGTCAAAGCTGCAACTACTTTCATACTGCCGGTGCAGGGTTCATACATATTTCATGGCAGCTGCATGGGCGGGGAGATCACCGTTTTTATTGGGATGCCAGAGCTAAGTCTTAGGATTTTACTATTCATGTCAAGCACTGTGTACTTTCTAGGAACACAGCCTGTGGGGTTTTTGTTTGTATTTAACCATTGGTGTAAAAAGGAAAAACAACAAGGGGATATTTCCTGTGTGTTCACTATACTGGCAGCCTTGGTGTCTTCTGAATTGTTTTAAATTAATTTTCATTTAGTTTCATCCCATTCTCAGTTACTACACAGCAATGCAGCTTTCTGAGTTTTTACAATATCCAAATGGGAGAAGATTATTCATATATGACAGATTTAATTATCTGAGAGAGTGATAAAGACTTAGTAAATGTAAATAATTGCTGCAGTACCAATTAGCCTACCCACAGGTAATACTTGTACTAAATCTTGTAATGGCACCATTCGATTTTTAACCAGAACATGCACCACATTCTATATGCATCAGTACTGCAAATTTTAAGGTATTTGTTGAAGAGCATTATCAATTGCCAGCAGAAAAATCAAACAAGAGTTACGTTGACCGAGAACCCTTGTATGTGGCAGATGCAGGTGTTAGTTCCACTGAGCTATCCTCAGTGGAAAGGGTAGTTGATTACTGTCTACATGAGATGTATTCCATAAGGGAAGTAAATGACTGGAAATCAGGAAAAACCAACACTTGACGATTTCAATTTCTGGCTTTAACAGAGAAGATTTTGATCTTTCATTTATACCATGGCCATCCCAAGTTATTCTCAGAGTTCAGAAATGCTGAATTGCATTCTGATAGCCCTGCAACCTCGATTCATCCTTGTTGTTCTGATCAAGGCATGATCAGACAATGCTTCAGGTTCACATTATTTTATAGGACACTGCTTGTTTTTAGTGTACCTTACATAGAGTGAATCATTAAAACTGAAAAGTAATTTTTAAAATAAAGCGGTAAAATACTTTCTGTCATCCAAAATGGTATTTTCCTCTCTCTGGGAAGGGAACATTTTGTGATAGCTTTGTCTTCTGGAAAAAAAAAATTCCTTTTTTTCGTGAACTAACCTTTTTGTAGTGGATTTGCAGTTACTTGATGTGTCTGAAATAAGTTAACTAATGAGATGAAGTTCAGTCTGGTGTGAAATTTCACAAAATTGCAGTATAGCCACTTAAAAGAAAGTTTTCTATTTCCTTAATATACCTTTTGTTCATACTATTTTTCATTATGTTCTATATTTATCTGGCCTATTTGAACAGGATCCAGAGCTGGTACGGAACATCTGTCGCTGGGTTCGACAAGCTGTTCACATTCCTTTCTTTGCCAAACTGACCCCAAATGTCACTGATATTGTGAAAATTGGAATGGCTGCACAGGAAGGTGAGTGACTCCAGGGCACAAGTTGTGCAGATTTACAAATTTGCTGGATGGGGTAAGATAGGAACGTTGCTGGAATAACAGATAACAGCAGAAACAAATGTGAAAGTACTTTGTTTGATGTATTTAGAATAAGCACAGTAATCAAAGGTTTCCTAATTTTGGCCGTGCATCTACAACAGAGCAGTATATGAAGAGAACCATGTTTGACTGTTAGCAATAAATTGTATATGTTTTTGTGTATTTCCCTGAATGCTCTTATTTCTGTCATATTTACCAGACCACTGTAAATCCCCCTATTCCCTTATTTAGTAGTGAAAATGATGTGTGTGTTCTGAGAAAACAAAAATACACCATTTGAAGTTATATATATTTTTTTCCTTAGAGCTTAAAGTACAACATGGCAGCAAATAAGTTTGCAAGTAGATGTCTCCATCACTTAGAACCATGGTAATTGTTTCTCTGTCACATTGCTTCTTTTGTCTTGCTGCACAGAAACTTGGAGGAGGTGGCCACTGTGTTGGGGTACCTTCAGGGATTGAGCAACCAGGGTAGCAGGTTCTGTCCCACACAGCTGAAGGGCAGAGATCTGCCTGTCAGCCTCAGCATTTGCACTTGCTGTCTTACAGCCCTTACAGCTCTTTCAGCTGATGCAGCCTGCCTTGAAGCTAGTGCTAAATTTATTAGCCCAGGAGCGGTCATGAGGACCCTTCTGTGCATCCCCTTGCAGTTTGTTGCTTTTGCTCTCCAGCTGTTTATTTGAAATTCTAGTTATTTCAGAGTTACACAGGTTTTATGTTGTATTTTATCCTCTCTTGTTCTTATACACATGATTTAACAAAAAGCAACTGACCTTTTCTTTCACAGGTGGCGCAGATGGGGTCACAGCCACCAACACTGTGTCAGGACTGATGGGACTGAAAGCAGACAGCACACCTTGGCCAGCAGTTGGTCGAGGACTGAGGACCACATATGGTGGCATGTCAGGTAGGTGTTGCCCTTTTTGATGCATGGTACTTCCTTGGAGGCTTTCAAAACATCAGGAGGTCCTTGTAGTGGGCTAGAATATCATGTCTGCAGTCGCACCGAGTCCTTAAAGCTCACTGCTGGTCAATGTTTCTAAGTCATGACAGATGGAACAGATTAAGTGTGAAGGCTCTTGGGTTGCCCTTTCCTTAATGGTAAAGCACTGCATCAGAATACTGCGATAGGGTCACTGGAGAGGGAAGGAAATCTCTTCCCTCGTGACCCTCGCTTTTCCTCAAATTTTTCATCCTGTCACAGTTGTCAGGCCCCACGTTAGACAGAGGCTAATGAAAGGGCATCGCAGGGGGAAATATCAACAATCCAAATGCAGTGTATGTTTCATAGCCCAATCTCCAGCCTTCCTCCCTCCTTCCCACTAAGTGCACCTTTTCCAGGGAGGTTATTTCCTCCTCTTCCCACTGTGGTAAAAATTATAGGCAGTATTAGGCAAATATATGCATATTTTTGTAGCCTATTACTCAAGATATACAAGAATATCTTATGTAGGCCATATTTTCAAGTCCTGCTTCACAGTTTAATTTTCAAACCAACTTTTACACTCCAGTTCAGTGCCGGTGCACACTAATGTATTAATCTGTTGACCCTGTGCACTCTGTTGCTGTGACAACACAAACTTGGCCCTGCAAAGACAATGCTGTGAGCTTCTTGACTTTACTGGTATGGAGATTAGTCTCCTTGGTGATAGAGGTAGCAGTAAATATGCATAAAAGAAGTAATAGCATCCTTCCGATTGAGTCAAACATTATTGTATCGGACCCGCCTCCTACCTCACCCCAAAAACGTAATCAGCAGAGACCAGACAGGCAAAAATATGCTTTATTTTATGTGACTGGTGTTATCCTTGGAGAACCATAGGAAATGTAGCAAAAGATGACTTTTAAACAAACTTTAATTCAGCTGAGTGTATTTAGCGGCAAATCGCGTTATTGCCTCAGATAACTGCATAGAATTTGGAATTTTTTAGAGAATGCTGAAAAGTAAGGAAGTGATAACAATCAGAAAAAATCGTTATGCCCATCGCATAATGATTATTTTACAGTGACAGTCCAAGAAGATGTTATATTTTAATATTATGCAAAATGGGAGGACGAGGGGAACAAGAAGAGAACAGCTACAGCCCATTTCAATTTCTCTAGTCTGCCATGTTGACAGGAAAAGAATAAAGGAGGTCACAGTGGGTGCTGTGCATTAAAAATTAATAAAAGAACTATTGCAGTAGTATTTTATATAAGTAACACCATTCACGTTTTCTCATTTAAGTTGCAATTTCTGAATATTCCTTCCTACCATAAGTCTGCCTAATAAAATCTGTAAAACGGCTACATTATGAGAAGTGTGTCTCTTATGTCACAAATCTGAAACATGTATGTGGTGTAAATTACAGTGGCACTTGCATGCCCAGCAGTAAGTGAGGATGTACCAGCACTTCTGTGGTTTGTAATACTAAATGGACCTGAGGAGAAGTTCTTTCTTTATTTTTTCTATATGTATGTGTGTGTGTGTGTATGTGTGTAAGTATGAATTTTTTTTCCTGAAGTTTTACGTATCAGGGGGGAGAGAAAATGACATCTTAGGATGCACCATTACCTATGATGCAAATCTGCTTATTTAAAAAATATGTAAAACACTGAAATGCTGTCAATTTATTATGTTTTGAAAGAGCAAAATATAACAGACCAATATATAAACATTTCTTGCTGATAGCTGTCATCACTGGGTCTCAATCCCGCAACTCCTTGCACAAAAGAAAGCCAGAGAGCCAATAAAGTCACTAGCTTGGCAGCATAGCTTGCAATACTTTCTGCTCAGCAGTCAGGTAGAGCAGTATACAAATCTCCAAAAGCAGGAAAGCAGTTTTAAACCAGGAGAGCTAGCATGCTTACAGGAAGACAGAAAGTGGGAGAGCGTGTCATCTTGTCTGGGCAAGGGGCAGGGTGGCCGTGCTTCTGTTCCCGGCTGGGCCACGGCGCAGACGTGTGGCCTGCAGCCAGACACTTGACCTTTCCGTGCTTTATTTCTCCTGTCTGTGGAATGGCAGGAGCACCACTTACATGCCTACAGGCTTGGTGGGAAGTGCTCTGTGGCATGAAAGTCGCTCACAGCATAACATATTTGCTTTCTATTTTGATGTGCGTAAACTTCTTGTTTTATTTTATTATCTGATAGAGTCAGTAAGTTTTTGTTGTTTTTTCCAAATAATTCCTCTCAAGAGAGAATTAATTTTTGAAGTGAAAGACAGCACTATTATAGAAGTAATAAGTCTGGTTCGTTTTCAGTGTGTTTTCCCAAAGCACAGCTGGTTCATTGTTGTTCTGTCGTGCACAAACCTAGGGCAGATACAGCACACAGCCAAGCTGGATCAGGCGTTCTGGATTTTTCCATCTGCACAGATTCTGGACTGGCAGTGATGCTCTCGTGGCACAGAGGTACAGCGAGTGAGGCAGGAGTCCCTGTCCTGCAGGGTGCCACACTCACGGTGTGTGACCATGGGTGAGGGGGGAGCTGGCCCCATCCCTGTGGAGGTCTCAGCACAGGGTCCCCTAAGGTATCCTGGTGAGGTCTGAAATGCACCTTGACTCAACACTGGTGACCCTCAGCATTATCCAGCCCCTGTGTGTGCCTGCTGGCCCTGGCAGTGACCAGGTCACGGGACAAGGAGTCGGTCTCGTGAAGGAGCGATGTTCTCCAGGGGTTTGTAAGTTCACTGTGCCCGCAGTTTGTTAGGGCAGTGCAGGCTGCCTTCTCCAGGCGAGTGCAAACTCCCTCCTCTGAGTATGATGAAGGTTTCCAATAAAGGACAAACAACTAAGATGTGTTAGTGACCTGGCCTAGCAGCTGCCCAGAATTTTGACTGACAGATGTCCCTGTCCTCCAGTGTTCAAAAATGTGCTCCTGTATGGCCACAAACTGAAAAAGTATTTTCCACATAACATTTCCCCTTGGCCTCCTCATCCCTTCTGTTCTTGGCTGCCTCATGCAGAAGCAGCTATGTGCAGGAGGTTCATTCTTCATTTTTCTAGATGAGAGACATTGAAGCATGATTTTTTTTATATAATTCATTTTAATTTACTAAATGTCAGGTAGCTTCCTATGATTTATCTAACATACACAAAAATGATAAGGAAAAAAAAATTATTAACATCATTGCCAAATGCTGAGATGTTTTGAGAACAGACTTTTGTCTCTGGTTTTTTTAAACATTTTTTTTAACAATCTTTCAAAGAAGAAGAGACTTAATGGGATTACTTTGAAACCCCCATTTAGTTTTGAGTTGTCACAGTCAGTGTTTTCTTGCCAGCCAGTGCTCGGGCAGTGACCTTCCTGTTTTGATCTAATTTGATCAGCTGAAAATTGCTAAGCTGCAAGAGGCATCACTGTTTCCTCCCTCCTACCCTCCTGTTTCTTGGGTGGTTTTGACAGGGAAGGATCCCAGTATCCCAGGTGGATGTTTGACCACTAGACTGTAGGATTAGTCTCTCTCTTCTCCACTTCCCTGCAAATATTGAATTATTAATACAAAGTGAGACAGGATACACACTCACACTAGCACAGCCTGCTGACCTGCACATGAGCCTGACTTGGGAGAGCCAGGTTCAAATCCCAAGTGTGAGTCCAGGTCATAGCTGGGCCCCCTGGATTCCAAGTTTACCCTCCAAATATTGAGCATTATAAAGTCTCTCATGTTTTTCTTCTTCTTTCTCCTCCATCTTGGTGACAAAAAAAATATATTCAGGAAAAATTTCACTTTAATTTTGATAAATTGCTGTTTTCTAAAGAAAATTAATTTCCAATTTACACTGTGGAGCATCAAATGAGTCCAAAGGCTATGGTAGCCCTGCAGATTTTTGTGGCCCTGTTATATGACAGGACATTGTTCTTAGAGGATCCCCCAGTCTTCATCCATTTTTTAAAATAAATTTACAGGAACTGCCCATTACTCAAAAAGTGTAAATTTCCTAATGAAGTCTACAAAATATGGTTAAGGAAATAAGCCCTTGTGATGAAAGAAAAATATATAAAATTAAGATACAGTTTTTCAAGCTGTATAACTGTCATATGTGCTTGCAGCATTAGAGGCAGTTTGATTTCCATTAAGAAGCTTTTAGAATGGATCTAGCAGTATTTCAGGTTTGAGAATGTAGAATACATGAGATTTTATCCTGAGTTCTTCCTATACATGGGCAGAGTATTTGCAGGGTATTTGTTTTTTAAAAAGAGACTAATTGGTGGGGTTTTTATCCTCACAAGGAATAAGGACCTCTGGCTTTTAAAGAGATGTTTTAGTTTGTGTAAGTATAAATTATTTTGAAAATGCTTATTCTGGTATTTTATAGATACCAGAAAAAGATGCCAGGTTTCTCAGAGAAATGTTAATATACTGTCAGCAGCTGCAGGCTTCCCTAAGATTTCTTTCCTTGAAATGTATTTTAAAATTAAACAAAAACAAAAGTTTTTTTCCATGAGCTTTCACACTGTGCTTCCATATTCCCAATGTGTTTTATAAAACACATCACATTGCAGCACAATAGGATATCTATTGCAGGCAAAAGAGAGCAGAGCTTCTGTTTGAATTTCCATGGTTTTTTTGTTCTTTGTCATCTGTTTGTTTCTTTGTTTTTGTCTGGAAGCCAAATCCTTAGGGCATAAATTTATAAAACCATACACTGGACTTAGCAAAAACTTAGGTTAAAAGCAAATCTCTCTACGGTGCACTCACTGTGTATTCTTTTAATGCTTTGTTTCAGAAATATTGCAGTATTTTACAGTAGCAGTTCAAATACCTCATGTCTGTGTGCTGTTATTGCTTTGTCCATTTATTGTATACTGTAGTACTTTGGCATTATTTGCACAAATGTATTGTACAGCATGTGCTGGTACATGAGCTTGTTTTCCAGAAAAAGAGAGATTCAGGAAGCTGTGTCTTATAACTCCATAGCTGCCCACAAGGGATATCAGAAGGAGGATACCTGGGTGGCAGATTCAGTCATTAAATGCAGGAATGCATAATTACTGGAAACCAGCAGAGGCAGTTAATTCTAGTTACTTTTTGAAGTTAGTGGGGTTGTCTGTTTTTACAAAAAAAACATCGTCCAACAGCAACTGTGACATTTAAGGGAATGCTTTTTAGGAGTTATTAAATTAAAATGTATATTGACATTATTAATAGAGGCATATATTCTAATCTGAAATGTATGAATTATATTGAAAGAGAAAAAATTGAAGTTATAATAATAAGGGCTGCCTTTTAATTTTAATTTGATGACACGTCATTAAAAGAAAAGTGAAAAAACCAACCAAGAGCATTCACTTTACTCATCACAGTTCTGTCAGTGACAGTGCAGTGTGGATTTTGGTCAATAGAAATGAATGAAAAGCTGCCCGTCACTGGAAACAAAACAAAATGTATGTATGCATAGGCACTTCTGTTTAGTGTAAATATTTACCAAGAGTTAAAGACTATTGACATTAACATATATTTATAAAACAGTGTGGAAAGGGGTGAAAAACAAATATATGCCGTAGTACAGTTTTAATTTTGTTTTATTATTCCTGTTCAATGTAGCTCAGCCATTAAAAGCCCTTATTTGCATATATTATGTCAGGATTCACAAAGAGTCCTCTGTTTTCTGTCGTGTCCTTGCAGCAGTCTGATTTCTCTTAGTGTGCTGCCGTCACTGGTCTGTGCAGGAGAGATCAGAGCCCTAATAATAGATTTTTGACAGGGAGCTCGCCTGCTACCTGCCCTACACAAATCCTCACTGTTCATGTTTGCTTCATGGCAACAAAGCAGACAGAAGGAAAATGCCAAGTGCTGAGTTTGAGGTACAGCCCTGCCATAGCTTGACATTTCAGCAGAATAGCAGTTTATGAGATGCATAATTTTTCATCTGGGACTCAGCTGCCATTTTCATAGAGGCTTGCAGCTCATCGACTGACTGGAAGTAGGGCAAAGGTTTACAGCATAGATCAAGGTCTACATCCTTCCTATAGCTATTTAAAAATAAGTATTATTCTCTAGATAAGGTCAGAACTAAGCATATTTTTTTTCGTTTTTAATATTTTCTAGCCAATTTCATTCCCACAAAGAAAACACTTTACACTTTCAGCACAGGTGCCATTTGTAGTTGATTAAAAACGATCATAATTGATTTCATTCACCAAAAGATTAAATGAGTCCTGGGAAAGAATGAAGGAGGAGTCTTTACACAGAGCATTTGAACAAAGCTGTGTTTTCTCCTCCTCTTACTTTGAAAAAGCTCATTCTGAGCTTGAAATGAATGAAAAGTCTTCACTCCTTAAGTGTAATTGGTTTGCGGTTTATTATTGTTAGAGATTGGATTTAAATTTTCACATTCATGCACATGTACTTGGGAAACAAATGAAGTGTAGGTACATGTAAGTGAGTGTTTAATTTAGAATTACACATCTCTGTGAGCTTCAGTAACAGTTCACCATGTCAGAGCCTCATATAGAACAATGGTACAGTACATTGGATTAATTAAAGAAGCCTTGCAGAGAACTGAGTTCTCAGTATGTCAAGATTTCAATTTTATGTTAAATATTTTCTAAAGGCCAGACCCTTAAATCTCAGGGGCTGTACCAAGCAGTGAGCTGTGAATTTAACCATAGGCTAACTGCTAATGATAAGGAAAAGAGTCCAAGTTGAGGCAGCTGTAATACAGTCATTGGATTAGGCTATCAATCACTCGGTTCCCTGAGGAACAGGCAAAGACGACAAAACAGTGAAAAGGGAAATTAGGAAGGGAGGGCATGACTAGAATGAGATTCTTCACCAAATGTATCTGTTAGTTGGCTGAATCCCCCAAGCATCAGACAGGAATGTCCAGCCTTGCTCTCAGACTAAAAGCCAAGTATTTGTTCCAAAGTCCTAGAAAACCATCAAATCATCATTAACTGTTGCTGTTCTGTGCAGGCTGCTAGAAATGCAATTGGCTATATTCTCCTGGTTTAATAGCCTGTAATTAGGTTAATCTTTAAACTGCTGCTGTTGAAGACTCTGGATTTACTGTTTATATCAGAGCTCATATAGAATATGTACAGTTGAAATAATTCATTTCACAGTTGATTGGGGTTTTTAATAAACAAATAACTGTTAAGCTATCGAGTCTTACTCATGGCAACCAAAGGTGTGTGTCAGAAAGCAATTCAGATAAAATCTTAAATTCTTCTCAGACATAATATGGTAAAAATAAGAGAAAAGCACTGTGGCATAGACTGGGGGGGAAAGAGCATGGGGGAAAGAACATGAAGGTTTATTCTGGGTACAGTAGGTAAAATGGGAAATCTCTTCATATAATGGTATAGATTAACATGATTAAGTAATGAGTGCTCTTATAGTTAGCATCTTGAAGACATAGTCTGACTAACAAAGAATGGAAAGGAATAGAGAAGGTAAAAGAGATGTCAGAGCGTTTTAAAGTAGGTTGGTGGAGCAGGGGCTTACTTTTAAACCTGATTACAGTAATGGGTATAGGTGAATGTACCATAGGTAAACTATGACCTGATAAGGAGGTGTAAGTCAGTGAGGAACAGAAAATTTTTCCTTCTGGAAATATTAGCAAGATTGAACCCAGTGGTGGTGTCTTAGTCAGCATGAGTTAATTGTCTTTCCGTGTCTGTCAGGTCTGGGGAAAAGGTGTCTCTTTCTCTCTCATGGTCACCTCTTCTAATTTGAAGTAAATACTCATCAGAAAAAAATCTCTCAGAGTATTTTCGTGTTGTGTCTTTTGGAGATTATTGTGTTTAAAACGAAAATATTTCTGTTGTAAGAAGATTGGTGTAATTAATTTTGGAGGTCATTTAAGTATAACTACTTTCAGTATCTTATGAATTATTTATTTGAAAAGTACTTGGCATTTAAGTACTTTTCAGTTTATTCTAACACAGGAATGAAAATATTATCAAAAATTTCAAATGGACATCAATTAAAAGAATAAAAATCAAGAAACACTGAAGTCTAAAGAAAAGAAGGAAAGGAAAGAAAAGAGAAAAGAAAAGAAAAAAGAAAAAAAGAGAGAAAAGAGAAAAGAAAAAAATAAGGGAAAAGAGAAGAAAAGGAAAGGAAAAGAGAAAATCAAGGAAAAAAGTAAAGTCTACTGCTAGGTTTGTTTGCCATTAAGTCTCAGCAGGTCTCTCAGTCTTGCTTACCTCTCTCCACAGATAGTCACAATGAAGTAAAAATTTCTTTTGACTTCAAAATGATGCCTGAATGAGGTCTAGAGACTGTGATGATATGCAGTATAACTCTCCAGCCTTTCATACAACTGAAAGGCTACTACTCACTACAAAAGTGTGTCTAAACTGAGAGACCTGTGTGCCCTGTAGTGTCCCCAGCTGCTCAGTAACTGGTTGGAAGGGTCACTCTGGCTGCTGACCTTTCTCTGGGCATCACCAAGTTAGAGTGGGGCTAAGCTTTCCTCTCTCAGTGTGCAGGTGATGCACACGTACACTCTGTTGTTGCAGAAGTGGGTAAGCGTGTGGTCATGGACTGGAGCACAAAGAGGATGGTTTCAGGTGGCAGTGTTGGAGTCAGCCTGTAGGTCTACAAGGCCTTGCTGCAGTGTGTGTGTATCATGCATTAAAACCTGCATACTTGTTATGAGAGTTTAGGGAGCTTCAGTATAGGAGGCTAGGGAAAGGCCTGACAAAGGAAATAGGGTCCCAGTTCATGTGATTGCATGTCAGTGTTACAAGCTCCCTGTTGTTGAGTGTGCGTGGCCCGTAATTATCTGTGCTGCTGACTTGTTATTCCATACCCGAATCAACAGCAGGGTTTGTGGTACAGGTGGTACTTAAGAGTGATCAATGAGACAAGTGCCTTCTGTGGAAATTATAAACTGTACCTGTCACTCAGAGCAGAAGCTCTAATTGTAATTTCCCTCCCCAAAAAAAAACCCACCAGAACCAAACCAAGAATCTGGTAGAGTTTGTAAACAATTCTGAGCAACAGTTGTATCAGCAGAGGTTAAAACCCCTGAGTTTGACCTGGTATGTCTCAAGCATGTTCATTTTTTTCAGCATCTTGCTTGGCATATTGATTTGCTCTAGTCACCAAGTGTCATATATTGTCTGTAGAGCCCATCGTTATTCTGCAGAGGGCATATTCTCACACGAAGAGTAAACATATTTTTACATTTATGAAAAAAGAAATTTACAGATCAAAATATGAGCTAACGCATAAATTGAAAAATGATTTCTTATTTAGCATTTACTAGTCTGGAGCTTCTTCCCATTCTTCTTTCTCTCTGTGGGACAGCTGTGCTTGCAGAATAGGCTGACTGACTACTGTCTTCTCCCATCCCTGTGGGGATCCCACCACTGCTGACAAAATACCCCAGCTTCTCTATTGTGTGCGAGCTCCTCCCTCTGGATCAGTAGCCTCGGGAGCCTCCACAGCTTGTGCATCTCTGTGAGGATGGTGAGGCTCTCACCATTCCCACCACCTACTAAGTGCCTGATTGATGTGTTTTAGAAATGGGTCACAAAGTGTCTTAAAGAGAGGTTGTCACAGTTACATGAAGGTGTGCTTGCTGTGATTACTCCTGTTGCAGGATATTTGGACAATCAGATATGGGAATTTAGAAAAAAAAAAGAAATTATCCTTGGAACAAACTTAAACCCAAGGCAATGGTTTGCACCAATCAGCACCAGAAGGATGTATTTACATCATTACTGCTGCTGCCTTGCTTCTATGTAGCCTTGGAAAGTTCTACCACTGGTTAGTTATGATTTATTATGAACTCACCAGGGAATACATCTTTATTCACCTAAATCCTTCTAACATTCTGTATTTTTTTGTATCCTGCTTGAATAAGGAATAAATCCTAATGGTAACTTCACACATAAAATACAGAGGACAAACCAGAGCAGATTTGTTTAACTGGGTACATCCTGGGTTTGTATTTCACTGGGCATCACATCATGCCTAGTGAATGATTGCCAGAAGCATTTATAAATGTACTTCACAACCATCAGAACATTTTTTTTACCTTTCAAAAGAAAGCATCTAATATATAGTAGTCAGCTAGGGAATCTGCATTTTAATGTGCCTTTTCATGCAAGCACCTCATTGTATACAGCGAGCTGTATAAATGTCCTGCTCACACAGGATATACAAACATATCCTACAAAACCTTCTAGGGAACCTGCTGTAGGAATTCAGTTTTCCAATTTATGATCAATTTTAAGTTTATACATTGCTGGGTAATTGAAATTGTCTTTCCTATTAACATGCACTGTGTAACCATCTTCCCTAAGTTCTGTTTAAATCCCAGAAGACACTTGTAGTCAGAGATTGAGCCACTGTTATTTGGATTAAGTGAGAGACAAGGGAGAACTGTTGAGCACAATGTCCCACTGTTTCAGAGTAAGAAGTTCATTGCAGATGCATAGAGAGGGTGTTTTTAATGGCATGAGGTCTGTCCATAGAATGTGTGGTACCACACCTGACTCAGCACCGAGGTGAGGCTGGTACTGTGCAGAACTTTGTTACAGGCAGCTCAAAATAAGGAGAAAGCTGTGTGGTTTTGGCAGACAGGCATGCCAGTGAAGACATAGCTAACTGTGTTAGAGTTGTGTCTATCCATTCACAAATGTTTCATGACCCTGTTGAGTGACCTGTTGGTTTTCAAAAGAATGTATGGTTACTCCAGTCCATATTGTGATTGGGCTGAGCTTACCTTACTCCCATCAGCTATCGCTCTACTTACACTGTTACGGCCATGTCAGGTGCTCACCTATCTGAATACCCCAGAACTGGCAGTGTTTTCACCAATTTTTGGATATATGCCCACTCAAGAGCTGCTTAGCTTTCAATAGTGAGTACTCAGAGAAATCTTCTCATTCTAGGCCCTGATAAATTTTGCACACTTGCAGAGAAGGTACTGCCAAACAATACTTAAAACAGTCTTTTCTTTTTTTATATATAAATGGAGAAGTTTCTTCAGAACTTACTGAAGGTGGGATTTGAAGAATTCAGACCTCCAAGGAAGATCTGGTGGCAACTTACTTTCCTCAATAAGTATTAGGGAAAAGTCTACTGTGTGGGACATTCTGATACATGGGTATAACGGAGAGACTGTTTGCATCTTTGTTGTTCATGAAAACGCACTAGAGGATCAGTTCTTGGCAGGTATCCAGAGAGGAGGTAAACCCTGCCAGATGTAGGGAAGTCTTCCTCCATCTTGGTGTGGGGAATTTTAGTATGGAGTTCCCTTTTGCGTGGGGCTGGCACACAGATTTCTTTCCGATGTGTTTTCTTTTCTTTCAGGCTTACTATTTTACAGCTCTGAGGACATCCCTAGCTTACTGTTAGACAGTGCAAAAGCATCCTAAAACAAAATGTCACTCTTAGTCTCTTCTCCAAACTTGGGACTTTTCCAGGGCTGCCTCCACTGTCCTTTGCTATTTCTTTGTTTCTCAGAAATGGGATGCACTGAGCCAAAGGTTAGCACAGACAGCAGTGGTGCTCTCTTTTGCCTGTGCTACCTGCATTGCCTTCCTGAGATGCACTCCACGATGAGTCTGTGTCTGAGAGTCCTCTGGGGCTGTCCCAGGGAGGCCAAGCTCCAGTAACACAGCAGATGTAAGCAGAGGTGCTAACCAAGTACAGCTGAGGGTTATCCCCTAAACGTCAGGCACTTCACCAGGAGACTCTTAGGCTTCCCCTCATCCATGTGAGGAGTCAGGCATTCTCAGAGCTTGCTTCCTTTCTCGCTCCATTGACGCATCAGAAATTTGAGGTTAGTATATTCCTTACATATTAGTATACGTACTGCTGTCAAGTGCCTAAGATAGTGTGTGTGTGCCTACATTTTGTGGTGAAATTCCAGTGGTTAGGCTAGTAAATGATGCAGTGTTTACTGGTACAGCTTAGATTCCTCTTTTTGAAAATGCAGGTGTATGTTATTTTATCAGAGTCCATTTTCTAATCTGATGTTACAGGAGAAAGTGGTATTTTTAAGCTTGACATTAAAATATCTTCCAATCAGTTAATGTAAGCATCTGGTGTTTTTATGTATTTTAAAAAGCCCTAATAACAGCACTGCAATTCCTTAATGCTATTTCTCACATTCTTGTTACAGTAGGTATATGGCGCACATCTTCTGGTTTAAAAAGCTCAAAACAAATTTCAGCAATTTAATCTCAGTGTTAGAAAAAGGATCACAGCAGCTGCTATAGTATTTTGTATTTATGCTAGTTTTTGTAAAGATTGGTGGCATGCTCCCTGGGAGCTAAATATTGACAAGCATGCTCTGGCAAGCAGGATCAAGCTTGGTGAGTTAGCACAGCTCAAGTCTCTGCATTGACACTGTAACCCAAGTCTGGAAACTATTATGCTACACCATTTATTTTGGCTTTATAGGTGATACTGTCCACTTGAATTAGGGATTTCTGCTGTATTTTTAATACTGTAACTGTGGATTCATATTTGATTTAGGACCACAGTACTTGCAAGGTTGGCTGTACATCTGTGTTTGATGACATCTTCAGTACTGTATTGTGTATAAAATCACAAATGACAGCATAAAACCTACATGATTTCAAACCTACAAGCCAGAAGTAAACATTGAGTATAAAATAATTTTAAAATCACATTTATCTTTTAAACTATAGAACACACCATGTCCTAGAACTGTGATTCTATGAAAGCCGTTGATCAAAAGTGAAGTTTGGACATGTGTTCATTATGGGAAATCATTGAGATTCATTTTTTTGTGTGTTCTGTAGGTAAAAAGAAAAATCCTATTTTTTACTAATTGTAGGAGCGCTGTGTTTGTAATGCTTGTAGGTTACTTTTTGAATTTCTGAGTAAAGAACTTAAGCCGATTTGGGCTTCTAGTAAACTTGGCATATACAGTAAATTGATTACCAGATGCATTGTGAAACATACGGCATTGCACAGCCTTTGTGTGCCTCATAGTATTTTCTTAAATTACCATCATTTGTTTTAATTCCAAAAATGCACTTGCCTGGGCTTTCTAGTGCTTTGGACTTAAATGCAGGCTTTCCAGTGCTGAACAGATGTGTTAGAGTTTCACATGGAACATTCATGTTTTTCTGAGTCTTCCTCTTTGAATTTTCCACACACAGTATTACGTCAGTGATGGCTCATGCAAATGGGATATCTTCATTTTGGTATGTACATCGACTGCCTAAAATAACCTTCAGAATTCCTGGGAATTCTACATGACCAAGAAAAACGAGGAAGCAAAACAGTTTTGCCCAAAGATACTGCCCCCAAAATGAATCAGATATGTTTTCTTTTAGATTAGAGAAAAACAGGAAGGAAGGAGAACATAATTCCTTAGTCAACTACAGTTCTGTATGCTTATGTGAACCCCAGTATTTCCATGCTTGAGGCTGTGGTGTGAATGGCCATAACATTTCATCCATGAAAACACACAAAATAAGGTGCTTTGCACATTTGTGTGTAATTTACTTCTGTGAGGAGTGTTGCTGAATGTTCTGAGCTTGAGTTGATTTACAAGCATACTTCTAAAAAGTTATCCTTTAAATTAGGAACAGTTTTAGAGAAAAGGGTAAGAGGACATTCTGAGACAAGGGGTTTGTGACCAGGAGGGCCAACTGCTGCCTCTTCTGCTCAGGTGGAATTACTCTCTTTATACAGATTCCAGCCCCCCCTCTCCCCCCTCCCCCCTTGCAGCCTTTTTCTTCTGGGAGAGAAAAATACTATATTTTTGTGTAGCATTTGGATATCCTCTCCTAGAAGGCACTGTGTAAGTGCCAGATACTGCTGGTGTGTGTTTAGCAGTAGCAGTGTGTGTTCTGATCAGTATTTTAAAATCAACAAACACTTTGTGGGCCCCTGGCTTTCTGTTAATTGGCCTTTACTTTGATCACTGAAGACCAACAAATGCAGTTTAGGAGTTGTGTTGCTACCATTTTTCTTCAGTGGAAGCTGAGGGGATGAGTAACTACATCAATTAAGTCCCTTACTCACCCTCTGAGCTGCCCTCATTGGATAATTAAAGTGATCTGACAGAGCAATACACTAAATTCCCTTGCACCCCCTTCTGTTGCTCTGAATACATCAAACAAATGAATATTTAGGTCTATTAATGCTGTTATTTTTTATTAATGCAGAAAGCAGACTTATGATACGGGTGTATAATTTCTTGAAATCAGCGCTGAGCTGTGTGACTGGTTGCAAGCAGGACTGATATAACCATGCTTTAATTACCAGCCCTCAGTAATATATCCAGAGCTAGTAAAGGCCTCTGCAAATAGGGTTTGGGCTTCCTTTATGCCACAAATAGTTTACACAGCATGGACAAGCAATTATTTTGCTTTCCATTAAGGCACTGTCTGTTCTTCAGCTTTCTGTACGTTCTCAGCTAAAGAAATGGCTTGAAATTTCCTATATGGTGAAGGTTATTAAAAAGAAGAAAAAGAAAAAATCTAAAATTGTCATCCATGCACACCTAAGGCCTCAGCAAAAGCCAAGGTATCAGCTCTCTATTGGAGGAGGGGTCTTTTTCATTCGTGGAAAACTAAGGGTTGTCCTGGAAATTTCATTTAAAAAAAGATCACAGAATCACAGGATATGCTGAGTTGGAAGGGACCCTCATGGATCATCGAGTCCAACTCCTGTCCCTGCACAAAACCATCCCTAGGAATCACACCCTGTGCCTGAGAGCACTGTCCAAATGCTTCTTGACCTCTGCCAGGCTGGTGCTGTGACCACTGCCCTGGGGAGCCTGTTCCAGTGCCCAAACACCCTCTGGGGGAAGAGCCTTCTTTTAATATCTACTCTAAAAAAAAAACACCCCAAAGTGTAAGGAACTAAATATTTAGAAACTTATGTACCTGGTTATGAAACCATAATAATAAGAAAGCGTTCTTGTGTAATGAGCACTCCATGTCTGTCATACAGTGTTTTAATGTCTACAGTAGTTATTAGCTGAGTATTTGCATTATTACCATTCTGTGAGCAACTGCCATTCTTGAAACTGATTGATGTTTATGAATAAAGCTCTTTTATTATGTGTTGCCAACTTCTGAGGACCAATCTTAAAACCTACAGTGCCTTAAAAGGAGTGATGATACCTGCTCTTTCTGGAACTAATCACATCTGAAGAAAGTGAAAGGGTAAAAACATTGTGGGTTTTTTCTGGAAAACTTTAATTGCATTGTAGATTATTCTACTACAAAATGGTTGTAGTGTTTTATCTGACAAAAGTGACATGGGGAGAAAATAATTTTACAGGAAGAGATATGTTTGAATATAGGCAACTGGCACTCTGAAATTGCTTGGCTCGAGGCAGTGAATTTATTTGTGAGTTTATGAAACTGTGGTCTCAATTTTTCATTGTCTGGGTGCAAAACAGTCTTCTTATAGGGCATGCTGGTTGCAAAGTCTTCGCTGACCTTTTGTTAGTTTGTTTTGTGGGTTTGTGCTCTGTCCATTCTGGCCAACAGATCTGCAGTTTCAGGGAAAAAAAATACAAGAAAAAGAAAAGAGAATGTCCCTCCAAGTGTTTATCTTCTTAAGGCCACACTGTCTTGCTGGGGCCTAGACAATCTCTAATCATGCTTTTAAAGTTTTTCAAAGCAGGAAAGCTGTAAGAACACATTACAGGCAAGTTAGTGGTAAATATTGCTCAGAGAGAACTTGAGGTTTGTGGGGGTTTTGTGCATATATTGTGCATTATTTAAATTTCTTCATCCTCATCCTGCCTCAGTCCCTTAGAGACAGATCTATAAAGGCATAGTGCCCTCTGGCTCCAGCAGGAACTACCAGAAAATGGGAGCTTCTTGTGCTTTCCTCCCAAAATAAAGCAGAGAAAGAAACTGATGCTAGCTTAACACTGGCCTATAATGTAATGTCTGAGCTCAGCTTGTAGGAGCGAGTCCAGCTGCTGACACCAATCTATAATGCACCAACAGGAAGCTCCCAATGACTATATTTGTACTTTAGAGACCACCTAAAGTTGGAAAATTGCTGCTCCAAAGACCTTTCGGGTTCTGTATTAAAATTAATATGACAAGGCTTGAGCTGAAGAACCCTCCCAGTAAACTGTTTTCAGAAGGTAGAGTGAGAACCCATATGTTCTCTAACTCATAGTTTGATCACCGGATTATAACTGGTCCTGCAAAAATCAGACCCCATCCAGCTCTCAGTATGAACAGCTGCGGGTTTTGCTCTTGATCACATAAATCTTTGTCTGCCTGGATGCTTTTGTGTCAAAGTCAGAAACGGCAAAATGAAATTCTGAAAAGCCCCCCTGCTTTGCTTCTTTTCCCAACCCTACCCTGGTAGCACCAGCCTGCTTCCCAAATATCTCAAAAGACTCTGGTATGGCCCTTCTTTCCAAGCGATGACGCAGCCCACCAGCTTGCAGACACACACAGATCTCCACCAACAGTCAAGGTAGGTAGTTTCCATTTATTGCTGGGAGGAAAAAAGTGTCAAGGAACTTCCTACTCATCCTATGGCAAGCAGAGTAGGGCTGTGTGCTTCAGCTACCTTAGGTATAGCTATCAGTTCTCCTACTCTTGGTTGTGTGAGTCTTGAGAAATGGGAAGTGTTGAAATAAATGGCTATGATACACATAGTGTTGAAATAAACATTTATTTTAACACATTGTATGTGATGAGCCATTTATTTTAACACTTTTCACTTGAAGTGTTGAAATAACAGGTTTTATCAGGGGATGTGTCATCCACTGTTTTATGTATATGTGAATATGGAAATACATCTACTGACTGTGCGTGTATATATATACTCACACAGATTATATGGATATGTAATAATAATAATATGGTAGATGTGTATGCAGACACTAATGCACAGGCAGATACAGTGTTTTCTACTCAAACGTTTGAGTCTTTTGTTTCACAAAAAATTGTGCCGTTGTATTTTTAATATATTGATGTATCTATAAATAGATCTAAATATATTGGTACATAAAATTGTTTATTACTAGGTAGCAGCAACTGGATGAGATGGATAAAATAGAGGGATAGACAAAATAAAATAGATAAACCTGAAAATAGGACAATTATGAACTTGAGTTATGTAAAGCAAGAAAGAAATACTTTATCTGAGCTTTCTAATTATCTAGACCTGGTTTCTTTAGTTTGCTGCAGTTTCTGAAGTTCTGCTTCCCTTTCTGTGGTGGACTTCTTAGGCAAGTGGTTATTAAACAGCACAAGGTATGAGTCAGGTTTTGTAAACGACCTGAAAAGTTGTTGTACTGCATTTTTCAGTAATTTTGGCTTTTTAAATACAGTGTAGGAACCTCAATTCCCTGCCTAGCAGGCAGTCACATCTCTTCCAGTGTGTCCTTAGTTGTACCAAATGGCCTTTTTGCGGTTAGAATTATGTATGTGCTAAAGCACTGGCACAGACAGGTGGGCATACACACACGTCCTGGTTCCAGGGTCGTGTTGACCGTGGAGGTTAAAACCAGCTCAAACAAAGGCAGCACTGCCGAGGCTGGCGGAGGCAAGGCTGCCTTTGAACAAATCTGCAAATAGCCAGAACCACTTGTACCAGACTTCAGGTTAAACACATCTGTCTCTGCATCGGAATAAAAGGGCAGCAAGACCTACCCTGTGATAAAGTGAACCACTCACTTCTTTTGAGGGGAAGAATTTGGTAGGAACTCATTTGTCCCTTTGTGATGCCTGCAGTGGTCTTGTCTGGCAGCTTGGCAATATTTTCTAGACGGGCTGTTTGTTGGCTGTTATGCTAGGTCCTATTCACGTGTCCTTTTCTTTGTGTTATGCTGGGAGCTTGCCTTGGCTATTTTATTGCCTTTTCATTATTGTTGTGTCGTTATTTGTTTTATCGATTAGCACTGGCACTCTCTGGGTAGCAGGCAAGGTGTGTCCTGGCCAGGGGAAGGTTGCAGTGCAGAAGGTGCCAGACCTCGTGCAGCAGCAGCAGATGCTCAGCCCCACCACACCAGAGCAGCTGGCTCAGGCTCCAGGTCATGGTGGGCAGCAAGAGCAAAGCAGTCAAGGGAAAGAAAGGGCTTCCTGAGCCAACCAAACAACACGGAAAGCATTCTGTCAGACGATTTCCAGCTCCAGTCAAACCAAAGTAGAAACCACGAATGAAATTAAATAATGAACGTTTGATGAATTGCAACAGAAAATGCTTTGCTAGGTTTCATGCTGGTGACCAGAAGTATTGACTTATAGTGGATCTGTAGTTTTCAGTGAGAGAATGGCTTTGTTAGGAAATGTTTAACCACTTCTTGCAGCATTCACAAAATAATTTGTATCTGTCCTCTTGGGTTTTCCTACGGAAGTTTGATATGAGTGAAAATTCCCCCAGGTCTCCATGGATAAATAATATTTACAGATAAGAAAAATTCAATTTTTCCCTCTCTCTTTCTCTGATTCTGGCCCTTTTGTTAATTGAGAGAATTCTCTGATGAGTACTAAGTATTTATTGAATGAGAACTCTGGTGATTTTATGAATTTTCAGCTGAAAGAGCATAAATAATCATTTGTATTAATTCAAAAATGGTAAAATTAAATCCTAAAAAGGACGCTGATTTTTCTCTGTGATTATGGAAGTTCCAGCTTTTTTTTCTATTGAGTACAAATTTATTTACTTTTAAAGGAAATATGAAGCAAAATGATTGCCTCTTTTTTCTACTCAGAGGTTGAGTTCAATTCTGTATGTATCAGAAACAGAATCACATCTGATATAAGCTTTGAAATTAAAAGGAAGGGGTCGGTAGTTATCAGAAGAACTGTTGACACACTATCAGTGTATCAAGATAGTCACGATATGCTGACAAAAATCCCATCAGTTGATATGGTTTCAAGAGCCTGCTATAGCAGAGTGAGATAGAAATTGTTTCAAATCTGCAGCATCATTAACTTTGCTGTAAAGTCTTGTGACAAAGTCCTGACTTCTCTGTAGTCACCACAACCTTTGCCATTGATTTGGTAGAGTTGGTGCATCGCCCATCACAACTTTTGAATAACATGAAACATTAAGTAGCCATTGGTTTGAAGGTGTAGGCTGACTGATGTAGAGACATTCCATAAAAGGACTATTCCCTCGAATTCTCCATTGGTACATGAATAACTAAAATTTTTGGTTGAAAATAGCCAGAGCCTGAGTAAATTAGTTAGTGATTTTGGCAAATGGCTATTCATGAGTAATAATGGATTGAAGGACTGACCAGGCAAGGAAATAGGGAGCAGTAAGAAGAGTAATCTCTGGATCTTGAGAAGTTCTGGGCTGTGCACCATTTAAGCTGTGGCAAGGTCCACCCTGCTCTTGCTTTCTGGGAACTTCCTGTATTTTTTAGTGCACTAAATACAGTGTGTCCCATTTGCAGACCTGGTAACAACTGTGGATAGTCTTTCTCTCTAAACACGTCTGTTCATTGGATTTTCTTCTGCATATAAATGCATTCTCTGGTCATTTTGAAGGATGTGTCTGCTACACTGTTTCATTAAACTGCCGCGTTATCGGGTAATTGTTTAAACATAATGCCATAGCACTATCAAAAGGAAAGGTGAACTAATGGCATTTGCAAATGTCAGGGATTATCTTAACACTTTTATTATAGTTTATAAAAAGTAGGTTCAGGGCATTCCATGGCAATTATTTCCACAGAAATTGGTTATTTAAATAAATTGCTAATTATCTGGATATGACAGTATTGAAAACCCTACTAATGAGTTATTTGATAAGTGTAGCTTATGGTGGCCACCTACAGGTGGCAGACAGAAAGAACGAGCAGGATAATTGCAATCAGAAGGAATGTGATGCAAATGGTTTGTGTGTAGCCTGCAAGTTTCCCTGAACTGTTTGCAAATGCAGATTATGTAAAGTACTTTGATCACCAGTATTAGGCAGCATATACATTACACAGAAAATGTCTTAATAAAGAATTATGTTTCCTGATGAAGACAAAGTTTTCTAATCTCCAAACTTTCTTACTGACTTACTTTCTGAATCATTGGATTGATCATCTATGGTGCCTGAACTTTTCCAGAGCATTTTCCTTGTATAATGCTTTTCACCTAAGTTTTTTATTTGCTGTTATTGGCTTCTTTTGTCATTAGCATGATTAATTTTAACTGTCTGGGAGATAAGCATGTCAGTTGTCTTTCAGGAAGGTATCTACAGAAGGAGAAAAGATGTTGCTTGGATTTACGGGGTTACATTTATTTAGCAGCACAGACTTAAGCAGTGATTTATTAGTAAAAAATTATGTATCAGCTGTTTTTTCTTTGTAATATCCAGGCTCAACGGTTTAAATGTCATATTAAATTTTTAATATAATACAATGCAAATTTAAAAATAATTTTACTTCAAAATGCACAGGGTGGGGAGAGTTATGACCCAAATTCATTTTTTTTCCATCTAGTAACCATAGGTACAAAAAATTTGGTTTTAGTTGATCTACTCTCCGAAGGTGTGAGAGTTTGCTTTCCTTTAAAATCTGTTTCTTTTGTTGGTAGTTTGATAAAGATAATTCAGACTTTTTCAAGATTCAGTCTCAGTAGTGCCAGTCTGAATTGACTCTGTTGGCTGTTTTTTAATGGACCTGGATCATCTTTGCTTAAAGGTTTATTAGAGCTGCTGCATATATGCATTGAAAACCTTGAACTATCAGGTTGGTGCAATACGTTGCAAGTGAGAAGGTAGCCCAGTATTCAAGACTTTTGAGATTATTTTTCTCCCATTGGTGGATCACTGGGATCAGAAGATCTGCATTGTTTCTGCTAGGAACTCCCCAAGCTGCTGGGTTGCTTGAAACTTACCACCAGGCTTCTTGAAGAAGGTTTGGCTCTCAAGCCTCAATCTAGTGAACATTTTTGGTGTTTGACAGGATCAAGTCCTCTGGGGACTCCAACTACTTATGAAGTTATAATAAAATGCGTGTCTTCTGGCACTGGTGAAGCGTTTTTTACTTCCTAAGGAAACATAAACAAACAAATAAGCAAGTATAATATCTTTCATCAGTTTGTCATCAGCCTGCTATCCTCAGTGGACAGAAGCAGCTCTGCCTACCTGTGCTGATCAGGGAGAGACGTTTGATTGATGTATGTTCTGCTTCTCCTTCATGTTGGGTTCTGGCTATTGGATTTCCTTGACTGATAGTCTGAAAAGTCTTGCCTTTTATTAAAAAAAAAAAA